>OZ020524.1:15408089-15509322 GCA_963971425.1 Bryoerythrophyllum caledonicum | reverse complement strand
CCACGGCATTGTGTGGTGTAAACCTTTCCATTGACCATTCGGATTCTCATTCTAGAACATATTAGGTTCACAAAAAAATAAAACGTGAATTGATAGTTTTTGAACCTCCACTCCTTGCACAATTTTTTTGAAAATGCTACAACTCTCTCCAACCTCTAAAATTTTGTGAACAAGGAGTTGATTGCATGTTCAACATGATTGTAATAGATTAACATATTGTGTAGTGCAAAAAATTCACAACAAGTGATGTCAAAGTCAGCTGATCCTCTCAAAGCATTAAAGAAAATGACATCTTCCTACATTTCAAACGCTATAATCTTTCGATCCGTACGGTCAAAAAATGTGAAATTTTGCAGGCATGTTAATGACTCAGTCGTGTTCAAGATCCTACGGTCAAAACTTGAGAAAAAGACCCGGAGTTTCTCCTTTACACCCTACAACAGAATCTACATTTTTAAGGCGGGTTTTGTCAAGAAACTCTAGGTGTTAAGAAAAATCAATGCAACAAAGGGAGGGGTCGAGGCCCTCGACCTCTCTTGCCATGCAACAAAGAGGAGGGGTCGAGGCCTCGACCCCTCTTCCTCTACGCAAAGGAATTATGCAACAACTTTGAAAGCTCACATACCTTGCACATGTCTTGATAGAAAAAACCCAAAGATCGCGGGACGCCAACCAACCACCGCATCGTTTCGTCCACCGCTTCAAAAAAAAAAACAAAACGACCTTCAAGTCTATGCGGAAATCCTATGAAGCAAAACACTCTTCTACCAAATGAATCCTCGACGTTAGCTTGGATCCTTATATACTTCCAAATTGAATCTATATTTAATAATATTTTTCAACAAACACTTTAAAAAATCCAATAATCCATCATTTGAACATTGTACTTGTTTGAGTCACTATTAGAAGGTCAAAAATAGATAATGAAATTAGAATCAAGATATTTCATCACGACAACATGTGGGGCCCACACGAAGTTCATATTAACTACTTTTTCCCATAACTTCGTATCATCATAACTTATACCCGAATGGAATATTCGATGACTTTGGAGCAAAGGTGAAGTATGGTACGGTGGGTCCCACCACATGGATGCTTTGTGGATCAAAATTCCAACAATGCAAATACGATCATTGTTGTGTGAAGATCTACCGGATATAAATAGTATGTGGGGCCCATGTGGGACCCACCGTACACATTTATTACAATATCTTGAGTTATCTTTCTTATTGAATATATGAGTCCATGCTTGTAGTTTCGATTTGGTGGATCCCACCTTGGTCACTGTATCCATATGACTCAAGATGTCATTATCTAATCTTTTTTTTCTTTTTTCCTTAAGATGAGAGTTTATATTTTCAAGTCAGATCCTATCTCATACCTCTTTTTTAACTGAAAACTCTTCTTTTCAATCTTTTGTTACAGTATAGTAGTTAAATATCTGTTTGTCATAAAAATATTCCATGTTTTAATGACAATTAGTTTATATATAAGAAGTGGTTGAAAAAAGTGAATTTCAAGTTGAATTGACGTCAAAATGGCATCACCATATCATGTGACAAAACACATATTCTAATGATGTAACATTCACATTGCAATGGCATAAAATTTCATCGAAATGACATAAATCGACATGAGTTAGAATGATATTAACATAAAACAAATATGACATGACATAGATAGTAGTGAGAATGACATGAAAATTATATTAGAATTACATCAACATAACATGCTCCAAATAATAACAAAGTATCAAGATAGCATCAAATCAATGTTGACTAGACATTTTGTCCACCTAATATCATAATAATAAGTGCACAAATAACATTAACTTATTGCTAGTTAAATGTATGAATAATGCGTGCGTTATGAGATTGTTGGTCTTTTTGATATCAAGTCGATAACAAAATGACTGAATTTAATTTTACTAATGTGAGAGCACATAGAAAATTTGATTTTCTTTGGGACAAACTTCATGGTCCTCCATCCCTAAATGAAAAAAGTCTTAAGGTGGGTTTCTGCAAATCTCGGGCACGTTCCCATAGTTGCAGCTTATATAAAAGATTCTTGAATTTTTTTGCAAATCTCGGACACGTTCCCATAGTTGCAGCTTATATAAAAGATTCTTGAATTATTTTACAAAGATGCAAGAAGACAAGAGGTGCATGGGAATCTAATTTTTATTCTCATTAGAGCTATGAAAAAGAAGTCGTGCCATCTCAAATTAAAACTTCCCAAGTGCGGGCAAGTCGGGCAACTCCAAAAACTTTCACTAGGACATTGTATTCAATGTGAGGTTTTCAATACTAGAAAGTGATATTATTTCCTTTCATATTGTCAAAAAAATTCTTGTCTGTGGTGAAAAATAGCATATCAACCCAAGTCAAACATTTTCACACATCGTCACATTTTGTTGGGCAAGGGACCAAAGAAACTTCTTGTCCACATTAAACTTAGAGATCTTCATTTTTTCAACTTCTCATTTTTTCCAAAACAACTTATGGTGGCTACCTTCTTATTAACCATTTGGATTATCATTCTAACACATATTAGATTCACAAGAAAACAAAACGTGAATTGGCACTTTTTGAACCTCCTCTCCTTGTACAATTTTTACAAAATATGCTACATCCCTTTTCTATCTCTAAAAATTGGTGTACAAGGAACTAATATCATGCTTAACATGATGGTAATGAATTTAGGCCATGAGTAGTGCACAAACATGACACCAAGTGAAGTCAAAGTTTGCCAATCCACTCAATGCAAGGATGAAAATAGACCAATTTCTCAACTTCAAACACTATAATCTTTCAATTAGTACGGTCAAAGTTGATGGAATCTTGTGAGTATGTTACTCAATGGGTCCTAATTGAGAACCTACAGTTTTGAACTAGAGATAAACGTTTTTGTTTCCTTAGTTACTCATTGCAATAGAGTCAACAGTTTTGAAGTGCTTTTTGTGTGAAATTTGCAAGGGTATTTGGGGGTTTACTTTGACACAATGACGTGTCGTGTTGTGGGTTCTATATGGGTTTATTCACGTTTGGATGGTGTCAAAATATAAGAGTTCCCTTTGGATTTTTCGATGTAGATTTGCATTAGTAGATGCTTGGTGGAAGTACGATGTTTTTCTTTCAAATTTGGCTTTGAAGGAAAATAATTTGCCATCCAGAGCAGTTTTTGGAAAGGATAATTACGACAATTGTGGTTCTATAAAGTGGTGAATATTTCTACTTTGAAGTTCAACAAGGCATTATTTTAAGGTGGGCATCAGTAATTTTAAGTAAGTAGCAAGCCTCATGGTCCTATTGGAAAACGTGTAGAAAATAATGTCTTTACTTCATTAATTTATTGTTTTTCTAATAGTAGAGGGCATATCGTTGTCATCCACCATTCGAATTTAATATCTAATGATCATTTTTTATTTTAGAAATTGAAATAGGTTTCTAAGTTAATGACTTCTATCTATATTCCTAGTCGTTGCAAAGTCCATTTCTCTTTTACCAAACACTTCCATTTCTTGTAAATTATGGCATGCAATGACCTCACACAAGTTTAAACCTAGATCCATAAAACTCATGCAATGTGTCATAAAATATGCCATTATCTTGAGACTAAGTATTCTGACCTTGTCTTTGCACGGAAGAAAAAAACTGTATTTTTATGTTTTCAATGTCATCTTGTAGCAGTCAACTTGAAGATCCCAAGGCAAGAAAATCCAAGTTTTGTTTCCCATTGGAACAGGGAGGCAATATATTGTAGCAGAATGTATAAACAAAACATACAACACTATCTCAAACTTGTTGCCATACTCCATCCATTCCAACAGGGAGGCAATTTATTGCAACATAATGTGTAAGTGGGTGTGTGAAATGGAATCATTTTCTTTTCGTGGCAAGGTAAAGGGCAAATAGAAATGATAAAGGAACAGGTTGGGAAGCTGCTGGTTTGCAAAGAATATGAGTCAGCCGAGAACCATCCGAGAATCATGACAACACAACTCATGGTATGATGGGAAGCCAAAATTTGTTATGACCCATGTTCCTACTCGACAAGAGAGCGTTTCTTTTATAAAGAGTGGGAAAAATAGTTCGGGGAGAATTTGGGCTTAATCCCTAAAGGACCAAGTGTCACAAAATGGCAAATTGAAGGTTTGGTCAGGTTACTTTGGTGTCAATTTCTCATTGGTGGTCTTGCCTCGAAAGTCAAACAAGGGCCGGTTGGTTTTGGTCATGCATGTGTTGATTATCCATGGCATGTCTTCTCTCTTGTACTCGCTGCCACTTATTGGCATTGGGCAAAGGAGGGCACCATATCTCACCTACTTAACAATACAATTATGGGCTCTAGTGGATTTTGAGCTTCTAAATTCCATATCAATTTGCCACCTTCGAGATTAAATTTGAAAAAATGTTTGTTGAGTTCCATTTCTAATTCCGCATCTTTCTACATAATTTTTTTTACATACCATGTCATTTGAGACCCCAACTAGCTTAAGTGATCAGAATTCGGTACTTCCACCTTAGATGTCAGACTGTGGGAGGTAGATTCTTCTCACATATTGATTGAGTGCAAAATTTGATCGGAGTTTGTTTTCATTTGATTCTTAAGAGCTTCTCTTCTCACCACCTATGTGTGGTGCAATCCGCTCATGAAGGGCCTCCTACCTTGGAGTATGATATCACTGACAACACATATTGATGGTGGGTCCCACGTGGGCCCCACATACTATTTATATCCGGTAGATCTTCACACAATGATCGTATTTGCATTGTTGGAATTTTGATCCACAAAGCATCCATGTGGTGGGACCCACCGTACCATACTTCACCTTTGCTCCAAAGTCATCGAATATTCCATTCGGGTATAAGTTATGATGATACGAAGTTATGGGAAAAAGTAGTTAATATGAACTTCGTGTGGGCCCCACATGTTGTCGTGATGAAATATCTTGATTCTAATTTCATTATCTATTTTTGACCTTCTAATAGTGACTCAAACAAGTACAATGTTCAAATGATGGATTATTGGATTTTTTAAAGTGTTTGTTGAAAAATATTATTAAATATAGATTCAATTTGGAAGTATATAAGGATCCAAGCTAACGTCGAGGATTCATTTGGTAGAAGAGTGTTTTGCTTCATAGGATTTCCGCATAGACTTGAAGGTCGTTTTGTTTTTTTTTTTGAAGCGGTGGACGAAACGATGCGGTGGTTGGTTGGCGTCCCGCGATCTTTGGGTTTTTTCTATCAAGACATGTGCAAGGTATGTGAGCTTTCAAAGTTGTTGCGTAATTCCTTTGCGTAGAGGAAGAGGGGTCGAGGCCTCGACCCCTCCTCTTTGTTGCATGGCAAGAGAGGTCGAGGGCCTCGACCCCTCCCTTTGTTGCATTGATTTTTCTTAACACCTAGAGTTTCTTGACAAAACCCGCCTTAAAAATGTAGATTCTGTTGTAGGGTGTAAAGGAGAAACTCCGGGTCTTTTTCTCAAGTTTTGACCGTAGGATCTTGAACACGACTGAGTCATTAACATGCCTGCAAAATTTCACATTTTTTGACCGTACGGATCGAAAGATTATAGCGTTTGAAATGTAGGAAGATGTCATTTTCTTTAATGCTTTGAGAGGATCAGCTGACTTTGACATCACTTGTTGTGAATTTTTTGCACTACACAATATGTTAATCTATTACAATCATGTTGAACATGCAATCAACTCCTTGTTCACAAAATTTTAGAGGTTGGAGAGAGTTGTAGCATTTTCAAAAAAATTGTGCAAGGAGTGGAGGTTCAAAAACTATCAATTCACGTTTTATTTTTTTGTGAACCTAATATGTTCTAGAATGAGAATCCGAATGGTCAATGGAAAGGTTTACACCACACAATGCCGTGGGGAAAATAAAAAAGTAAAAACATGAAGATCACTAAGTTTTATGTGGAAAAGAAGAAGATTTTTTGGTACTTAGCCCGACAATGTGCGACAATGTGTGAAAATGTATGACTTGGATTCATATGCTATTTCTCACTAAAGACAAGAGATTTTTCTTGACAACATGAAAGGAAATAATATTATTTGTCGTTGTTGAAAATATCACCTTCAATAGAGTGTCTTAGCAAAAGTTTTTGGAGTTGCCCGACAGGCCCGCTCTCCCCATTTGAACTTCAAAACCGTATAACTTTTTCATTAAATGTCGGATTGGGAAAAAACTTGGACTCACACAAAGCTTTTAGTAATGTCCATCTACGATAATTTTTTGAAAGAGAATGCTAAAGATTGACACAAGAAGAACCTGCCCGGTCCTTCAAGGTCAATCTTGGTAATTTAGGGGTCAAGGGTAGTCCCTCAACAAATTAGCCAAGTTGTGTGCGAGGCACGACATTGGGAGAAGGCCATTCCTTTTTGAATTGCAGAGTGTGTTCTTTGTGTTGGGAGGGCTTCATCAAGTCAACAGTTCAAAGCGTCAGCATTGTCTGAAGTTTATGCGAATCATCGGGTGCTGCTATTGGGGAGACTAAGGAGCATGTGGGTTGTGGCATTATAATGGCTGAAATATAGCCGGGTGTGATATTGGAGGGTGAGACATAGAAAAATAGATAAGAAAATAGTATTTAGATGGATATAGAATATGGTATGTAGATGAGAAGGTATGCATATATATATATATATATATATATATATATATATATATATATATATATATATATATATATATATGGATATAAGACAGAATCTAGTGATGTTTAGTTCCTGATTGTGGATTTATCTTAGTTTTAGGAAGAGTCGGTCAAAGTTGTAATTTTTTTGTATGCAATTATATAATGTAAAAAATGACATGAAAGTGGTTGCATAAGTTGCAAGATGTATGGAGAACAATTGAAAAAAGTGTTGTTGTGTCTTACCTTAAATTAAACAATGGCTTTTATGTGTGTGATTAACAATGTTCTATATTTCCGCACTCCCAAAAAAAAAACATTGTTACATTGATTTGGATGAGTGAACCGTATGCAGCGAAGGAGTGAAGTAAAATTGACCAAGTGCATATTTAGCGAATTCCATGTTTAGAATGGGTGTAACATTATTTATGGCCTTATCAAAAAATTTACAAATATCGACATAATAAAAAATACTGGAATGTATTTTCTTTTGCAATAAATGGGCCCATAACAAAAAAAATGAAAATGACAAGAAAGATATATCCCATGTTACAAAGATAACTTGAAAAAGGTAATATGGCGAATCACATAGGTTATGGACTGTGAAATATATATTTAAATTTTTTTTCCGTAGATTTCAAATAATGTAATGTATCTTAGTGTATTTAAGAAACTCACATTAAAAAACAATATAAATTATTCCAAAGTATAGGAGGATAGGAATAAAAATAAAATAGGAATGCTATTTAAAGGGTTGAAGAGAGACGATGGCCACATCATTGTACGGTCGGGGAAACTAGCACGGTGATAGCTACAGGTTTTGGAGGGGAGTTGAGAGTCCGGCACAAGCGCCATGGAGGCTGCCACGACAACAATCAAATCCAACTTGAATCGATGTAGTTATTCGAAAGTTGTTTATTCCGCCCTCTCTTATATAGTAGCGCGTCGCCCGACTGGCATTTATTATGGGATAATGGCCGAGGGCGAGGCAATGTCTCTTGCTGAACTTCTGATTTCGTACCAAACGTACAATCTGTACTAGGGGGACAAATTGTTCTAAGTGATGCGGTAACATACAATATAGCCGATACAAGCGATACATCTGAGGCTCAACATAGAAGTAAATAAAAGCTTCATGAATCATAAATCACTTTTTCATCTTAATCCTCATCTTTATCATCATCTTCTCTTAATGTTAATTACGATCTTAATGTGTGCAATCCAACCCGAATGGTGGCTAGACTATCTTGACTCAAATTGTAAGTAACCTCTCCACCTTTGCGCCGACCTACTTTTGGAATCATAGCAAATTTACAATGCACAAGAAGATGGGCATGAATATAAGATGAGCATGTGAATGTTGTGGTCACTTGGTGCTTTGCTTGGGAGCACTGTAGAATGTAGAACTCTACTCCTTCGGTGTTGCCTTCCATGGCAAGCACAACGTAATTATCACTTGGTCGAATCAGGTCAACAAGTCCGTCACAGTCCAAAACCTCTTCCAAATCATCTGGAAAATGTTCTTCCATGCATTCTTTACAATCAAGCATGTGCTCTTGTACGTTAGTATGGTTGGATGGTTTTAATTACACCAATTCCCAACCCTCAACATGAGATTTATTGACACAATTAGTGCAATCAATGTCAAAGCAATATGCACAAAAGCATGACAACTTCCGAACAAATAGCAAGGTTGGATCAGCTACAGAGAACGAGAATATTGAATCAAGAGCTTGAGAACCTTTAACCGTCTCGCAATCAAAACTGCATTCTCTCATGCAATCTTTTGGAATTTCCCAAAAATATCTATTAGCTTCCTTGATGCCTGTCTTCATAAAATTTGTATCCACTGGTCCAGCCATTGTCTCATTTAGAAAAGACACTGCATCATGTGCGTTTTGCATCCTTCTCCACGTGTCATGTAGTTGAGATTGCCGCAAAGCACATTTGACAATAGCACCTGTACCATCCCATTCCCCCTTTCCGTGCCCCATACCAAAATAATTCCAACTCATGGTGCAACCATTGGTTAGGCCAGGATACCTTGCAATAAAGTAAAATGCTTGAGAACCCTTGAACTGGCCTGCACATCCGTCAGACCACACAACATGGTGTTTTGGGCGAATACTTGCGTAGACGAAATTTACAAACAGATGTTGGTAGTTTTAAATTCTCGTCCAACTAAGTATTTGGTACATATTGTACTCTTTTGTACACAATGTATTCTTTAGTACATAGTCTATAAAAGTACTCGGTTTGTGTAAAACATACATGCACGTATTTTGAACGACATAAGAAAAAATGCAGTAACATACCTTGAGACTGCAGCCATTGCCAATGTTGAATTGAGCAGTGTTATGCAAAGAGGGAATCATACTTCTCATCATCTGATATATAGAAATGAGAATCCTTCACGGTATCTCCGTTTCCATTGATCCTGTATGTAATGTGTACAAGGATGCTAATTTGTGTTGAGCACCAATACATGCTTTGTATTTGGTCTTGAATCTCAAAATTGTAGTCAATATGGGACAAAATCATGTCTTCACCCAAGCATTTCATCGACAACTTGCAGTGCTCATTCTGCCACCGTGTAATGAAATTGTGTTGGACAAACTGGGGCAATTTTGACTTCAAGTATTCAAAAAATACTTGGGCGGAGGTCTCGTTGTATGCCTCACAATCCTCTTCCTTGCTTTTCCCTCCGAAGTGAGTCCAATTACTTCATTCTCAAAACACTTCCATGTAACGGTTGTCGATGCTGAATATTCTAGGGGGCAAATCGGCAACATCTGAATACCACAATCCTTGCACGTACCCATGACACATGACAATGCATGCCACTCCGCATTCTCTGCTTTTGAGCAAACAATCTCTTGTGAAAGTGTTGTTGTTCCAACATATATCTTCAAATGGGCTTCACAATTTACTTCATCAATTTGAGATTGACAAATAGCACACTCGCACTTGCAGTCTTGAAGGAAGTGGATTCTTTTTCTTGCATCTCGAATGCGATTTAATCCTTCTCTAAGCATATCAATCTCAATGTGGTAGCGACAACAACACACGTTCCTCTCACTGCAAGCTCTTACAAAATATGGCTTCAATTTTTCAAAAGTCCTCAGCTTAATTGCAACTTCAGGATGCGCTTCCACAAACCCGTTGTAAAAGGCATTTTGCATAAAAGTGCAAAACTGTATGAAAACATGAGAATAGATAGGTTTGATCCAACCAATAACCACACAAGTTGGAGCAGAATTTTGTATAAACAAAATAACCTCTCTAATGATACTGCCGTCAGTTGTTGAGTAAGTGAGATTTATTCCTAGTACAAAGTGTATGGTTACAGTACATAATGTATTAGAATATAGGTCACAAAAATATGTACATGAGTTTCAAGCAAATAGTGGGTGCAGTGTGTCTCGTACGTCTTTGGACTTATCCACTTCTGTACGATCTCCTTTCTGTTAGGGCTTACACGAGTCTCTTCAATCCACCACTTGACAACAAAGTCCTTCATTGCTTCAGACATACCTAGCCTCTTCTTTCTTTTTGCCAATGCAAAAGGAGTTCTATCCAAACGCACAATCTTACATCGCAATGCTAACCTTAAGTTTGCAGGGTACACCTTCAACATTCTGGACAATGCTTTTATGTTAGTTGCATTTCTAGATACAGCTGCATCTAGAAGTACAACCTTCCTAGCAAGCTTGTCCGCAGATTGAGCACCCTTGACGGCCTCCAACTCCAGCTGATAATTCTGCAAAAATTCAAACTGAGCCTGTGCATCTTGTTTGCAAGGATAATACTCTGGAAGGAATGGCTTGATGCACTCATCTTCCAAAAAACACTCCATAATCTTCAACCTTGAAGATGCCATTGAACAAGTTTGCATCTAACACATGAAAAAATTCACGATCTCAAATATTACAAGGCATAGTTCGCGTGAAGACACTGTAGTACCTTCTTGTCCATTGTCGGAGGTACTGGCAAGTAATCTTGTCGCTTCTCCTCTCTCCTCCTACAGCTGCCGACGTTTTCTTTTTCGCTTTGCCTCCCATTCTCTAAGACTTTCTAAAGATTTAATGTGTTCAGCAGTCCTTGCACGAGGACCCTTCTTCTTTGTTTCCGCACGCCTATTGGCATTGCGGGTGTTTGCCATTGCCCGCAGAAGAAGCAACCCTGGCATGGTACAACCCTAAGTTCTACAAACTAAACATGTTTTGCACAAAAACCCAAAACCCTAAAGGCTCTCTGAGTTGAATCAACCTTAAACCCGCTTACCTCAGGCCGATCTCAAGCACACCAGTAGTTGCATAACCCGACCTAATCTTGGATAGATTGTGCCAGACATGCGACAAAACACAACGTGCACGATGGCCACGATTTGCTCCAAATCAATAAAGCCGTCGGCATCTTGGGAATTCCAAATTTTGCACAGTTTGTACCGTTCGTACTTGTTCGTACTCGTTGTACAGAAATCTCAAGTTTGGTCAGGGGATCAACCGTAGTGTGCGACCAACCGGGGATCGTCGAAACTTGTCCACTGCAAGGGTAATAACCCTGGAATTCTCCGAACTCAGGCTTAGCCGGGATCTCTCCCGGTGTATTGAGAGGAGGGTATCACCCCTCGTCTCCACCAATCCAAACACTTATAGCTTAAGAGAGGTTATCATAAATAGCCGTAGGCTTCCGAGATCCCATCCGGTAAAACAACCCTACACGGTTACACCAGTGAGTGGTCTAGAGCATAGATCCTGGATTTCACTCCACCTATCTAACCTGGATATCCTATACCTCCAAAAAGTCTCTACTCACACTCAATCACATAACACACAACAAGTCACAACCTTGCATATCTAACAAAGACACACTAGGAGGACTTAATTCTCTCCCGGCCTACTCACACAAGCTCAACAAAGATTCTAGACACAAGCAATGAAGGCAAGACACGAGTTAATCAACAAAGAGAAGAATACTTAATACAAAAGCCCAAGGCTCCTTAAGTACACAAAGGCTACTAGTTACCCTCCAAAACTAGATCCCCAAAAGGTGGAAATGGCATTTAGAATGTGCACTAAAGTCAATAGCGACCCTCCAAACTAGATCCCTAAAAGGTCGAAATGGCATCTAGAGAGTGCACTAAAGTCAATAGCTATCCTCGAAAAGTAGATCCACTAATGAACAAAACGGCTTCTAGATCTTAAAATCAAGGGTAGCCTAGTCACCAGCGGATTATCGGTAGACCGGTAAACCAGAAGACTCTCGGTCCCGTGCCTGGTGAACCTTTCCTTAATAAAAGTAAGTAGCGAGAGAAACCACTAAAGTGGTAGTGACCGGGTGCGCAATGAAATACCATCGGCATCACTACTCACACTTTCGTGTATAACTCAAACAACTCAACATTGTCTCACCAACCGATGACATACACACCACATAATATATAACAATTAACACACAACAAAGACTCAACCGGAGAACTCATCCGATTGAGTAGAAGACACATAAGGGAGATCCGGAGAAGGAGAGACCAAAAAATTGAGTTTAAAAACTCATCCACTCTCCTTAAATCTCCCTATCAACTTATCACAAGTTCCGGTCCGGCCCGGAAAACATAAATTTATCGGTCTACCGATAAACTTCTCCGGAACACTTATAAGAACACGTGGATGGGGGTATGTCACGTTTCTAACAACACTTAAACGAGACAACACACATATGGTTTCACAAAGAGGAAAACAAGAGGTAGAAGTACAATTTTTATGTGACTGGTGAGATCGGAAAATGGATAGAAATTTTGGGCATGACCTAAGTAGGATAGGAGGGTGGAGAAAACTTAAAAGAACTTGCCACAAGGCTTCACAAGATGGCAAACAATTATAAAGATACACACATGGACTCACACATACAAGAACTCACATAAACGAGCTAGATAGAGTCCATCGAGGGACTTTTTCTCAAGACTGGAAACATGTGACCCAAATCTTCCCGGGAAGGAAAAATGAGGGAAGATCTAACAAGGAGGTTGTGCAACACAAACAAAGGCTAGAGTGTGGCCAAAATCACCTCTAGATTTTGCTTCTTCCGTGTTGTGCCACCTCTTCTCCAAAAAATCTTAGTCCTCCTTGATGTGCACCGCCTCTTCTTCTTCTTTTTTTTCTTCCAAAATGTCCGCCTCTTCTTCTTCACCACAAGTCCACTTCTTCTTCTTCTTCATGTCCACCTCATTTCCATCCTCACGGTCGACTTCTTTGTTGTCTCTTCATCTCCTTGCTTGGTACCCAATTGATGTCGGTACCCTGGTGATACCCGGTACCCGGTTGATACCCGGTATGAACCATTGAAATATTAAATATTTTTTATTTTATTATTTTTCTCCTTTTTATATTTTGTTGCATATAATTAAATTTTTACTTTTTCGAATAAGAAGTTATGCTTGTAGAGCCAAAATGACAAAAATAGTTTTTTCTAAAAATTAAGTGTATAAAGGATTGTAGATATATGGAGAATTAAATAATTAATGATTAAGTTTACACTAAGTAGTTAATTAATTGGAAAGTACCTATTCATATCCAAGAATTAGGAAATAATGGGAAAAGGATTGAACTTGCATCCTTTGGGTAGGGTGTACATTTTCATGAATAGATATGAAGAGATGTGAAGATTTAGTGGAATTAATTTTAATGGTTAATACTAGGGAAAATCTCTTGCCAAGAGGTGTACCTCTTGAATGTTGAGTAGAATGACTAGCTTGAATTTTTAGCATTCTTGGCCATTATCATAGACATTCATTGGAGGAAGATTGGAGTGAGCCCTAGTTTTAGGTCAAAAAGCTTGTTGATGGCTCTTAATGTTGTTAGAGTATTTTATTTTATATATAATTATTATTGAATTTACATGTGTAGAGTCTTGTGTATGACTTGAGTCATATGTATAATTGCAATAATATGTGATCTTCATTGAATAAATTTGACATTGTGTTGTGTAAATGCAAGTGCATGCATTAGGTATTAATTGTAGATAAAATTCATGCATGAATGCATTGTATATTTATTCTTCATGGAATAAGTTAGGGAAATACCTTAACTACTAAGGTCATGTGTGTGACCTTATGTGTGTTGGAGCAATAATCATAAGTGTGAAGATTAATGGGGATAATGTGAAATTAAGTGACTTAATACATAAGGAGTGTAGTGCATAAGTACTTAATAGAATCTCAAGTGTGAGTGAGCATAACTTGAGTATCTTAAGAATAAGAGTGGAGTTTTATTCATGTTAATGCAATTTATGCAATAATCATCAAGAGTGGCATACCTTGATGCATGGCAAAGAGTGTCATATTATACATACAAATAATTAGCATTAAGTCCAGCCTTAAAAGAAGGGATTATTTAAAGTAGGAAAATTTGTGAGCATTTAAAGAATCTATTATAAGAGAGGAAGCAAGGAACAAATCTTAAAGGAAGACTTAAGAAAAGAGCATAGAAACTTAAGAATCTTAAGTCCAAGTATGGATAACATAAGCTTATCAACATTAAGACCTTTAGTACCAGGAGACCCTTAAGTATAAGAGCTTGGACTTAAAGGTGTGTAAGGGTGAGAACATGGGACATCAATTGCATTCAGCGTGATACATTCCATGTTTTGGTAGTCTTAAGACGGAAACTTAAGAACACTATAAGGCTGATTTGATCTAGAGTGTGCAGGTTCTTAAGGGATCAGTCCTAAGTAAGTGTGTGAGTGCTTAAGAACTAAAAACCAGAGGCTGTGTCCTTAAGAATATGGAGTCGACCAAGAGTGAAGTCTTAAGTAACAGTCAGAGATCTTAAAGACTAAGTGGTACAAGTAAGTGTAGAACACCGTAGTCTTAAAGGGATAATTGTGGATGAGAGAACTTAAGTGGAGACTTAAGAGATGAACTCTCTAAGACTTAAGTTAATTTGTGTGTGTGATTTTTGAGACTAACCCTTGTCTTAAGTACGTGATCACGTGGATCGAGTGGACGGACGTGAAAAGTGGAATGATTTGCATGAGATAAGACTTTTAATTCTTAAATGTTGTAATTAATGAACCAATACAATGAGACTTAATGGAATCTTTGATTAGCCTAGTGTGGCATATGTTTAAAAGTTAGCGATATAAGCACAATCTTAAAAGGACTAATTTTCCTTCTTAAGGCACGAGAGATCCTTTGGGGTTATACTTTGTGGGTGGATCTCTTAAGAGTGATGCTAACAACCCTAATTTCCTAAAAATAGATAGAAAACCTTAAGAATTAACCAAGAAGATAGCTTTAACTACACAATTAAGCTCCAATTACTTAAAACTAGGCGTATGATCATCTCCGTAACAAATCCTATGAGGTGTGTGTATATCTGGGTGTTTTATTAGAGTGGTGAAAAATCACTCTACATTTTTTTGGCGACCATGCTGGGGATGGTACCGTCAAGTTTTTAAGTAGTTTTTAATTTAGGAAAGTTGTTGGAACTTAAGTCAATTACTTAAGTAAACTATCATGGCATTTAGTTTTGTGTGCATTTACAAACTTTGGAATTACTAAAAAAATTTATTAAAAAATATCAAAAAAAAAAAAACTTTTATTAATGAGTGAAGTCATGTTGTTACAACATGTCTACTTTTCCATGGGAGGTTTCTGAAGAAGCTTTGAGTGACTTCTTTAGTGGTCCATATTTGTTTAGCGCCCTTTATCGTGTCTATAGAGGTGCGTATTACGGACAAGGATTCCAATTTTATAAGGTTCAGCCAAAAATTGATCAATCATTTAATGAAAAGTTTGAACAACTACCCTTAGAAATTAAATCATTTATTTAAAACAAAGTATGGAGTAAGGGCGATGGTTTCAATGAAGTAATTGTTAAAAAAAAGACATTGTACTTAAAATATCAATTGCACTACCTTTTTGCCCAATATGATAGATTAAAACTTCAAACACAACCATTAATCTCTAAAGGTATTGGGGCTTGGAACGAATACAAGTTTAATAGGGAGATTTATATCTTTGCTTATAGTAAACAAAACTTTGAGAGCAAAGTATTCTTTCCCAACTTCCTATCTAAAGATCCAAAAGTTCCCGTTAGTGTAGCCTTTGATTTATTATGTATTTTAAAAAATGGGTTCCTCAAATGAAACTTTTAAGGAACAACGAACAAGGTCAAAAATATTATTAATAATTTATTCTAAAATTCAATACAATGAGTGTAAATTATTTAGACTTTTGGGGACAGAAATAGAACCCATTAAAGAAAATAACCAACATTCCATTAATAGGAAAAAAATCATCAATACTTTCTTACAAAAATTCAATTACCCAAGAGAATTAATAATAGAACCATTGTCACGAGAATTTAAGATAAACGATTTTCACTAACTGATTGGCGTCACTATTGTTTCCTGAATGGAGCGAATGAGAAAAATTGAACGCCTAGATTCTAAAAGTGAAAGAAATAAATCTCTTAAATTCTTGTATGCAAGAATAAAGTACTATGAAACTTTTATCAGGTATGATAGGAAATATTCCGAAATAGTAGAAACTGAAATAGATAAATTAATTGAACAAGCAAAAGAGTGGTTGAGTGAACTTGAGATAGAGGAATTGTTGACATATCTGGGTTATCCTATAAATAAAGAAAATGAACTAATCCTATCTATGGAAGCTCTCTACCTTTGCTCAAATTAAAACTCTTTACAGTTTCTTGAATACCAAACAAATACCCAAATGGCAAAATGAATTAAGCGAGTGATCCTCTATGTACCCCAGTTAATGGTGGAAAATTATTAGAAGGTTAATCACCTCAATTTGTACGTACGACCATATAGGTCCTTATGATAGGGAATATTTGAAATTGGCTGAAAATGAGATAGACCTTTTAATAGGTATAGCCAGTGAATGGTTGGGAGAAAATGAAATGGGAGCCCTATTAACTATGTATAAGTATCCTAGAAACATTGCATGGGAAGTTGAGGGAATGAGTTTAACGGAAGAAGCATGGTATCTTTGTTTGAATTAATACATCCAACTTTCTTTTGAACAATTAATTGAGGGGGTTAAATATTTTTAAATCTTTAGGCACCTACCAAGGTCCGATAGAGGTAAAGGAAAAATTGACGTACAAAGGCTAGAAAGGGCCGAGCGTTACAAAATAGGATAGCGAGAAGGGATAGACCTATCTTGTTAACAATAAATCCAACCTTTGATAATACACCTTCACCTATACCTGCAGAGGTTCAGTTGCCAACAGAAAACTTAGAATTTACTCAACAAGATACAAAAATTCAAATTCTTCATCATTCATTCAAGTTCAGCTTAACAACTAAAGGACTTACCTCAAAAAGTTTTAGAGTAAGAATACGGAAAAAAGGGCAACCCTATATCTCACAATCAGGTAACTCTAGTCCAAAGAAATTAAGATTAGAAACTTGGAGTGATTAATCTAGTTCAAAAACTAGGGAGAGAGGATATAAGTCAAATAGTAGTCTAATAAATCTACTTAAGGAGGAAGACCAATCCTTCAAGACTCCCTTAGCCACTATATCCACCACTCAACACATTCTAGAGGACGAAAGTTCTTCTTACCAAACAGAGTTTAAAACTCCATATCCAGAATCCTTTAACCAAAAATTAGATTTTAAAATTTACAGAAGAACTAAAAGATACTCCTGATTTTACTAACAAGAAAGCAATTATTTCCCTAGAAAAGTTTGTTCAAAAAATAAGAACAGAAAGTGTTGAGAGTTCCCTATAATTAGACAAAAAAAATCCATCAAAGTATAGCAGATATTTTTAGACATTCTCTTGAGCCCACAACATTAAATTTTTATGGGCAAGATGTGATAGATCAATCAAGTGTAAATGGGGAAGAAATAGGGTCTAGTAGTTTAAAAGGAGGAGTCTTTAAGAGTGAGGGTAGTAAAACACGAGATAGTAAAGCTGGTGAGTATAGCACAAGTGACGAAGATCAAAGTGAATCTTCTTCATTAGATTCACCTAGATTGTCACTATCTCCTAGAGTACCACCCCGTCCTGTGACTTTTCCTACCTCATCTTCTTCTGAAGAATTTTCATCTTCTACTCCATCATCAACTCCATCTACTTCTGAAGAAGCTGTAGAAAATCCATTTCCTATGGCTCATCATAGAATGTTAAATATTGCCACTTTTCCTATATTTTATGGAGATTTAGGGGAAGATCAAGATTCCTACTTGGAACGATTTCAAGTAGTAGCAACAGCTAATAACTTAGCTATTGATAAGTATATCACCAGTTTTTCTGATAATTTGCTAGGGGAAGCTCAATGGTGGTATGCAGCTCTAAATCCTAGACTAGAAGATTGAGAAGCTTTAAAAGATGCATTCTTAACAAGATTTAGACCTGAGTCATATCATAATACTTTGCAGGATCAGTTACAAAGTTTTCAAATGTATCCCACAGAAACTATACCTGGATAATACACTCGGCTTAGAAACTTATTGAATAGATGGCGATATCATAATATGCCAGAAGCATGGATCACTAATACATTTACCAGGGGTCTACTAGATCCTATGTGTATATATCAAGTTAAACTTTCTAATTCAGAAAATATAACTATGGCATATGAAGCTGCTAGAAATTGAGAGGCTGCTATGTAGTGATCTAATATGTTGTTACAAATAAAAAGAATTCTATATCAGGATCCATATCTTTTGCCTGTATCTACTCATTATGGAATAGATAATAGTAGAAGAGATTATTATCCTAGGTCAATATCTAGTCAACCCCAATTAACTATACTATGACCTTCTCATCCTAGAGAGCAACAACTTGCATTGATGCCTCCAAGTCATGAGGAGAGTGAAATACAAACCTTACAAAAACAATTTAAGGAATTGTCAGTCCAAGTTAATGAAGGTAGAAATAAAAGACCTAAGGCTACTAATCAACGAACTAATATTTGGTGTAGTAATTGTAAGGGACATGGACACTTGGCCACCGAGTGTAGATATCCTATAGGAAGAATGCCTAAATTTAAATGTGCTTATTGCGGTACAAAGGGTCATGATATAACTACTTGTAGAAATATCAAGGAAGTTAAGGCCTTAGTACAAGAGCAACCTTCTCAAAATAATAACAAAAAACAACCTTATAGAATTATATCCAAACAACTTTTTATCAAACCAGGGAACAATAATAACCATTCGAGAGGAAATAATGGTTATAGTCAACACCAAGTTTGGAGTAGTATGTTATAGAAATAAGGAAGTAGTATGTTATAGATGTGGAGAGCCATGTCATTATTCGAGGGATTGCACAAATGACCGACAACAAGTTGGATTTAATCCCATGTGAAAGATGTGGGCAAACGGGACATGTTTCTACCTTTTGCACAATCATAATTACTGAGTTTCCTAATGTTAAGAAACATGTTCAAATTCAAGAAGTAGAGTCTTCTAATACTATAAATGTTAACTATATGGCTATTGATACACCTCAAGATGTCTTTATCACTAGATCACAAGCCAAGAAGGCCCTTGAAAAAGAACCCGTTAGTAGCTCAGAAAGTGATTATAGTAAAGTAAAACATAATCATGTGCTTGCTAGATATATGCCAACTATACTAAAAAGACCAGAAATTCCTCAACCATCACCACAAATAATAGAAATGACAAGTAGTGATTCTCGGGAAAATCCTACTCAAGTACCTGTCACACCTACCTTGCTAGAGGAAGTTGTACCTACAATACCAAATGTGGAAAAAAACAAGTACTTCCATGAAACCATTGGAACAACCTATTTTTTATAAGCCTTAAAAATAGATCTTAAAAGAATCATCTATGTCTTTAAAAAAAAGAAAACATAATAGAATTATGAGATTAGCAGTGGGTATGCATCCATATGATATCCTTACAGATTTAGATAGATTACAACCTCAAATTTCTTTGAGACAATTACTTGCATTGTCACCTTATTGTAAAAATGAGTTAACATCTTCTCTAATTACAAAGAGAGCAAAAATACAAGAGGAGGGCAATGCGAAAGAAACTAAACAAAAAATAAATAAGGACACAAGTAAATCTCAACCTGAAATTGTGAATATTCATGATATCTCTCTAGATTCAGGTGCACCCACAGTCGATGTAATTATAGATGGAACTTTAATTGATGGAGTCCAAATTGATAGTGGGAGTAGTGTCAACCTTATGAATGTTGACACTATGGAAGAGTTAGGCATAATTAACATAACGCCTACTCCTATTATTTTACGAATGGCGGATCAAAGTAGAGTCAAACCTTTGGAGAAATTGATACAATTAAATACAATAATTGGTGGAATTGATTATAAAATTGACTATATTGTCTTTAAGGTGAGTGAGTCCATTTCCACATATCCTATTCTCATTGGCATGCCTTGGTTGTTGTTAGCTAAAGCCAAGGACGATTGGGGTAAGGGAACTTTAACAATTGGGAAGGGTAAAAGTAAAATCATTCTTCCTATATTTCCTGTAAATTATCATGGTGAGACCTAGGATGATGATTCAGATTGGACTACTGATCCCAATTCAGAATTTGAGCCTGAAGACACTAATGTTGTTCAGGACATGCCTACGTTTAAAGGCTTGGATCCTGGAGAGTATTTTGTCCCTTCCAGTCAAGTCGATGACTTGGATGCAGCTATTGAAGCATGGCAAAATGCTTCTATTACCTTTCGTAAAAAATACTATAGATATAAATTTAGGCACTATAGAAGATCCTAAGCCTATTAAAATATATGATGAGTTAAGTTCCAAAGAATATGATGGATGGTTGGAATTTTTTAAGAAGGAGAAAGATGCCTTTGCTTGGACTTACAAAGACTTGAAAGGCATACCTCCTGATGTTTGTCAACATCGAATTATCCTAGAAGCGGATGCTAAACCTGTTAGGCAAAGGCAATATAGGATGAACCCAAAGTATTTTCTAATGGTTAAAGAGGAAATTGATAAACTAATGGAGTGTAATTTCATTTTATCCCGTGCCATCTAGTGAGTGGGTGTCACCTATTGTCATAGTACCTAAAAAGAATGGTAAGATCCGTATTTGTCAGGATTTTAGACAGTTGAACAAAGCCAGTAAGAAAGATTTATTTCCCTTACCATTTTTTGATGCAGTCCTAGAGGGTGTAGCGGGTCATGAGTGTTATTCTTTCCTTGATGGATTCTTGGGTTATAATCAAGTGCAAATAGCTCCAGAAGATAGACCATTGACCACTTTCACCACAGATTGGGGGATTTTTGCATATAATATCATGCCATTTGGATTGTGCAATGCTCCGGCAACATTCCAAAGAATTATGACTCAAGCCTTTACAAAATATCTTAGAAAATTCATGGAGATATTTTTAGATGATTTGTGTGTGTTTGGTTCTAAGAAAGATCATGCACAAAATTTAAAGAAATGTTTTGATCAATGTAGAGAGTATGGCATCTCCATAAATGCAGCTAAGTCTGAGATTGCCACTATATGTGGTAAATTATTAGGTCATGTTGTTTCAAAAGATGGAATATTGGTCGACCCAGACAAAGTAGACATTATTCTTAAAACAAAAATACCTAAACATCTAACGTGACTCAAAGGCTTTCTAGGTGCAACAGGTTATTATAGAAGATTTATTTATAAGTTTGCTTTTATAGCAACACCTCTGAATGTTTTAACGAAACAAACTTTATTTCCAGGGGTATGGACAGATGATTGCACTAAAGCTTTTAACAAGTTAAAACGTCGTCTTAGTAAAGCACCTGTCTAATTCTTCCAGATTGGACAAAGCCTTTTGAAGTATATGTTGATGCTTCTAATATGGCAATTGGAAGTGTCTTAAGTCAGAAAAATTCTAAAGGTCATGATAGATCAATTTACTTTGCAATTCGACAATTGAGTGCTCCAGAAAGGAATCATTCTGTGACTGAACGAGAAGGTCTTGGTATGATTTTCTCTGTTCAAAAATATAGACATTATTTATTGGGTTATAAATTCACTTTCCATATTGATCATGATGCTTTAAAGTATATGATCAATAAGCCTCAATTAAGTGGTCGAATTGCAAGGTAGGTTTTGTTATTACAAGACTTTGACTTTACCATTAATGTCAGACCCGGGAAAATACATCAAAATGCAGATTTTTTATCACGACTTAGTGAGTCTATAAATCCACACTCCATAGATGATAACTTTCCAGATACATACATCTTTTCTGTTAAGGAGGGTGTGGAGGTACTTGATGTAATTCCAAAAGAATATGTTGACATCATTTACTATTTAACTAAGGCTACTTTCCCTATTGAATACACTAGCAAAGATAAAACTAAATTAGTCCATCAATCTTTACCATACACCATGATTAGTGGTGTTCTCTATAAGCGAGGTAAAGATTATATACTTCGGCGATGTGTAAACCCTAGTGAAGTGTCAATGATTTTAGTAGGATGTCATGATGATGTCTGTGGAGGGCATTTTGCGGCTTGGGCTACCACTTAAAAAACGTTCTGAGTAGGATATTGGTGGCCCACACTTTTTGCCGATGCCACTAATTATGTTAAAAAATGTGATCCTTGTCAGGGAATCGGTGAACCGACAGCCACTAAGGCTATGCCATCAACACCAATTTTAGCACAAATTCCTTTTGAAAAATGGGGAATTCACTTTGTAGGTCCCATTAAACCACCTAGTCGTGAGGGTTAAAAATGTTATATCTTGGTTGCAACAGAATATCTGACTAAGTGGATAGAGGCCCTTGCCACTAAAAATGATGATGCAGACACTGTTGCAAAATTCATTTATGAACATATCATCACTAGGTTTGGGTGTCCAAAAGAAATTGTAAGTGATAGAGGAACTCATTTCATCAATGACACTATTGAGAAAATGTTGCAAAAGTATTTTATTAAGCACCGCAAATCATCACCCTATAACCCTAAAGCTAATGGACAAATTGAGAAGTCTAATGGTATTCTTTGCAAGATCATCACTAAGACATTACAAGGCAATGCATCTAATTGGGATTATGAATTGAATAATGCATTATAGGCATGTAGATGTACAATAAAAACTACAACTAGAGCAACCCCTTTTCAATTAGTGTATGGATTGGAAGCTATGCTCCCGATAGAAGTCGCATTACCTTTTCTACGCGTTGCAATTTCTGAAAGAGTAGATGATGAACAATCTTTAAGAGAAAGATTAGATAATCTAGAACGCCTAGATGGAATTAGAGGCCAAGCTTACATGAACATGAAAGCTATACAAAAACAAAGGAAAACTTATTATGATAGTAAATTACAACCAAAAGTTCTAAAAGAAAATGATTTAGTCTTACTCTATGACAATAGATTTCAGAAATTTCCAGGGAAATTTTAAATGCCATGGTTTGGACCTTACAAAATACTTAAATCTTATCCTAAAGGTTCCGTGGACTTCCAAGATTTTGCAAGTAACGTACATGCAACACGTTATAATGGCTACAGGCTCAAAAAGTATGTAACTTGAGGGCAAGTTACACTTTAAAGAGGGGGGCTACACCTCTACTTAAGAAAAATCTTAAGAAAAAGTTCTTAAGTGGACCGGAACGACCCTAAACTACCAAAGGAAAAGTTAGAAATATTGTGTTTTAAGTCATAGTTAATTTATGATCATTCCCAAAAACTTTCTTGAGAGAAACCTTGTCATAAGGTATTCATTGAATTTTTTTTTTAAAAAATTAAAAAATTAAAAAATTCTTAAAAGCTAAATCATTTTTGCATAAAGGAACCGTACTTAAGAAGTCATCTCAAGTCAAGTCACAGAACTAAGGTCATAAGTGTGACGTCGTCATAGTCGTCTTAAGAACTCAAGTGGTCTTAAAGACACAAGTGACTTAAGAACTTAAGTTGTCTTAAAGAACTCAAGGAGACATTAGAACTCCAATTGTCTTAAGAACTTGAGTAGACGCCTTAAGACAACAAGTCAGGGGGTTGTCCCTGAGTTTATCTTAAGGAATAAAGTTGTGAGACAATAATAGACTTAAGTAAGAGATGCCTTAAGACAGAAGTAAGCCGATACAAATTATGATAAATGGAAATAGTTAAGAAAATAAAAATGATGATTGAGTTGGTAGGAAATCTGTGAGAAGCGACCTTGTCATAAAGTGGAGAAATCTCATCATGTCAAAAAATTAGCTAAAGTGACATGGAAGGGACAAAAGTAGGCACTTCACTCGAAGGAAATAATAATCAAGTCACGTCAAAAAGATCATTACAATGACTTAGTGGGGGCGAGTGGGGGCGGGACTTAAAACCAAGTGACAAACTTGATGAGCCGTTAAGAAAACGAGCTACCAAACTTGGCTATGGCTCATCAGAGGAAATTCACAAGTGTATTGTTCAGTCGCTGAAGTGGAAGTTGAGAGGTTAGTTGCATTGGTGAGAGTCAGATTTTGTAGCGAGAAATTGTGGCAACGTTGTGAGGTTTGCGAGACTCTGCGTCTGGGAAGCGAGGTGTCGCCAAGAGCGAAGGAAGAAGTTGTCACACTTTTGGTGGTAAGTTCGTCGTTTTAATTGTTCTGAATGTGAGTTCACAAAGAACAAAGAATTTTTGGATTATGCCATTTCGTTGTGAATGAGGTTGCTTAAGATAACAGAAATCAACTGATCTTCCTTGCTAAGGTGTGAGATTAAAGAAATAGAATTTACTGAGAGTAGATAAATATCTACGAGAGTAAAATTAGAAGAGTTTGTTAAGGAAAATCAAGAAACGGCATAACCGTTGTAACCGCTTTGCATGTTGATCTTAAGGCATAAGTATGCACAAATGAAGGGGAATTCTAAGAGTGTAAGTGCATGCTTAAGAGTGATTGATTGAGAGAAGAACATTGAAAGACGAAGTAGCCACTGTAGGAAGGAGAAGTGTTGCTTTGTTGTTGAAAACAGGTGCAAGATGGTGACTTTGAATTCGAAGACTGGCGTTGTTTGTAAGGAAACAGTAGACACAAAGGTCAAGATGAGCCAGAAACGGAAGACGAAGAAGGATTTTGAGATTGAACCTTCTCTACTGAGGGAGTTGCCAAGAAAGGTGTATGATGGCAACCGCAAAAATTTGGAGAAGGCAGGTCTCCTGCAATTTATTGAGCAACAATGGCCGGAGGGGGATCTGCCGTGAGTGCTAGCTTATATGCTGGGCTCTAAGCAAGGCGCGCAAGACGAATTCTTGATTAATGGTGAAGTAGTTCATTTTGACGTGAGCGTCATCTAGCAACATTGTCCAAGTTTGCCGACAACAGGACCTACGCTCGTGGGATTACCGTTGTTAACCAAGGCTGAGCTCAACCGTGTGTTTGAGAAACCAAGAGACGCCGAAGTAGATAGGGAATATTCGATCAAGAAGTCCAAGGCTTCGTGGAAGGAATGGTTGAAGTTCATCAACCTTCCACTCTTGATGGCTCTGGAAGGAACAAAAGTATTATCGCCCAACGGACTGGCTGCAGCTTACAAGAGCTGGAAGGGAGAATGACTCAATTGGTCCAAGATCATGTTTACGCATCTCCGATTGGAGCTGGTAGGGAAGAATACCCGCCATAGTCTCTTCTTCAATGGAACCACTTATCTTTCAGCGTTTTGTTCCTTAGTGAGGAAGAGCTTGACTGGAGGAATACAGGAGGTGGAAGAGGAACCAGGGAGAAGTACTAAGAAGAAAAGGTTGCGCAAGATGGTAGCAGAACATGATGAAGAAGACGAACCAGAGGAGGCTCCGGAGACAAAAGAAGAAGTGGGAGAAGAAGACGTGCCAAGTCCGGCAAGGGAGGATGCGGAAGAGGAGATACTAGGGTCACCTGAAGCCCCTGCACCAATGAAGGACAAGGGGAAGAGACCGTTGGTGGAGGTGCAGAAGAAGAAGGTGAAGCACCCGATTACCACTAGAGGTATTTTAAGTATTACCTTAGGGCACGAACTACGTCCGCCAGTATCAGCGAAGCCGCCGAAGACACCATCCAAACAAATCGTCCCGTACGTTGCTCCCGAGGTCATCGAAGTAGTGGACCCTGAGGATGAAGCTCCTATCAAGCCAACAAAGAAGAAATTGCAGGGAGCAGACTACACCAAACATGGTGAGGTTCGGGAGTTGAAGAAGGGGAACCTCAAATTGTTGGTATATCAGAAGGATGATCTTGTAGCTCAGTATCAAGCCACCAACAAGGACATCTTGCTGGCTAAGGATCGGATGGAGAAGGAGTTCCAACGCGAAAAGCTCCAGCTGGAAAAGTTGCTCTTGGAAACAGAGCGAGCTAGAGAGCTATTGGACAGAGAGCGGAGTGAACTGCGAGGGAAGTTGGCTCAGACAACCGAGGAGGTTAAGCACATGGAGACCTTGTGTAACGAGCAGACGTCGAAGGCACAACAATGTGACAAGCTGTAGAAAGAGGTGAGCCACATGGGGAATGAGTACTATCTCCTTAAGACATAATTGGAGAAGGAATGCTCAGCTGCAGTTGGAAATAAGGAAGCGCAAGAGCGGGATTGGTACGCTTTACAAGAAGAACTCCGGCAAGCTTCCAAGAGCACTATCCATTGGAAGCACCTCTACACTGAGAAAGAGCGACAAGCTGAAGAATACTTGCTCGAGATTGCGAGCCTTAAGATTCAATACCAGCAGGTGAAGGAGCAATATCAAGTTGAGAAGAATCTGGCAAAGGAGTTAGCGACATCCCTGGCACAACAGAAGAAAGAGATGCAGGTGAGTAGAGAGGCGTCGACCGTAGCTACGCCTGACTCTTCACAGGTAGCGGAGTTGGAAGAGAAGGTCCGGGATGTCACTAAGGCTAATGCCCAACTGACTTCACAGACGACCACAGATAGAGTGGTGAAGACTAAGCTCTAGGAGGCAATTTGGCGCCAGGACTTACATAGTCCGCCAACCTTTGCCCTCTTCCGAGCATACGAGTTGAAGAGAAATGCTTGCTACACCATGATGTGTTTGAACCCTAAAGACAAGTTTAGTCGGGCAGAATTCCAGAATCTGTGGACCGTAGCGGCGAACTTCGTCAACATGCAGAATTTGATCTGCGAGATGATCGTCAGACAAGACCTCTAGCTGGAGGACACTAGATAGTTGTTGGTGCCGATCGGTGACATTGGAGCCAGAGTGCTACTATATTACTGGTACTTGGAGGGGCAGCTGCAGTTGCGGAGGCAGTATGATCAACCGGATGTAGCTCAACGAGTGGTAGTTATTCCCGAGGTTGATCTTAAGACCGTCCTCACCACCTCGGAGTACCTGAGAGAATGGAAGAAACAGATGGAGCAGCTGACGAAGTTATTGCAGAACAAACAAAGCTTCGTGGGATGCCTGACTCAAGTCCAAGAGCGAGAGGATTTGACTCAGAGGGGTGAGACCACCATAGGGTAGTATGTTTACGTTAAGATCCGGGCTCACCATCGACTTAAGCGTGAGATTGAGGGAGCGAAGAAGAAGGCCATAGATGTGGTTGAAGCGGTTTAGATGGCCACTTTGTGTCACCGCTTCCAGATTATAGACACACGATATGGAGGGGCGTGCCACTACCAGTGACCGGATTGTTGAACAAGCAGCGATTCCTTGGTGAGTATGATAACATGTTTAACAACAAGGAGGAGGTGCCATTTCCGTCATGGCAAGCCATAGATTCGCTGATGGAGGACTTCGGCTGATCACCTCAAGTCTGGAGACAGTGGGATCAGTTGTATTCCAAGGCATCTCACACTTGGTTAACGATACCGCCAGCAGCAATCACGATGAGCTATCACTAGTGTCCCTTAAAGGGATATCGGCGTTACAAGTGGGCGTCCTGGAGGAAGCTCGACACAGTACCTTACAACTGGCCGCAGATTCCAGGGAGTTTCTCTTCTCCCCAGGAATGTATTGATTCCTACCGGGCCTTTTTTTGAACTTCACAAAAGACACACGGATCCTGTGTGTTTTCGGGCTGCAGTTTTCTGCAACATCCTATCTCACATGTGTATGCAATACAAGTGCGTGGTGAATGTCAACATGTTTGATGAGACCAAGCCTGAGTTTTACCTATGGACGAAGATGCAGCAGATGCCAAGTCGTCATATGAGAACTTTAGAGTGCATCGTAATTACCAACTTCTTCCATGGTGCGAGCTTGGTGTTTGCCTTGGAGAATTCAAGCAAGCGTCAAGAACAGCTAGTCACATGGTTGAGTTACCAGGAGGCGCACGAAACTTATCTCTTCAAGCATGATGAGGATGTTTGTCGTAATGTGGAGATGGCTGAGCTACAGCTGATTCTCCAGGAATGTGAGTTCAAGGATGTGTACAAGCACAAGCGCCCTCGACTCGAAGCTAGACCAAGGTCTTAAGTAAACGTAAGATTTTTAGGAGAAGCTCTGTGCAGACAATATAAAGACTAGGATGAAATTTTGTGATTGCAGCTAGAGCTTAGAAGTTTGAAGCTTCGAGACTCAGGATATGGCTTATTGTGGAAGCCATGATAATGAGCTGATAGCTGATTTTGAAAGGCTGGACAAAGAATTGTATAGTTGCTATCTTCTTATGGAAATATGAATGACATTGGCTGCATGATACAGTGTCATAAGATTATAAACACAAGAAAATAACATCAACAACTAATTAAGAGGAGTAATTGTCTGGGAATGCAGAACGACTAGGAGATTCTACAAAACACATAAGAGTGGAAGTATGTTGAAAGGAAGTTCAGTGAATTGAAAGTTGTATACAAGAAGAAAGAAACAATGTGTAGCAAGTTATGAAAAAAAAAAAAAAAAAACCGTGTTGAACTACCTTTAACTACAGGAGACAACCTATCTAGTCAAGCGTGGTGGGATAATCTACGTGTGATGGATACATACCCGGCACTAGCACCCGGAGGTTGCTACAACAGTATGTACTCGCGTCACACGCTTACTAGACCACCAAGGCCTGCTAGATGAAGGTCTGGGGTTAGCCAGCCTATATATTGTAAGTTGCAGGGGCCTTACCAAACGATATGGGACAAATGCTAATCCTAGTATGGAGAAAAAGTAAAGACTTCTAGCACTGTTTCAATTATCCGGAGCAAATATGTACAATAGAACTTCATAATCTGAAGCATGATAATCAATAACAATGAACAAAGGAGTATGAAGAACTTAGGAGAGAATGGAAAAAGAAGATTGATTTTAGGAGTCTGTGACATGCGGAAAAATGAGGAAAGTCTGTCAATACAGACAAAACTCTGTCTGTACGTGGTTAAGAACAAGCTCGGGAAGAAACAACCAAGATGAAAGACTACATAAATTCCTACTTAAAACCAATACGTAGTAACTTTACACTTTAAAGTAAAACTCCTTAAGTTCAAAATTTTAGATCTCTTTAAGTATAAATTTGTAAGATTCTTTAAAACACTGTTTTGAGTGAGATCATCTTTTCCCGTGACTTTAAAGAAGTGAGTTTAAGTTACAACCTTGAGCAAATTAGAACCTTAAGAATTAGACGAGCAAGAGAAATTTAGTACCTTAAAGAAAAAAATAAATAGGTTAAATCCTTATTTTCCTTAAGTAAGTCATTTCTTAAAAAAACTTGTTATGAGTCAGTTTCCTTAAGATTAAAATCAAAGTCAGTTACATTTTGGATAAAACAAAATTCTTAAGACTATATGGAGGGATAGTGTCTTAAGGAAAGAGCAAATTGAATTGAATTAAAAAACACAACAAAACGTAATAATAAAATAAAATAAAATAAAATAAAATAAAAATAGGCATATAGGTGAGAGGGAAAAATAAGAAAGAACATGATAATTCTAAGGAGAGAGTATCATGAAGAGGAAAAATAAGAGAGAACATGATAATATTGAGAGATAAAGTAAAAAGGCTATGAAAGTAAAACAATGTGAGTGATGTAGATAACACAATTAGTGGTGAAGTAATACACACACTACATAAATTGTATGATAGGATAGCTCACATAAGTTAGAAGAAATAGAAGAGTGTGAAAAGAGAATTAGTAATCTAGGATTAGTAATTAGTTGCACTACTAATTTACTAATCAAGAGATGTGAGGACTAATGAGTGCTAATTTTCTAAACTTGAAAAAAATTTTTGAAATGATGATGGACGAAGTAAAAAAGAAAATAAAAAAGAAAACATGATTGCAAGTGAAGTGTAGAGGAAGTCAGGCCAATGGTGGTAGATTTTGAGAGGTTGTTTTCATGACTACTTTTTCTCCGCTCGGCCCTTGTTTGGGTTTAGGCTTTAGATTTGAATTTTGGATTTCTCATATTTTTCATTCTACGGAGCAGCCTTGGCCCTTCTCTTTTTTCCGTAGCTGGAGTTCCCACGATTGATTATTTCCTCACTCTTTTAGATGTTGATAGGGCAATTGCCTCTAGGTCTTCTGCTACTTTTCCTTGTCCCTTATGAAATTGGTTTCTTGCCTTTCTTGGCATGTAGCTTTTCACCTTTAGGTGGTCCATGTGGCTTGCCGATTTGAGTTTTCTCTTTAGGGTAGACACACATGACGGCCATATGGGGCTTCATCTCCTAGATATGGTCCCTAAAATCCGGGTTGGACTCCTCATGCCCACACCAGTTTCATGGTGAAATCTGATATGGTTCCTAACCAAACCATTTGGTTACCCTCTTCTGATTTACCCTTTTAACCACATTATTACCACAACGTTCCCATTGTGATCCTGATGAGTTCCCATGTTGTTCCTTAGAGTTCCCTAATGTTCCCCTCCTTTCCAACCCGATTACAATAAGCTCCAATTTATGCTTTTAAAATTTTATCCAAATATACGTTTCTAGTAGGATCTACCACCAATTGTTGGGGCCCCAACGTAGGCTCATCAGCACACATGTGCGTGAGTGCCCAAGGAAAATTGACCCCCTCATTCCCCCTTGAGGGATGAAGAGAGTAGTTGCTCGTGGGATGAATCATCCCTCCCAATCAGCCGCGTGGTGAAAGTCCATCCCGCAGGCACACAAACCCTCCCCCCTCCTCGCATGTGTCGTGGCTCGTGCACTCCTCTCGCGAGAGTTGACACATTTATCCAAAAATACCCATGACGGGTATTGCCGCGACACATTTATCTACAAAATATCCGTGACGGATATTGCCTCTTGTGAAGCTTGTGTGTGTAGGAGCACGTGTAGGGTTCGTTTCTGTACCTCCCAAAGTGTTCTCAAGTGCTATCCTTTGTGTCCATCTAACACTAATATTGAATATACTATTTTCTTTCATGCTTTCCATAGATTGATCCTTCGAGCTCATCTTTTGTGCTTCGATATGTTGTCATTGAGAACTAAGGTTTAAGTTTTATATTTTCAAGTATCTTGAGTAACACATTAGTTTCTTCTATAAGTGATTGATTAAAATTTGGGGTATGAGACATATTTCAATCATTCCATTTAGTGTGACTTAGAGTTTTTACGACACAATTTTATGCTTTTTTTTGGGGTCCTAACAAGTATTCTACAATTCTTCCATTACATAATGTTGTGTTTGGTGTGTTATAAAATCATAACGAGTATTGGTATTTTAGGATACTCTCTTTCATTCTTCTTAGTGCTGTGAGTAGGTCTTATATTGCTTAGAGATTTTTGAAGATGTAAGATTCTTGTGTCATTCTTGCTTATGGGTAGTCTTTTCTATTCCGCGAGATGAAATTAGACGGTGTACCACTTACCGTTCTTGACCGGGACTACAAGGAAGTCCCTCGTGCAAAGAAGCCATGGCATTGCGAGGTTGAAAATTGTGACTTAGGTCCGTGGAAGAATGGGCGACACTTTAATAATAATCTTTGTCATTGCCATTGCATGGATCTCACAACACAAACACTTAGTCGTCTGCGGAAGGTAGAACGACTCCGCAATATCAACTCCTGCCGTATGAATGCAAGAATTTTATCAAAGTCGTTCAAGAGACAATGGAAAGAGTTTTGGAAAAAACTCCAAGCGTGGACAAAGGCGGCGAAGGTGTTATGGGCACGGGTGGAGATGGCGGCCATCATTGACCGTTATGCGTAGGAATGATCTTTTATTGCCATAGTAATGGAGAAGAAGTATGCCGCTCACCTTGTGGCAAAGAAGGAAGGAGTTGGAGAACTGGATGCGGCATGCCTTGATGCACTACCGCGCCATCCAAATTTTGCCAACGCAGTTACGGAGTTGAAGTTGGGCCGTGGCGCGGAGGAGTTGGAGATTGCGCAGTTGAAGGACTTTCACCGCATTTTCAACCAAAAAAAGGAATGTATGAATGCACGATTGCACTTGCATTGCCCCATCGTTGTCTACTAGCATGCTCCCATATAATGTCATGAAATGAAATAGGTCCAGGCGAAGGTTTCTTGACGTTGATAGTCTTCCGTGATTGTGGCATGTTGACTTTATAAGAAAATGTTAGAATGTAAAAAAATCAATTTGAATAATGGAAAGTAAAGTGGCGGAGAGGTCGATTTGAGTACATAAATATTCATTATTTTTAATGCGGTAGATATTAAATGAATTTTATTTGAGTTATGAGAAATTTATGTAATTCTAAGGGTAGGGAGGATAAAATATACATAGCAATACCCTTCACGGAGATGACAACTAAAAAACATTCCTTTAGTTACTTTGTTTTTTAAGCAAAATTCTTGTCACGCTACAAGAATATGAAACAAAACGTCTCTGATTTCTTATCACAATATCCGTTATAAAGAAAAAAGGTCTCAGTAAATGTACTTGAATGTGCATTTAAAAGGCATTATCCACCACGTGCAGTAAAAGTTCCTAGAAACGTTACTAGGAGCCTTTGCATACCTGTCATGCATAGAATCAAATTTAAGATATTAGTCACTATCAACATCTATGATGTATCTAGCATAAAGTTGTGCCATAAAAACCTTAAGTCACACTAAATGGAATGATTGAAATATGTCTCATACCCCAAATTTTAATCAATCACTTATTGAAGAAACTAACGTGTCACTCAAGAAACTCAAAAATATAAAACTTAAACCTTAGTTCTCAATGACAACATATTGAAGCACAAAAGATGAGCTCGAATGATCAATCTATGCAGAATGGAAAGCATGAAAGAAAATAATATATTCAATATTAGTGTCAGATGGACACACAGGACAGCACTTGAGAACACTTTGGGAGGTATAGAAACGAACCCTACACGTGCTCCTGCACACACAAGCTTCACAAGGGGCAATACCCATATCAGGTATTACGTAGAGAAATGTGTCACAATGGGCGAGAGGAGGGGGGAAGGGTTTGCGTGTCAACTGGCTGGGGTTTCATTTGCTGGCTAACTCGGAGGGATGATTCATCCTATCCGCAACTGCCCCTTTCATCTCACGAGGACAAACGAGCGGGTCAGTTCGCCTTCGGTGTGCGAGAGCTTTCTTGCCCCTTGTGGCTCTGTTCGGCTTATTGTTTTTTAACCCGAAGCATTAAAAAGTTGCCTAAACGTATGTTATAACCTCGGAGGCATTTCAGTTAAAGCAATGTAGTACCTTGTATGGAAAAAAATAAAAATGAAGGGGCGAAAAAATTCTTTTGTAGAAAGGATGATTTGGCGACTACAGAGAGGCGAAAACGTGCATTTAGGCAACTCTAAAAAATTGCAAATCCGAGAACAAGCGATCAACACAAAAAGCAGGCTTGAACTTGGCTATAATGGTGACAATGATGTCCAAAATCACGCCTCAACTTAGCTACACTTGCAAGTTGCTACAATGGAGTTGAAAATCTCTCCCCAACCTGGCTATACTCGCATTTTAGCACTTACACATGCATTTTAGCACTTACTCGAGCATTTTAGCACCTACACATGCATTTCAGCACTTACACAAGCAATTCAACACCTACACAAGCATTTCAGCACTTACACAAGCAATTCAACACCTACACAAGTATTTTAGCACAACACAACACAACACAAAGGGAAGTTAGAAAACAAAAAAGAGCAAACTCAAGAATCTGAGAAAACAAGTAGCATAATGTTCAAGTCTTAAATGTCATGCTCTAGGACATGTGAATTAAAACTTCCATGCAAAGAAGGTAAATAAGGACTGAAGATAAAGTACTTACTCATTCGTGCCATAACAGGTCCTATCCTTGGTCCTGTGTCACAAATCAAAAGCTTCATTGCACGAAAAGTTGTAAACCTCATAGAGCTTTAAAGAATACGTCACCCACAATAGCCAAGGTTGCAAGGACTGCGTTGTTTAGAACACCCCTCCCCTAGCGGCGACGCACCGCGACTGTGCAGTGTGGCAGTACCCCCTCCTTGGGTGTTGCGAGTGGCTTTGATCTCTGCCCCCCCTTCTTCCGATTGCGTGGTGCAAGGACAGTAGCTTCTCCAGCACAAACGGCGACAACCTCCACCACAACCCCGTCTTCCTTAGCTCCAGAGGCACCGCTAGTGAGATCTCCGTACAAACGGCTGTCCCCAGATTCCAGCACGTTACCGCGCTCACGAGCAACTTCCACAAGATGACCAAACATGTCTCGCTCCATGGCCGAGATCGACATTGTGACACCACGAACCCACGATCACAACAAATCACAAGGAGGAAGTTCAATCAACCCTAAATCAAATCCATTTAGCTCACAATTCATGCACCTCAAATTCCCCAATCTCAAAGCTCTCAAACACGTCAATGTCCACACAAAGAAGACGGTTTACAGATCTACAATTTACAGGTAGTAGTTTGGAGCGAGACATATTTGGTCATCCTCTTGAAGCGCCCATAATGCGGCGTCTTCCTAATTCCAGGCTCCCATGGCGCAATCCTTTTGCCCACCAAATACACCATCTCTAGATTCTCTACTAATTGCAACAATCTCAACAACCAACACCCCAGTACTGAAAGGAGCGCAATATACAAGCGCTGATCCTTGGCATCAAAATTGTGTAGAATGGTGCAAGAGAAACCTAGGCGACTACTAAAATTCACTTGATGTAGAGGCCGCAGAGGAAGTCAAGCAACACTCAGGCAAGGGCAAAGCATCGAGGGAAGGAGCCTGAGGTAATAGTTAGAGGCGCAGGCGATTCACGTGGATTACATGCGTGCCCTAGATGGAAAGGGGCTATTCTTGGAGGGAGAGGGTGGGCAAACAACCAACATTGTAGTGCGGCGCGCTAGCGCTCGTCCCTCAAAACACCCGGGAAACCTGGAGCGACATGTGACAATCTGTTTGCAGCTATAGGAAGACATCACTTGACCTGGCTTCTCAGCTACCCACCCCCATCGCCGTCCGGTTGTGAACCCATCATCGGGTATCTACATGTGGCTAACTCTCCTAGAAATTCCAAATTTTTGACCAACGACGTATTAACAAGTGTTATTCTTTTTTGCTTTCTGGCATTGGATCAACAAAAAAATATGGCATGGTTGAAATGTTTTCTTTGAAGGTTAGGAGTGGAGCAAATACATACACAACAAGGTTTACCTTAACCTTTGAAGGGTGACATATGCGACCAGACCTGGGAGATGCCACAACTGTTTACATTGCATCGCGACTAATCACTACATCATCTACACAATGGGTACATTTCATCACAGTTGGTTGCTGTAAACATCACTATAGTTTGCTTGTTAGACTCCAGCGCTCATCCTCACGATATTTGTTAGAGCGCAGGGATCCAAGGAACTTAACCTTTTAATGCCGAGCCACCCAAAACGGGTTGTTGCGACCACAAATAGCTAGCTAGGGTGGTCTGTAGTGCTTTGTTGGAAAAACTTTCTACTATGGAAAAACTTTGAGGATCTATGCGCTACCGATGAATGCCGTGACAACTTGCGTCGCTTTTTGACAAGCAAACTACAGTAATTTCCGTGGAGTGGGGTCGCGATGAACTGTACCCACTATATAAATGATGTTCTACATGATTTATTATTCTCCTAGATTTTTCCTAGGGCTCCTGAGCTCATAGCCGATCAAACAGAGATGAAGTATTGGTCAACCAATTCGCAAATTTCTCCAAAAGTGACCACGTATGGGCCTCTCGTCCTTAAAGGGTTAAAAAATGAAGTGAAAGGGAGAATTTCTTTGGCTAATAGCCCACGAGCTTGAGATTCATATGGAGGTGATGATGTGGAGATATGCTCAATAGACCAGCAATTTTTGAACCTAAACTAGCTAAAATTAGTTGAAAAGCTACACTAAACACTGAATATAGTGTAGAGGGATTATTGATGTAGACCACCCACACTATTTCCATCAAAGCATGTGCATGCCAAGTTCTGATTGGGTATTTGTTCTCAAGCAAGTGTGTGCCAGTCAACAATTGCATGTAAATTTCAATTAGTGTAGGAAATTTCAAATAGTCTAGTCTACACTATATTCACGGAACGGTGTAGTACATTGAAAGATTGGGAAAAATAACAAAATTTAGTCAACATTATAAGTATATAGCCACCTTCTATGATGATGATATCCATGGGTATCACATAGATATATCATGGATATTGCACGGTATTGCCTAGGTATTGCACGTAGTATATACTTAATAGGTCATCAAACTGAGGTTGTAGCCAATTTCTGCCAATTTTCAGAAATTGGTTTTGGGATTGCTGGAATAGACAATAACTAAATTTGTTACATTGGTCGTCCACATTATCGATCATGTTATGTTGATCTTTCAATGATGAAAATTCTCTGTACTTGTGTGATAAGTCCAATAAAAACATGTTGGAGAAACTGTGTAAAGTTGGCTATGAGGTCATGGGACATCAGCAAATATGGGAAGGATGTAGAGGTCAGCCAAGCATGTCAAACTACACTGATTTTGGTATTCGAAATAATAATTACAAACTCTAACACCACATGTCAACACCATTAATGTTACAACACAAACACTAAATGCAGAGAATTGTAGCTTTGGAGTTTTCCTACCTTTTATTAATGAAGAAATAATTTGTAGAAAATTGAGAAATAACAAAATATTACAAAGTATACAAAAAGTGATTGAAAAAAATCTTAACACTAATTTTTAGAGAAATATAATTAGAATTGTGTGGTGAAGAGAAATTATAACATTAAATGTAGTGTAACAGAAAATAATACCAAAATCAGTGTAGTTGTGAAAGGCAGAGAGGGTCAAGTAAAACTAGACTTATAATATCAAGTGCATGAGATGATCTGAGACTGGGGAATTTGTCTTGAGAGTCTAAACCCTGTCGGAATAGAAAGCAATTGATTCCTCTCGAATCCCTGCCAAAAAAAAAGGGCAATATAATACTGATGTGTGTTACCTTAAACAAAAAACATCGCCAAACTGAAAGACGTACACACCATTGAGACAATTTGTGATTAAAAAGAAGACCAAGCTCTAACGCATGCATCTAACTAAGATATCTATGGAGGTTGGGAATTAGACGGAGAGACTTGGGAGTCTGATCAAATTTGTCTTCAAACTCACGAAGAACAACAAACCTATCAGAATAGTGAAGGTTTTCCAATAAGCAAAACCAAAGCCAGGCAACCGAACTCACTCACAACATATGCTTCTAAAGTACCAAGAATAGATCCAACATCAAGCAAGTAGAGGTTGAAAGTGGCTTCGTTTGTTACAATGGCGGTTTACAACAACATGGGTACGTTTGTGGAAAATCAAGATTAAAAAAGGAGCAAATTCCAAGAAAAAGCAGAATATTCGGAGTATTTTTTAATACCATTTGTGTGTGTTGTAAGTAGGCTCTACGCTATAGACGCATAAAGGGTAGATGCATTCATCATATACGCAGGAAAATTTACAAAGTGGTCTAAGAGATAGCACAAATTTAAATTTGCCACTTACGTTTCATTGTGAAATGATTCACTCCTGGGCAGCCACGGTGATTTCTCCAGCCTCCAATCTGGCGTAAAACTCCTCCGTCTTGCGGCGCTCGTTCAAATGGTGCACCTTCCAGAACGAGCCACCTACAAGGGCAACATCCACCATCAACACAAACATACATTCCAGAAACATGCACAACTTGTCCGCCCACAAAATGAAACAAAATCATATATGCTTTATTTACGCACAAACAAACTGGCTGACATATGTAGGTATTATATGCCTTATGTGGCCGATCCAACTGACGTAATCAAAAAAGAAGGAAGAACTCAAGTCCCTCTTGCAATAAGTGAATAAAGTGTTTGCTTGTCCATTCTGATGATGAAGATATTCTCGCATAAACGTGACCTTTTCCACTAGGACTATGAATTACTGGTATATAATGCCAGTGAAGAAACAACACTGCAATCTTTATAATTTACCGAGTCAGACTTCTGAAAAAGTTCTGAGTTAACAGGAGCTGTGCAGAAGTTCCAACATAAAAGCTTGTTGTATAAAGCAACGAAAAAGGATGAAGGGAAGTCAGCATCGAAGTTCATTAATGACAGAAAAATCACTCACCGACGATGCCGAGGACTATCGCACTCACGATGTGCCGCGGTATGGATGTGCGTTCGGTCTCATGGCTATGGCCGCCGCCAGCACCAGCTCTTTTGGCCCAGTTGAGGGCAGCCGCTCCCCGTGATGCCATGACGACCACTTCTTGAAACAAAGAGAATAATCTCCTCAGTCCCCTGCAACAAACCACGAGCAATGGTTTTTATGAGTCAAGATAGACGAAGGTTGACCCGTAACAACAACATTGTAAGTTCCTTCTGCCTGTCCCTTCAGCTTCTCAAGCAGCCACCAGGACTTTTTCATGTTCACTGGACAGGAGAATTTATCATAATTGTTATTATTTTTGAAAACATTCTACATGGCAATGCAGCAACATACAGTCAACTGCAACTACGCATGACTCACAGAGACAAACCCACCTCAGTCGAAGTGTAGAAGGTTAAAGTCCGAGTGTCTTCACAAGTTCGACAACCTGCACTGCCACACGAACCAAGGACTACACTTGCAAACGGCTTGAAGTCAAATGCGTAAAACAACGCACAATTTAGCTGCTGAACGAGGTGTGTAACATTTACCATCAAGAGGACGGTGTCATCGTGCGAACGATAATGCCCAAGCCGTTGAAGATCCAGCGGTTGATGTGCATTGCTCGCCTCGACCTAACCAGATTTGAGGATCCCAATCGGATACACTTAAGGAAACAGAGCACTCACGCTTGGTAAAATCCATCCTTCAAAGAATCCACGTGGACGTCGTCAAAGCATCTTGGTTGAGTATCTTATCTGGAGGGCTTCTCAGTCCTTCAAGAAAATCGCCTATTGCGCTAGACTCTAATTCACATAGAAACTATCCCTCGGCTGATGAAACGTAACAATTCCAAGGCCTTAAAACGGAGGATCCATCATGCATGCCGGAATGTTAAAGAAAACCCTCCCAAAGCAAATCAGGAATCAACAAACCAATTTCATGCTTCTAATGTCAATCCATTTTATGTTTATTAAGAATCACATGCATGAGATCACCTACTTCTCCTCAGAAAGCAAGTACATCTGAATCCTCTCAAAAGAGATAATTGTTATCTTCCGACTACTCCATAATCATCTCCAACTACAGGTCCAGAGCATGCCAGAGGCGAATCTATCTGCTTCCAAACATTTCACTACTCGTGATCATTGTTGCAGACGACCCACAACTCCTTCCAATGAGCCGAAAACAACGCCCGTCAGCTCCCTAACAATCCTGCAAAAGAATCACCATGCCGTAGTACCTGTTAGATCAAAGTCAGCTGATGATCCTTCAACCCAGACATAATCCCAACTACGGAACATAGAGTACCAAGTATCATGACACCTCCAAAAACTTGAAGTTATTAAAAACGTCATAACGCACACATAGGCTCAGATAAATACTCCCTCTCGAGGTAAACAAAACCAAGAAGTGCCACTAACCCATCATTGTGATTGATTTACTCCTGCGCCTGAACGGTGATTTCTCCCGCCTCCAGTCTGGCGTAGAACTCCTCCGTCTTGCGGCGCTCGTTCAAGTGGTGCACCTTCCAGAATGAGCCACCTGCCACGCCATACAGGTGGTATCAGAGATGGTTAATGCAAGAAGATGTCCACACGATCGTTAAAACAATCTCCACTGGAACACCATCGCCCAGCACCAGAGTAACAGAACACCAAATCCCTCTCTTATATAAGCAAATTGAACCATCTTATCACCTAACTAGTAACAAATCTCACTCTCTCCAATCCCCTCCATCCTCAAGAACTGGCACATAAGCTGAAATACCAAGTCTAAAAAAGCGCACAACAATCGCGAAAAACTAGAAACCCAAAATCTTTAACTAGAAACCTCTCAAAACACTTCCAAATTCTCACAGATGCAATTTAACCTAGTACCGGATATCTTCATTAAGCACTTCCCCACCGAAACACCAAACCCCCCAGTAAACCCGGAGAAACTTATCAACCTCACAATCTCCATCTAATCTCAAAACTAGCACATGACCTGAAAACCCCAAATCTAGAAGAAGAAACCCCAAAAAGAACTTACACCTCACATGAATCGAGAGTACAATCTTCACAAAACGCTTTCCAACTTCACGCACGCGCAATTTGACCTAATACCCGAGATCTACATTCTAGCGAATGAAAGCTAGCAGTGAGGAAAAGCGAACGCTAGCAATGAGAGAAGGAAGGAGGGAGAGGAGGGAGAGGAAGATGGCACGGAGATACCGAAGATGCCGAGGCCGATGCCATAGAAGATTTCTTTGAGGAGGTTGGGGCTGGCCTTGGAGGCCTGCGCAGCGACGTGCGCGGGGAGCTTGGCAGCGGCAGTCATGGTGGACGAATAAAGGTGCGGGGAGGGGAGAGGAGGGCGAGAGAATCGTGAGAGCGAGGGAGGGATGACGAAGCTCGCAATCTAGAGATGCGATGGAGTCCAGGATTGCCGCGCGTGAGCTTCAAACCCTAAAAAGGTTGCGCTCTGTCTGTCTCTTTCTCGGTTGGTTGGCTTTTCACTTCTCTTTCCGGTGCCCATAACCGACATGTGCATATATGGAGAGAGGAAAGAATTAAGCTTTTATTTATCAGTGGTAGCCGACGGAATTACAATTCCAACCCAAGTGATTTCATATTTTTCCTATGTGATGTGAATTAGTTATGGATTTTCAAAGTGTGTTGTCATGTTTAGCCAGTGGCTGCCAATAGGTACCCCTAAAGCGGTGACTAAAAGTAAAGGATTGTGGCTTTCCGCTTCAGTTCACAAAAAAATAATAGTATCCGTTGTATAACAGGATAACAATTTTGTTGGAGTTTGTTTGATTGCCTACTTGTTATAATTTTGAAATCCACGTCACGTTCTAGAAACATAAGGTGTCGCATCTCTTACATTGTTTATTCTCAATCTCTAAAGAAAGGATACCTAGTAACTAGCCCTTTGACCCTTTGAGGACGAGGGGGGTGACCAGGCCTGGGAGAATCCACAAGTGCAATAGATCATGTGGAACATCATCATGTGGAAGAGTGGACACATTTCATTCCGACTTGTCACTATAAACATCACTATAGTTTGCCTGTGGGGCTTCGGCGCACATTCTCACCGCACTCGTTGGAAGCGCACGGATCTAAAAAACTTAATTTAGATAAGAGATCAAATAAAGATGAAGACTTATCACTCCACCAAATTTGCAAATTACTCCAAAAGTAACCACCTATGGGTCTCTCGTCCTAAAAGGATTTAAGGACAACAAGCCCATAGGTGGTCATTACCAAAGTAATATGGGAATAGCAGATCCATTAGTTAATTGCATCATGATCCGCAAACTAAGATTACTTGCATAAATATGTGCACTTTCGACAAAATGCGATGAGAATGTGTGCCGGAGTCTGACAACAAACTACAATAATTTCCCTTAAGTAGGGTTGCAATGAAATCTACCCTTCGTATAAATGATGCTTATATGATCTATTACACTCGTATAAGCTCCCATTAGGCTTAAAAGGGTTAAAAAGCGGGACCTATTTTCTGAAGATTGAGACTAGGCACTCTTCATCTTTGGAAGTGAAGGATGGGCTTGGAGAGCTGAATATATCCCTTGTAGCGCAAAATGCCTATTTCTAACCATTATCAAACTTTCCATAGATTAACATGTTGGAGAAAGAATTATACTACAAAACCTATGTCCGGTGGACATGGATTTAGTGGTGGAATGAACTGACACTTTATTCACTCCAGCCCCGTCCTTTGGAGACTGGAGTTCTTCTTCTTGGAGAAAAGATAATGGTTACATTGGACCCTACAATCCATTCTAACCATTCTCAATCTTCACAAAATCTTTCTTACTCGAATGGTAAATATCTTGTCACGCTAGAGCATTTACAACTTTAGGTTTTTGAAATCACAGTTATTGGATCTCAACAATGATTAATGTCATATCTTTTGAACCATGCTGATTCTGTCACTAGCTTACATCTAGTTCTTTCATTTAATCCTTGAATTCCCAAGACTCTGTTAAATCAAAACCACCCCAAAATTGACTCTCTAAGATGAGTTGTTGTAAGAGAAACTAAAACCAATTCCTACTATTTCTAAATGTAGGATCTTTAAGTTGCTTACAACAAGTAGGTACTACAAAAAGAAGCTCAAAAGCTTTGTAAACTTTGAGCGCACAGATTGTAAGATACATGCATTTAAAGAGTGCAATATGGTTTTTTTCCTTCTATGTGTAGAAAAACCCAACGTACTCGAGATACTGACATGTTTCTCCACTATGCACTGCATAAATTTAATGCAATTATGTTCTATCTTGTGGTAGGTCATTGCACGCCAAAAATCAAAAGTAATGGAAGTTTTTATAATAAGAAAAATGGACTAGCTATGACTAGGGGTATATGAAGTAGCCATTTACATAGGAAAGCAATTTTTATTTTTTAATAAAAAAGAAGTGCTAGATCTAAATTCCACGGTAGATAGAATCATTATGCCTTTTTAGTTGGGAGGAAAAAAATTTATTTGTACAAAGTAAAATTACTTATTTCTACACGTTAAAAACAATGTCGGTTGCCCACAATTTTCTTTCACTCCTCTTCTAAAAAATTGAGTTATTCAACCCCATAGTAGTACTATTCAAGTTAAATTGTGGTACCATTAAGCTCTATTGCCTACCCACCTTCCCTAAAATATTGCTTTGGATGACATAACTTTTTCATCAAATGTTGAATTTAGGAAAAAAATTGTACTTCTACAAAGCTTTGAGTTATGTCCAACTACAATAGATATTTCAAAGAAGAATGATATAAATTGACACCATAAGAACATGCCGATATCTTCAAGTCCCCCAAAGAGGAGCTTGGGAATTTAGAGATTAATGGTCACTTGCTTCATTTTCATAGGTTTTTTCCAATTTGGTTTGAATGGCTTTGACCTTTTTTGGAAATCCTCCTTTGGGATGATTTCTTAAACAAAAGACTATCTTAACACTCATTCAAAAATGGTATGAATTTAGATATGAAGTGTTTGTTTGGTTTTTCTGGAAAGGCGAATATAAAAGATGATCACTTGGGTGGTTAAGACCATTATAGATTACAAATTTATTAGAGTAGGGCATCTTCTTTGACTACCAAGTTTCAAATAGTACAAGCTATCTTTAATTCCTACAAGGTACAAGTAAATTTTCAGCAGGTTCCTAAAAATCCAATTTTGAAGATAACTTCTTGAAACTTTTAGCTAGGATAGGAATAGGGGTTATCTTTGTGGAGATATTTTACTTTCTTTTTTAAGGATTTCATAACATTTGTAACACTGAAAGTCTGAAAGTATCGCATGTCTTACGAGGCGGTATTTTCTCAAAATCAGTCCTCATCATCCTCCTCCTCGCTGAAATTTTGTTGGCCTTCCCCGTCAAGGTCACTTGTGCGCGCCTTGCCAGATATGGGAACCGGCGTCCCCTCCCTTGCAACACTGTCAAAGTGAACACCTTCTCCTTTTGCAAGCATCTCAACAAGCTTACCTCGCCCAACTTTGAGGTTTGGATAGGGTATAGTATTGATGGCCCTCCATCCGGCAAGTGCACCTCTTTACACCCATTCACCTATCGGTGAAAGTTCTCGCGGTGCTTAGAGTTGAAAACTCGGTAGCAATGGACACATTGGAAATTTTGCTTTTCTGGGAGATTTCTCGCCTCCAATTTATAGATTGTTGCCCACTCCACAATGAGGGACTTGTAATGATCTTTGCTAGGGTAGTCAATGTAAGAAAACTCGTGCTCATCGGTCTTGAAATTGAAGACCCGATACATATCTGGCGGCATTGTTCCAAATCATAGGTCACGTACAAACACGAAGCAAAGAAGCCCAAGTTATGGCCTAAACTCTTGACATGTTTGTGATTACTCTCATCCTCAAGCTTGTTCACTCACATTAGAAACACTCGAATTTTGCACTAACCGTGTAACACATAACACTACTAAGCAAATTAACAAGTTCTAATTAGGACAACGTATAGTGCGTTCATACGAGCACTGCAAAATTCCACTTGAAACAGTCTAAAAACCTCCACACCTCTGTCAATAACCGGCAAGCGCGCTCACATTTAAAACTAACAAACCATTTGGAAGTGAAACACACAAGAGTAGAGGCATTTGTAATGGGGGAGGGGTGTGCTTCTACCTGAACTATGCAATGCTTGCCTCAGATTAAACTGCCCTTCTGGCGTACGAGTGCATTAGTTGTTAAGTGGTAGCGAAATCATACCCATTGAGTCAACAATAATCACGAAATAGATATGTTGCTCCCTAGCTGTCTTTCGTCAATCATTCCTGAAACATTGGCAGTTGGGGTCAGAGTAAATGCAGCACGGAAGGAAGGCAACGCACCGCACATGCACACGAGACTGTACCGCACAAGAATAAGGTATGATGAAGTGACACTGACTTGATAGACAAAGTCCGTACAACACTGCCAAATACAATAACACCGCGGAACTCTAAATGGTGAATCCTAGATCTCGAACAATGTATGACTCCTCCAAACCAAACCGCCGTAAATTGTATGTAATACAGAGCTTATTGCCGAGTGTCATGATTCAAGCAAGTATAACACTACGACTTATACGATAGTAACTCAACATCAAAAGCATAAACTGCAAAACTGTATCTTAAAGTGTGACACTGCAAGATCTTGATCGTTTATCCATGATGTCAGGTTCGGCGGGTTTGTGGAGGTTGGTTTATGCGTTACAAACCAACTAGGAGGTTAAGCGGCCCAAGGAAGACCTAGATTCTAACTCTAGTTATTAATTAGAGTTAGTATTAGAGTCTTTTGACTTTTATGACATTGGTGGTGTCTTTTGACACCTCATTTGGGACTTGGAGTCCAGATGACCTCCACGTGTAGTTGGAGGAGACTCATCTTTCTCAAGTTGAGTCTCCTACGTGATGGAGTGAGAGAGTGCGTGTGTGCGTGCACTTCTTTAGCTTCATTGTTTATTATTGGAGAAAGATCACCACATTGATATGAGTGTAATCTGAGTGGATTTTTAACACTTAAAACCTTCAAAATCTTGTGTTTGAGGTGTTTTTGAGCAATGTTTTAGTGCTGAAATTATTGTTGCAAAAGCTGAAGCATACTTAGAAGTGAAAGGGATGAATGTTGTAGATAAGGTTGGAATGGAGTGGTGGAGGATGGCCATATGCCAACTAACATCGATGAAACCGCATTGACTTTGAATATTCATCCATGATTGGTCTGGATGAAGCTAGATTCACTTTGAGTGGGTTGTCAACGTCGAGCTTGCTAGAGGCTGCGGGGACACACTTCGACGTCTTTTCCTTTGTGTGCGGGAGCTTGGAGGTGTTCGCGCTCAAGTCGAGGAAGTTCTTGTTGCTTGTGTGTAGGAATGTCGTCGTACTGGTCGTAGATCCCGCTCAGGTTGTTGCAAGAATGTGAGTGAGGAGCGACGGTGTTGGTGCAGTGTCTGCACGTTTGAGACGGATAGGGGCTCTACGAAGCGCACCGAGGTGTGCTGCTGCGGGAGACAATAGGTGTGTTACGTCGTGGTGTAGCTGCGCACGTAGTCTGTGAGGAGCGCGCTTCAGATGAGTGATGGAGACCCAACCGCGGTGCGTGTTGCGTTGTGGGGGTCTAGGTACTCGGTGATCAGGACGTCTACCAGCGCCAACGTAAGCTCGGTGGCAAAGTAGGAGCGCCCTGGCCTGTAAACATTCGCACACAGCTATAGCTGAAGCGCGTAGGGAGGGTAGACAGGGAGTCACAAGAGTGAATGCTTGCATTGTGGGTCCTGGATTCATAGCGAGGGTGGATTTCGCTAATTTCTGTATGAGGCACGGAGAGGTTTGAATCCCGTTGCTTGGAATTCCGTCGAAGATCGGTACGTGTGACGGAGCTTGTTCTTATGTTGTGGGGCTGGAGGACGTTAGAGAGAGGATGGAGGCGGGGTTGTTGATTGCACAGGAGCTAGGAGCATGCTGCTGAGAGAGACGGTTGCGGTTGAAGTCGGAGTTTGCTTGCACACAGACAGCCCACACTTAGAGTGCTCGCGCACACACACTATAAGAAACCCGTGTTTTTTGTTATGTCTCCATTCATGTCAAGTGTTTTGTTGATGTCTTGGTGTTAGCTAGTAATGTCCCCCCGAACGTGAGGATGTCCACGCGTCAATAATGAACAGTGGAGGTGGGAGGGTACCGAAACACGCGTGTGAAACATGAGACGCGACGATGTTTCCGGCAACGTGTCCGTCTCCGAGGACGTCACCGAGGACATCCTAGGTGATGCGAAACTGCCACGCTGGCAGCGGACTATCCTTTCATCTGAGGTAAGAACGTGAAAGTTACTGCTGTGCAAGGTAGAAAACTGCCCAACAGTAAAAAAAACAGCAAGACGGGCAACAGTGTCGAGGAGGAGAACAAAAAAGGCACCACCCTTAAAAAAAATTATTTTTTGGAAATTAATTTTTTTGATTTTAAAATAAAAGGAATATTTTGATTATAGTCATTCTGATTTGTCTACTTCATATAAAACTTTTTAATAATAAAATTTACTTTTTAGAAATAAAAAATAAAATAAAAAATAAATTTTTTAATAGTATATTATTTAAATTGATTATTCTATAATATAACTTGACATACTAAATTAAGTAATGTATATTTAAATATTAAAAAAATATTTATAACTTAATATAATATTAAAGTGTATTTTTTCTACAAAATCCAGAATTTAAAAAAAAAAGGAATTTGCAAAGTTCTAAGTGGCAATACCTATGTGGACATATTATATATTTTGTAGTTTACAGCTGTTCATCTACATGGCAAGCACAATTCCACATCGACGAACCTCACACGTCATGCTCTGTTCACGTCCACGTCACTTGAGACATCCAACTCCATATGTCTTCAGTGACGTCACTATGTCTCTAAAGACATCCTCCGAGATGTCCTTGAGAACGTTGCAGAAACGCGACGATGTCTTTGCAGAAATTGTGGAAGATGTTTTACGAGACGTCCCACCTAGGTGTCTCCGTAGTCATCCTCGGAAACATCACCAAAAACATCAAAAGGGACATCCATATGCGGTCATGTTTGAGTGGATGTCACCTGTGTCTCGTATGACGTGGCTGTTGGCACCAGTCCGAACGTGTTGTACGACATCCCCTCAGACATTTGCATGTTGTTATTGACATGTCCGCGGTGACATCCGCAACAATGCGGCCCGTGTCTCGAAGAATGTTTTCAGGGATGTCCACGAAGACGCCTTGAAAACATCTACCATAACATTCATGATGCAGCATGGCGTCTTGGCACAGACATTGACTATGACACGGTAGAGGACGTGAGAGGCCGTCAGCAAAAACATGTAAAATGTCCTCCGATACATAGTAATGTCAACATACACGTCCGCGGGGATGTCCCGGCGGATAGATGAAGGGGGCAGTAAAGTACGGTACTACGAGCAAAATGTCCAAAAATCACTACTCCTCCTCAATCTCAACTTGGTTGTTGGTTTCTGTTCCGGTTACGACATAGCTCCCTCCCGTCGTAGCAACTCTCCAAATTGGGTCCGTTTCCAAAATCGGCGGTTGCAAGCCCTGGAAGTCCTCGTCGTCACCAGCAGCGATAGCGTTGGCCACTAGATGCTGATGATGGGGTGTGTTTCGCCTCCTTCTAACTTCCGTTCTGCAAACAATCTTCCATCCGAGTCTCGTAGGGTCATCGTAGAAAAACACCTGCTGACAATGCAAGGGGAATGCAAAGGAATCCGCATGTACTCTGTTGTCTATGTGGTTGAAGTTTGCCACGCTGAATCCGTACTTGTCACGTTCAATGCTAGGAACTCGCACATCCCGTGACGCTTTAACCCACTCGCATAGCAACACCGTCGTATAGTGATTGCGGTAATCCAATTCTGGTATCTCCTCGATGTACCCGACATACTCGGCAGTATGGTCAATGGGCCTCCCATTGCGAATCCCCCAACGCAATTGCTGTGTATAGGTGGCCATCACACAGGAGTCTCGAGTTACAAGGCCTCCTTCGGAAGTCCTAACACGCAAATGCATCCCACATGCATACATTTGTCGATGGGAGGTTGCATAACGCTCCGGCGGACATGAATACTGTATCACGTCCTCGTCCAAGAGAACTCCAGTCTGCTCTGCTGCCTGCAGCCACGCCTTCAGCCAATCAGCAAAGCTTGGCAAATCACTCAGTTCGGGTGGGTATGTCACCGGTCTAGAAGGTCGACAACGTCGTGACAGTACTCGAAATGCCTCTCGCTCTTTCCATCTACGTCCCTTCGCTGTGATGTATTCCCTGAATAACACATCCACCTCTGTTCTTAGACATCAGACATGTACGGTAATCACGTAGTGCACCTGTGACGTTGGGATTTATCCCCTAAGACGTCTCCAGTGACATCCGCCTGTTCACGTGGACGTTGCAAATGACATGTGCACGTCCATCATCTGTACATCCTCCAAAATTCTACAATGTTAAGTACAATGTCAGCATGGACAAGCATGTAACGTTCACGTGTCCCCTATTTTGATGCATATGAATGATGTCAAGAAGAACATCAGAAAGTGCTTAGAGAGGAACTCACTCTCGCCACGGCTCCAAGCAAGGTGCGTTGTCAATTACGAATGCGTGTGCATAGCCGCGGACCTCATCGGACATTCTTCGCTTCGTGTGTTCATTCACCCTCAATATCTCGTCGTTCATAATGGCGTCCTCGTTCGCGTCCCATACACGGTGGGTTGTCGCTGTATGCCGTTGCATGTACTCTGTGTAGAATCCAAGCGTGTCCTCTAGTCTATAGCCTTCTGCTATACTCCCTTCTGGATGTGCATACGTCCGTACGTAATCTTTCAGCGTCTTCATGTATCTCTCAATTGGATACATCCACCTGCAATGCACCGGTCCGCATATGAACAGTTGTTCCACGAGATGCACGGGAAGATGACCCATCACGTTCAGGAATGTGGGCGGAAACTCCTTCTCCAGCACACACGTTGCGATTACCACGTCCCGCATGAGAGCATCGTGGGCGTCTTCCCGTACCTCTTTCTCACATATACGTTGGAAGACTCTGCACATTTTGATGATAGCTACGTGCACCTCTTCATCCAGCAAGTTCCGAATAGCCATTGGGAGAATCTACAGGAGGTAGTACAATCATCATGTTCGACTTCTGAAAACGAAAACACAAGAAGGTGGAAATAATCATGGCTGCGATCACCTCTCGGCTCCTATGCTGCGTATGTCTCGATAGACATCAGCATTGTCTGGCCAAACATTGAAATGTCATAGAAAACATCATCGTGTCTTGTAGAACATTTGTTTGTGTCCAATTCAACGTCCACATGTTTTGCAAGACGTGGCTTACAGGAAAGGGTCCATACAAGAGAATCCTCAAAAACAGACATTCACAGTTCCCATGCAATGCACTATAGCTATTACAAATAAGTGTATTCTGACTTAAGGTAATTTAAGAGTAGTACCCATACCTGTTGCATGAGGACATGATAGTCGTGTGTCTTCATGTATTGCAGCTTTCCGTCCTGCAGCCGCTTGTGAATTGCTCCCACGTAGTTTGTGGGAGTGCGGATGCTAGAAACAATGTGCACAAACTCTCGCTTCTCCTCAGGCTTAAGTATGTAAGGTGTCTGCGGCATGTAGTATTTGTCACCTTGGCGTCGGGGGGGTTGCAGCCATATCTCCTCACGTATGTTCAAGTCCTCCACATCTTGACGACTTCCTGGGCTGTCGTTCATTCCAAACAATGTCTTCAGAATGTTCTCGCATAGATTCTTCTCGCAATGCATGACGTCAAGTACGTGTCGAACCTTGAGATGCTGTTAGAATGAACCATGCATGTTGATTGGATTTGTAATATTTCATGTGCGTTTCTAAGAACACTGCCACGTGGTTCTAGAAACATCCCTCTGCTGCTGAGGATGTCGTGAAGTATGTCTGCAAGAACATCTTCCATAACGACATAGACATCACAAGTAACGCTGCGACGTCTACCATGATAGCAACATTGACACAATGCATCCAATATTTGTTCCAACAGCCAGCATATACGAAGTGTTCACCTACCAGCATGGAAGTTCAAAAAATGCGCTAAGACGTTTGACTCCCGTGTAGTGCACAGGGTCACTTGGAGATCCCTCCTTGCCATCAAGATCTAAGTATGACTGCCGCCACGCTGCGTAACCGATGACATCTGCACCTGACATGGTTCGAGGCGCTGTCCGGTTCTCACGCTTCTCATTGAACCTAGTGTTCCTACGGTACAGATGGTGACGAGCAAGGTACCGACGTGCTCCTCCATACACTATCTTAGAACCTCGTGTCGTACAGTCGGGACGCATATCCCATGTCTTCGCCATCCGTGCATGTGTCTCCGGGCCACATTCAGGACATCCTTTATATCCCTTACAACATAGGCCTGAGATTAGGCCGTATGCAGGGAAATCCGAAATGGTCCACATCAGCAATCCACGTAGATTGAAGCGTCGAGACCCCACGGGTTGGGTAAAATCCTATGCGGCGACTCCTCGCCAAAGTTGGTGTAGCTCCTTCAACAGCGGGCGCACAAACACGTCAATGTTTGTTGTAGTTGGAGAACGCTTCCCCGATATTAATATGCACATGGATATGAAGAACTTCTTCATCACAAATCAAGGCTCCAAATTGTGGATTAAGACGAGCACTGGCCACGTAGACCAATTTGTGTTGCTCAACTTGAAAGGATTGACACCATCCAGTGCTAAAGCAAGACGCATGTTGCGGTCCTCACGTCCGAAGCCGTCAAACGCGACGTCCGTGTTGATGTGTTTCCATGCTGGGCTGTCAATCACGGATCGCATCGCGCCGTCGTCACTAACGTGCTTTGTGTGACCTGTCAACATCCCCGCAATTTCTGGTGATTGCCACATCCGTTTCAAGCGGGGAATGAGAGGGAAGTGCCTAATCACCTTGGCTGGGATGGATTTAGTGCCCTCCAACCATCGGGACTTGGAACACTTTGGGCATGTCTACAACTCCGCATGTTCATTCTCATAGAGGACACAACCATCAGGACATGCATGGATGTTGTTGTAGTTCAATCCCAACCTTCGAATGGTCTTCGATGCAGCATAATGATCATTGGGCAGCTTGTTGCCTACAGGGAGCAAACACTAGTACAAAAGTGGGAAAAAAAAACCGCACTGGATTCAGCATTGCGGTTCTTTTGACCAGATTTTTGCTAGGTGGAAATTGAGTGTCCAAGATGACCAAAAGTGTGGAATTTAAGTGACTGACAATGGAAAGTGGGGCAGTTTATGTAGTGAAGCAACAAAACGCGTGTTCTAGACAATATACCGAGATGACTACTGTGAGTTGATGTCCTTGGCGTTAACAACAAGCTAGTTAGTCTCAAACAACATTGGACAATTACATCATATCGCGAGGTCATATTAGATTGATTTAACTTGTACAAGATTTCTACTCAGCAGTCAATGTCAATATTATCTTCCTTCACTTCTCTATGGTCTCCACTCAAAGATATGGGGAGCCTCTTCCAATTCTTGTATTCCAAGCGATTCAGGGCAACTCTGTGGCGGCGGCTTCTCAGTTTACCTTCTAGCAAATCAAGCATGCTCCCTCCCTCAACACCACCCTCCCCGTCCGTGATTGACCAACACCGTACAAACAGTAGCTACCTCCAATTGCTTTACCTACCTCATTCACAAAAGATTCCACGATGCTCAGCAGCAGAGGCCGAGATTCCTGACTCTCTGCCTTCGCCTCATCCACCAGTCCCAAAATGTCCACCAGTTTGGCTCTGTTGTACGCACTGGCCTGTGCACCAAAACTCTCACTCGGCAGCAAATGCACAAAGTCCAATCGTGCCACTACAGCAGCATGTTCCTCGCAACCATATTCCCCTACTTAACAACTATACATGGTTCAGCTCCGGCATATAAATCTTCAATGTGTGCTCCAAGTCGCACCACTCCAAATACTCGCACATCAATGCCATCAGCAACTTGCCTGCACATCATCAACACCTCAATCACACAAGCCCCACCCAACACTGCCAGCATAAGAGAATACTCTCCCCCGACAAACCTCAACATGCACGGCCTCATATCCACCTCATTCTGAACATGCAACACAATCCAAACTGCTCTACAACCACATACACTTCCGCCATCCGTAGTGACACGATGAAAACTTTCCCTACAACAAGAGGGCCTCAGTAGACCAGCACACCATCAAACGAGCAAAGAATTGACTTGTTGTGGAACAGTATGCTCGTGTTCACACACTCCCGTATGCTACGTCACACCAAAAACCTCCTTACAATCTAGCCTCCCTGCACCACTGCCGAACCTATGCCGCATTGCATCACCGCTCATAAAACCAGTTTCCCTGAACTAGCACAGAAAGTCAAGGAAAGAAACATACTCGAATCCTAGCGAGCACGCCCCTCTTCTCCACCATCTTCGTCACCAGCGACTTCAAGTCCACCATCTCCACAACTAAAAATCGACCCTGGAAAACGCTCGAATTTCAAGGGTCCAAGAGTTCAAAATTCGACACTTTCAAGTCTTGAAAAATGGCAACCGAAAATGGGCCTATTCATAGAAAACCACCAAATTTCTAGTGTAGAAATCCGCCAGATTTCAAGTGTAGACAACCACTCTGCAAGGCTTGAAAGTTGTAGATTTTCACAGGTGAAAATTTTGATTTTTCTGGTGTATGAACTTCCATAGTTCTCTTGAAAAACTGGTATTTTCAAACCATGAAATAGGCTCTTTTTCAATGAAATACTGTGTACCATTCAGGTGGCACATTCTTTTTATTCTTGGAAACAATATACAATATTCATTGTTTCTGCAGAACACAATGTCGTATCGCCATCTACCTTCTCAACCTACACTGAGCTCTACCATCTAACTTCTCTACCTACACTGAGGTCCTCAACATGCACATGGTCGCCCCACACGGCCCACACAAATCATTTCAAGTAAAGAACTTGACAGACCTAGTCCCTTAAGCCCTTTGAGCTGACATGGCTTATCACATGCATGCGCATGTCCATAATCAGTGGAAATCAAGAAATAAAGAGCTGCACACCGTCCACTTCTCTACCAGCACCTTCATCTCCTCTTCCTTGAGCAAGTTTGTGCAGTTACACCCCCGGACATATGATGTTGGCCACCTCAAAGAACAGAATGCCGATCTCACAAGAACGAGTTCTTGGGCCGTGAAGGTCGAGGTCACGGAACTCCCAAAGGTGTCAACCGCTCCCAAAACTTGAACACATCGAGAGATGCAACCATCCACCTTACAAGAAATGACATATCAATAATTTATAAACGATAAAAAATAAAAGAAAGAGAACACAGTTACACAGAAAATGTGGATAAATGTACCTGACGTGGATCAATTGTGAACGTTGCCATGGGATATTGACGCTAAAGTCCACCTTCAGTCCATAAAGTAAACTTAGGAAGTTGTTTCCAACACGAGGGCAGCATTATTAACTTCTTTGAATTCATTGCCCGACCCATGGAGAGCGACAGCCCGTTCTCATGCCTTGTTGTGGCAACAGAGAGGTTGTCATTAAATCCTTGCTGCTGCTGCAAGTTATTATATGTGTATGCTTGTCCTCATTTGTCTGGTCCAAAAAAGCACCCACAGAGAACACGAGCTCAGAAATGAAAGGTTTTGCAACTGGTTACTCAATTACGAGGAATGGGAAGTTGGAAACCGAGGCATTGATATGAATCATTAGCCAACAAGAATTGCAAGAAGCCCGTTTTTTCTCAGACCAAAATGAACTGACGAGATTGGCAAGTGACAAACCTCTCTTTGAGCTGAAGATGGAATAAGATGACTTTGGCTCCACTCTGGAGCTGCGAATGATAGAGGTTTGTAGGATTGGTGTTCATATCCAATGCTTCCAACTTCGATGTTGCTCCAGTCCAAAGAGTAAATGTCAGCAGCTCCCACAAGTTTCTGCGAAACACCTTTTCTGTCGGCTGCTTCAGAGATGCGTTAGGCGACTCGTTTCCACCCTTTCACGTTTGCGTAAGAAAGCAGCGATTGAAGACGTTGAGTTAAAACATGCAAATCGAAAGTGGTCTCATTCAACTCCAGGCTCTCCACCTTGTTGCAGAATTCTCCATTCCCAACTAACACAACCATTGTGTTGCTAGGTCTCCCTTCGTGCTCAACCTGGTATAAAAAAATCTGGTATTATGAGGTTGATCTCGTATATCGACAAGTGTTTTACAATGAGCGACAATTCTTCAAACCAATGCTCAGAAGGAACCTACAAATGATACCTCCATAAAAATAGGACCAGCCTGACGTATGTCGAGAGGAGGCACCACTTCAAGTGGGGACAAGAAAATTCATATATGTACCTTCACACGAAGTCCTCTCGAAACGCGTTTTAATTCAAGGCAGAATGAAGAGTCCTTTTCTTGAAACTTTTCCTCTATTACCTAATCCACATAACATATTCTAACAGTCAAGATTCCTCAAACATGTAAGTAGCAAGCACGTTGCTGGATAAATATATGACGACAGGAAAGATGCTTGAAGACAAATTAAAAAAAAAACAATAGTGAGGAAGACTCACTAAGCCTGGACCCATATGCCTGGCCGCGGAGTAAAGCACACTACGGAGTATTCAGAGAACTTAATACATACTGGCGAAAAGAGATGGGACGAAACACAAACCTAGTCTTACATCTTCATCAGGGTGCTCAATTATCGGTTGCTGCCCTGAGCGAGAAGTTGACTGAAGTGACCTGTTCCTCAGATATCTGCTCCTTTAGAGAATCATGAGAAGAATTTGATGTTGGAACCCTTCCCCACCGTTACAAAAGCCAGTCCACTCTGCAGAGAAAATAAGAATTGCTTTTAATATTGGAAGTACATGTCAAAACAAGGAGAGCACATGACACACAATATACACAGAAACACATCAGTCACATTTTATGTCTGTTAATAGCAATTTGGAGCTACTGCTTGTGAGCTGAGAATAAACCAACCTCGTGTATTTGTTAGGTTATTACAATACAATACACCCTCTTTTTACCCCTTGAAATCACCTCAAGATAGTTCTGTATTTATATGAACTGAGCTCAAAGAAGAGAAAAGCGGCCAATATTCGAAGCTAGGGTTAGGAAATATAGAGAGCAAGGGTTAGGAATAGAGAGAGCTAGGGTTAGGAAATGGAGAGAGCTAGGATTCGGAGCAAAGAAAGAGCATATGGCAATTTAATACCTGAGTGCAAACGAAGTCGATGGCGAGGAGGATCCTGTGGACCGAGTTTGCGAGCTCGGCTTCTTAGGCAATGAAGGAAAGCAGTGTCTGCGAAAGCCTGCAAAAGCTTGAGAAAGGTTGCGGGAGCTTGCGATGGATTGCCGAACCAGGTCAGCACGGAGCGAGAATGCAAGAAGGGGGCAGTAGGTCGCCTCTCTCTTATTTGAACTAGCTCCTCCACGCATTTTTGTCCACTGCACCACAGCTTCTTCCACCTTCAAGAACTACTGGCTTCATTCACGTGCAAACTTGCTGGAAGGAATTGGGATCTTTTGCACTTAGTCCCATGTCGATTGTAGAATAGATCGAGGTAGGCTATATAGAAGAAGACAACGCTCTACAATTTCGAAATTACCCATTACACATTGAACATGGTGGAGGGGGGTTGACGTGGCGGCCTATGTCTAGGTGCTTGTGCCGGACCCCTACTGCCTTAACTAATATCTTCAGTCGACTCTTAAAATCCTTACCATAGCCCTACATAGTTCTTCACGCTTATAGTAATTTTTATGGAAATTTATCGTCCTCCTTATATTCTTATAAAATTTACATCCACTACGTTAATTTAATGTTAAAGTAATTCCTACATGACCAAGGGATTTTTGTGTTGTCAAATATTATCTTGTACTTAATCCCTAAATAATTCCTTTTGCAAATCTCCGGCATGTTCCCATCATGGTTGTGATATATATTTACAATTCTTGGAATTTTCTACAAAGATGCAAGAAGACAATAGGTACATGTTTGACTCGGGTTAATATACTATTTCTCTATAAAGTACATAAGTGCATTTTTTGGAGAAATCTAGAGAGTTCTCCCTCTCCCTGTTTTGCTTCTCTTGTTATGATTTTTATAAACAAAAGAATTTTCTTTGGATTCTTCTTTGGATTTTTTAATTCAGTCATATGACTTGCGCTCCTCCTCCATTGATAGATTTGATACTTTGTAAATTTTAATTTTTTAATTGTCCCTCTTCATCTCCTTCTTTCTCCTCTTCCGTTATCTTGATTGAATTTTTTATTTTTGGAAGTCCCTTTCTCGCATTTGCCACTATTATTTTTAATTTATTTCAAACAAAAGTAGTTCTTCTTAAATTCCACTAAATCCTCACATTCTGTATTTAGTTTTATGACTTCAATCCTCTTCCATTGATTGGGATGACCTTTTTTTTTTTTTTTTTTATTCTTCCTTTCCATCTCTTTCTTCTTCTTTTATCTTGATTGAATATTTTTGTTTTTGAATGTCCCTCTCTCACTCTACCCCTATTATTTTGACTTCTTAAACTAAATTTTTTTATCTTGGATTCTTCTTTGGATTCCATATCCAGTTTTATCACTTGTGTTCCTCATGTAGTGATTTGTATGATCCTTATTGAAAGCAAGATTTATTTATAAAAAATAAATGAAAATAAAATGGAGATGGCACCTATCCTACGTGGCATACGACTCGTAGGTTTGAATATTCTTTTCCCTTTAATCATTTAATATTGACTAAGAAAGAAATAAAAGAAAATTTGTTTCAAATGATTCCTCTTCCATTGTTATATTTATGTCTTGTTGAGTCAGCTAGAATCGAGACAAATTTTAGAACTTGAATATTTTTTGAATGTAAAGTTTTTGGGAGTTGGATGAACGTAACTTGGAAAAGAGAAATTTTTATTAAAAAATAAACAAAAATGATGCCCTCCCAAGACATTGCGGAGGTTATCCATTATAGAACTATTTTGGCCGAAAGGAGCTGAACTTCAAAGTTATAATGAGAGTTGGTGTAATAGCTTTGATGTCACACATGAATCCATAAAACAATAGTGGAAAATTTATGTGCACCACAAGAATGTAGACAATGGAATGCTATTATGGTAGGATGTAAAGACAAATATATTAAAGCCCTATCTAAAAAACCTTATAGATACATAAAACGTGAGGTAGCAGAATCATTTCCCAATTATTACTAACATCATATCACAACTATTCATAATCAAGATCGAGCCCTCTTCTTCAAAACCTTTGAAGACCTTGATGGCTCTGCTGTATCACATGGCCATGTGTTTTCTTGCGAATAGAATGAAGCAGTAACGTGGCGGCCACGACAATCAACCTGCACCCACAATAAATTCATCAACAACCAGTCTAAAACAAAATATTTGAAAAGGCATTATTAGACAATTACAGCTTGACAAATATCAATTATATTTCATATCGCCAAAAACAAAAACAAAAAAATATGATGGAAAGAGAGGCATTTACCCGATTTTATTCATATTTCTCCTTAGCTTTTTTGTAATTGATAGCAATCTCACTATCGAGATGATCCAAAGCCGTCTTCAACTTTGTTATCACGTTTCTCTTTTGGACAAACACCATGCCAAATGCGTTTACACGTGAACTTCTTGTGGTGCAATGGACTGTAGAATTACAATTCGTCAATAGCGCTGCACCATTCGGTGGTTTGAACTGAAGATGATACTGCGGTAACCAAATCGATGGAAATTGAGTGACTTCCACTCCACCATCTACAAAATATACAAACAATAACTTGTGTCAATAGAGGTAATAAGAAAAAATACAACAATATATTCTAACAAGTTTTGTCTAAAACTTACTTGGATAAAGCCATACAATCATCCCAATAATCGGTAGGATCGATGTGTGGACTACAACTATAATCTCGAGTCACTGAGAAACACGTGAACGGCGTACTTGCAAATCTGCACTCCCCTGCTGGTAATCCTTCATTGATTAGAATTTTCTCTAATCGCTCTGTCGTCGTTGGAAACGTTTGCTTGAAATAATTGGATATTTCGGCCGCAAACCTCTCCGACAAATCATACAAACAAAAATGAGAGTGGGTGAACCTGTTTGAGCAAAATATTTTGTTAGACATCAATTAATATAAAATACACAACACAATAATATTAAAAAATAAGCTTAAACAAGTACCTACCATCCAATCTGGCCATGCTCGAAAAGGCCATACATTACCATGCGACTATCTCCTACTTTCGATCCTCGTACTGTAGGCTTTCCATACTTCTCCAAAATGGACGCCATACAATAAAGTCGCGGACTCTCGTCTTGAGGTATAACGTTAAATCGCAAGACACCCACACAATTTCCCATGTCTTCAATCATTGCTGTCGGCGTCTGAATCAATCAAAAATTCTCGACGTCTTTGGACAAATCGTATGAAGTCGAGTAGAAAGATTTAGGTTTAAAAACCTTTGTCACCTCCACAGTAGGAATATCCGTTGACGCATCATCACGCCTCTCGTGCTGGTATTTGAAATGATGTTTAATCTTGTCCACACTACGATCAAGTACAAGATCACAAATGGTACATGAGTACGTATTACTTACAGTATCATGTGACACACCACATGACTCCAGAAACGAATGGTTGAAGACAAGTTCTGCAAGTCTACGATGCCGACGTCCATCGTTGTGACAAATGATTTGAGCCTCGTTATTTGGCATTGCTCCGCACTTACAAATCTGACACTCATACATAGAATTGTCCATTTGAATATTTGGCTGATCCATAATCACCTGTTGTACAATGAAACACCAAACATAATCAATCACTGAAATAAAATTATCAATAAAAAGAAATCTATGTAATAAAACAAAATCATTTCCCTGAAGCAAAATAGCTCTTCATATCAAGGCCAAGTGCAAAGCACATGACGTTAACAATCCAAGCAAAATCACGACAAAGAAAACAACAACTCTCTGAAGCAAAATTGCTCTTCATATCAAGGCCATGTGCAAAGCACATGACGTTAATAATCCAAACAAAATCACGACGAAGAAAACAACAACTCCCTCCCTCCCTCTGAAGCAAAATTGTTCTTCATATTAAGGCCATGTGCAAAGCACACGACGTTAATAATTCAAACAAAATCACGACAAAGAAAACAAATACTCCCTCTGAAGCAAAGTATGCAAAGTACAGGACGGTAGTAATCCAAACAAAATCATGACAAAGAAAAAACATGGCCAAAAGATGTCATACCATTTAATTGCTGTCATTTCATCCAGCAAATCTTCATAGATTGAGAGCTCCCTCCAAATAACCTCGTCTCCAAATCTACCTTTCTAAGTTCTCCAAATCTATCTTTCTAAGTTCTCCAAATATTCTAGACATATCATTTAGACAGAACTTCTAGTGAAATCTTCTACTCAAATCCTCTATTCAAATCTAATCCACATATGGCTTTTACAAAAAATCTAATCAAATCCTATTGCAATCACTTGCCCACCTTGTTGCATATCAAAGTGAGTAGTCTGCAAGCTTAAATATATCACATAGCGATTAACTGAGCCAGTTCAATATCACATTGTCGATGGTAAATTCCTAAAAATTGGTTCACGATGCACTCCTTCAGCTCAAGTCTTATCCATCCTGCAACACGAGAAAACTCCCACTAAATTATTTTAATCAACACATCATATTCAAGTGCAAGTATTTCTAAGGCGATGCTATGACTGAAAACAAACGAATAGTACACAAGTGATATGCTGAAGATCAAGCTCCTGCAATTTATTGTAGAAAAAATCACATAACCACTCACATGAAATGTAGGCAAGCCCTAATTGCACGTTGACAAGATCCAATTGATGATTCTTAAGTTAACACATACCTGCAAGGTAGCATAATGATTTAACATAATCTAATCCCGCTTCATAGTAAGACACCAAAGCGTGCAACACTTGCTTCTACTTCAGATGGAAAACACCTCAAGTTCCGTGATCGCCAGTATTCCAAACCAATAGTACACGTAGATCTGAGATTCACGGCACAAGGTAGCGATTGGATTGAGTGACATCTCACAGCTCAAACAAGATAATCCTCAAGATTCGTGACACAAACACCACTGATTCCAGAGAAAACAGATCTCAGCTACTGCGATTATCCTGAATGCTTCAACTTCCGAGTTGGAAGAACTAAGAATCTCCTTCAATACTCCAGCCGAATAGTCCAACAAACAATTTCAACTCTCAAGCCGAAAAATCCAACAAACTATTTCAACTCTCACGCCCAAACAACTAACAAATTCACTTAGCTTTCAGGCCGAAAAAAAACCATCTTCCAGGCCAAGAAAATTGACAAATTCCTTCAACTCTCAAGCCGAAAAATCCTTCAGCGTACAAGCCAAAAGAAGTAACGAAGTCCTTGAACCGCGGGGGATTGCTATTTTGCGTGCCAAAATTTGCGAGCCGCGAGCCGCGAGCCTAGGATTGCGAGCCTAGAAATTAAAAAGTTGTGTATTTTTTACAAAAGTAAAAGTTAAAGAGAAGCATAAAGTTAGGAAAAATATAATTTTTTTAAAAAAAGTTAGAAAAAAAATGAAGTTAAAAGTAAAAGTTCAAGAGAAGGGGCCCTATAGCCGTGGAAATTGATGAACTGTTGTCATTTATATTAACCTAGTCCTTTGTTATTAGGGCTTTGGATTATAAATGGAGGTGATCTTGACTGCTAAAATGGTTTAGGCACCCTATGGCCGTGGGCGTCTGAACCTTGATTCAAAATAAACTAGTAAACCTATGGATACACCATAGGTTTATAATCATTATATCACACTCCACATAAATTTTTATTGGAGAGTGATTTAACATAAAGATTTCCTCACGCTCATATTATAGATAGCCTCCGGTAGATGTTTCCCCACACGTTTGTTATAGATAGTCTTGTGCAATAGAATGGACTCTTAAGTAGAATGATGGGCTTCATTATTCAAAGCTACCTTGTATTGAACTCTGTAGAGCAATTCTTGAGAGGCTTGACAGTTCAAGTTATGTTGTGGTTTAGAGTCATATTGTGGGACTTAGAAATTGTACTTTAAATTGATGCAGCTAGAAGTAGTGAGTATATAAGGGTGGAGAGAGCAGTAGGTATTCATGAGCGTTATTCCAAAAGTCCTAAGAGTTGCGCAAATGGATCATAGAGTCTTAGAAGTTTTGTTTAATTGATAGAATCATTTTGATTTGCTAGAAATCAAGTAGAGGTGACACAGATGGAGCAGATAAGTCTGAATGTGGACATCACAAAGCTCATTTGCTTGGGAAATGGTGAAAACTCAAAACTACCTTTTTTACTACACTATGACTTTTAATGCAACTAGAGGTGGGTGATAACACTGACATCACCTTCAATGCGGTTGGTAGTTCGGTGAAGGCATACAACTGTGTCCTTTTGATGTACTCTCAAGTATTTGAAACAATGTTCAAGAATAATATGAGGGAAACAATCACTGTGGAGGTTGATGTGCTGGACATTTCAATCAAAGAACTGAAGTTCTTCATGGTGATCTTGTATATTCCTTGGAGGAATTTACTTTGATGGACCCGTTGAGTTGCTGATTATGTCGCCAGAGTTTCAGAAAGCCGTTAATATGCTATTTGATGAGCTATTTGTTGCATGCATAAAGTATGAAGCGTGGGCACTGGAGGCCACAGTCATTGCCGAAATGAAAGACCATTTGACGCGAGAAACTGCAATGTGTATTGGCGCCAGAGTACGACAATGACCCAGAACGTGAATGGAATGTGGATTTGTAAGAGCTACATTAAGGATTTCGTTCAACACCACTAGTCAAGGTCGACAAAGGGAATGGATAGTGGTAGTGGTTTTACACCCGCATTTTTAAGCAAACTCCGAGAAGAGAATATGGATTTGTTTAAAAATGCGGGCAATTGAAATGATATGCAATTGCAACATCCCACGGGGCCATGGCGCAGTCTGAGTCAGGAGAGATATGCTCCGCCATCAGCCTGATGAAATCATACAAATATTTGTGAAATAAATAAACAAAGAATGATGTTTGAGGAAATAACAAGAACTCCAACTAACTTACTCAATCCAATTTTCTTTGTAACTTTGCAGATTGTTTGATCATAAAAAAGATGCCAAGTAGTCCATAAACATGAAGAATCAACAATATACATAAACATGAAAGAATCAACAAGTGCAGCGATTGTTTGATCGTGAAGAAGACGTCAAGGAAGACGTCAAATCTAAATGAAACAAAGCCTCCCAAGGGCCTCCATCAAACAAAGCAAATGCAGAAAATCAACAATTATCAATGATCAATTCAAAAAGCACCTTGATAGGGCCGCCGATAGCGGCATTCCAATTGATGAGCTTTGTAAATTGCAGATGTTAGGTTGCTCTACTAGAAATTGAGAAATAAACTCTAAAATGAATTGCAAACGCAGTTGTCCTATTCTTGTAGAGTTTGAGGGCTTCAATAAAAAAAAAAAAAAATTGAGGGAGACTGGATCATATGGTTAGTTTTAGATTTCTTAGTTTCTTTCAATAGATCTTTGTCTTTCTGAATTTTAGAGTCTTAAGATTGGTTGTGGATCAATGCTAGGGACGAGAGTGTTGAGGAGGCTGTGAGAGATGTGGTTTCAATTCTTTATAGCTATTGTAATTGTTGGCACTTGAGATTTGGATATAGTCAAACAATAGGATTCAAGATGAAGCAGACATGATAGAAAACTCTGCGCTAAATTTGGACATCTCAGAGCTAATTAGCGTGGGAAGGGAGATTATTTAAAAGCTTCCATTTTGATGAAATTACAAGGTCCTCATCTAATTGGACATTGAAGATAATATAGATGTAACATTTTATATAATCGTAAGATTGGTGAAGGCACACAAGGAAGTTTTCTCGATGTATTTGGTGGTATTTAGAGCAATGGTGAAGCACAAGATGGAGGAAATAATTGCTTCCATGGACGGTCTATAGCTGTTCATTGTGTTGTATGTTCTTGATGGAATATACTTTGATTGGACTAGACAAGTTGCAGAAAACGCCAACGGAGTTTTCAGGAAGATATTGATGACCATTTTCATGAACTCTTTGATGCATGCATTAAATATGGAGTGAGGTCGCTGAAAGCCACGATAATCTCCGGCATGTGAATTGGCGTTGATCAATGACCATGACCTTCAATATTAGTGGAAAAGATGACTACAAGCAATACTTTGTTAATCACAAGCACTTGCACCTTTCATTTTGGACAAAAGAAATAGACACAAGCAATGCATTTGCAAGCCCTTATTTGAATCAAATTTGAGTAGATAAGGATTTGGAGTTAGCTAAATGGCGTGGTTGATTGATAAGATTTGATAAGATTCAATACAATATCATGCAATATTCTTCACAATCATCATACTTGTACAAGGGGTGCCGACATCAGCACCCCCTAGGACGCTCTTCCCATATCCTTTGACAGGAGTCTCCAAGGCAGGACACATTGACACTCATCCAAAAGATCCTTGCTCTCTGTAAAAAGGAAATCTTTAGAGGGAGTGCCGACATCGGCAATCCATAAGAGGGCCTTTTTTATCTTCAAAAAAGGGATCCTCTAAAGAGGATGCCGACATGGGCAACCCCCTAGAATTCATATCCACGCTCTGGAAATTTTTGAGAGAATTCCAAAATGATATTGAACTTTATCATCCAACACTTTAAGAACAAGTTATCTACGGATGAAGTAGTGAATTCCAAGACTTCATCCGTAGATAACTTATTCTGTGAGTGTTGGATGATGAAGTGTGATACCATTCTGGAATTCTCTCAAAATTTTCTAGAGTGTGAATGTAAATTCCAGAGGGTGCCGATATCGGCACTCCCTTTCGGAAGTTCCATTTAAAAGATTGGATAGGCCTTCTTGTAGAGTGCCGATGTCGGCACCCCCTTTAGAGGTTCTCATTTTAAACAAAAGAAGAGTCCTCTAGTGGAGTGCCGATGTCGGCACCCCCTTTGGAGGTTCTCTTTTTAACAATAGAAAAGATCTTTTTGAAGGATGTTAAATTTTAATGTCAAAATTCTCTTTTGAAGGTTTCTTTTAATAAAAATGTAAGGGCGTCCTAGGGGTGCCGATGTCGGCACCTCCTTTAGAGGTCTCAATTTTCCTTTTCAAAGATATAAAAGATCCTCTAGAGGAGTGCCGTTGTCGACACCCCTCTAAAGATTGATTTTTTAAAATGAGAAAGCTCCTTTAGACGAGTGCCGATGTCGGCACTACCTTTGGAGGTCTCTTTTCTAAATATAGGAGGAGCCTTCTAGAAGAGTGTCGATGTTGGCATCCACTTTGGAGGTTCCATTTTTAAATATAAGAAGGATCCTATAGAGGAGTGCCGATGTCGGCAATCCCATTGGAGGTTCTCTTTCTTAAAATATGAAGGGCCTTCTAGTGGAGTGCCAATGTCCGTACCTTCCCTAAAGATTCTTTTTTAAAAACATAGGAAAGGTGTTTTAGAGGGTGTTAATGTCAGCATTCCATTTCTAGGTTTTTTTTCTAGACATGCGAACGATCCTCTAGTTTGATGCCGATGTCGGCATCCTCTTTAGATGGTTTTTTTTCATATGTAGGATGGATTCTCTTGTAGAGTGCCGATGTTTGCACCTCCTTTGGAGGTTTTTTTTTAAAATATAGGAGAGATTCTGTAGAAGGGTGCCGATATTGGCACCTCCATAGTGGTTGGAGCGTGCAAGGATTAGCTCGGAAATTATTTTTATGTCCAAAAAATATTCTTGAGAAGACCCTTGCTTATGAGGAACTTGTCCTTGTCTTGGTCAAGTTCAAGCAAATGTTCTACCCTAGTATTTGAAATGAAATAACCACTTTTAGATATCTGCATTGTTTTGAAGTAATGGGCATTTTTATTAAACTGAGAAGCTTTAATAATTGGGCCTTCATCTAGGAGAAGCGTTTCCCAGGACAAGCAATGAACCCAATAATGTTTTCATCTTCAAGATGGCAGAGATAGAACTTGAGATCAAGGTTGATTTAATTAAGACTATGCAACTTGGAGATGACTTAGAGGATGCGCGGATGATGTTTAACTATGTCAAAAGTGTCAAGTCTTGGACCACTATGGCTGCCTATGTGTACAACTCTATTTATTGTCTCGTGATGACAATAGCGGTTTTTGATATGTACTCTAAAATGTGGTATTTCAGCAAGTGTTCTGGAGATGATGCAATGCGATTTCAAGTAGGCATGACAATTCAAATCCAAATCTCAAAGAATTGATGTCCGATATCAAGATTCAACAACGGGATGCCGACATCAATATTACTTTAGAGTAGAATCGGTTTCGGCATCCTATTGTTAGTACTACACTATTCATTGTTAGAAGTCACTCTCAAAGGAGTGCCGACATCGGCACTTTCTTTTGGCGATTGTCATACTTATCTAATTATACTACCTTATGCCGCTACTAGCTATATTTTGTAACCTAAGTTCTTCTATCAGCTCGCCATGCCAAACGTTGTACTAATCATAATTATTCATCAAACGATTTATCGGAAGCTGTTCAAACAGGTCAAGACGTTGACATATATTTTGACGGAATTGGTGCACATCAAGTGGTTCCAACAGTCAGACAAAAAATTATCATGTGTATGTTGCGGCTATGGATGATATGGTCTGGGTATGCATACGGATTGTTGCCTATTACCAATATCTGAAAGGTGAAAAAACTAGGCAACGATCTTGGGAAGGATTAACTCACTCTTTGCATTGCCTATCGCATCATTCAACGCTCTGGAAATCATGTTGCACTCGCCAATATGCTCGGTGCAGACAAGTTCGGTACCTGCAATCTTCACTTAGAAGATGAAGAAATTTTTGTATCTCTAAAAAGAAAAATAGTTTCTTCTCCAGGATTAGAATTTGACTAGCATCACCCCGACAAAATAAGGGCATCACGCTTAATGATTAAGGCTTGTCGTATTGATCCAATGATTGTTGACCTAACAATTGAAGAGCGACCACAACACTCTACTTGCTCTTCTGAAGCAACTGAAGTACTTCCATCAGTGTCACCTGCAATTTATTTCCCGATTCAACATGTCAAAGTTGTGCAAGAGATTGTCTGTGATGAGAAGCTATGGCACATTGGAAGGCTTCCTAAGACATCCAGTAAAACATGTTTATTACTATAGGCCGATATAAGGAAGTAGTGTGTGGGCAGGATTGTGCAGCACGGAAGAAGTACATCTGTCTCAACATACATGGGACTGATGGACAATTTCAAGAAATTGAGAATGAAAAGAATGCAATTCTTCTTTTGCAACAACGACATTCATTGTTGTGTTATGGACACACGACAAAGGTGGATCCAATCTAAGCTACATATCCCAGACTTCTGGCCAGTTGAGATGGGAACAAACTAGAGCATGATGGAGATATTTGCCCTCAAAATTGTCGAGTACCGTCGCACTGAGCGTAAGGCGTTGTCCCCTCAAAACTTATATTGTGTCACTCCAATTCTATATAAAAGGCGGTGAGACTAAAAGGGCCACTTCCACCGTTTGTACTAGTTCTTGTCCATCACTCGTGAGTCTATACTTCGTAAAAATGACGGGACAGAGGGAGACTGAGATTGGAGATTTACACTTCCCTTGCAAGTATATAGAAGTCAAGTTTAATATCTCACTCTTCTAATGTCCCCCTCCAAGACTCTTTCTAATTTTTCCAGTTCCAAAAACTACATTCCAGGGTTGCAAATTGTCCCTAAACTATCCTTCATATCTCCCCACTTTTCTCCCTTTAAATCTTTGGTTCTAATCACTTACTATTTCTCCTCTACCAATAGTTTCATACTTTAAATCATTTGCTCTCCCTTGCACTAGCTTTACGGCCAATACACCTTTTAAATCTCCCAAATTTATCGTGCCCCGGGTCATCATCCACCAATTTGAATCGTCTATCTCCTAATCCTCTACCTCTAAACCGCTAATCCTAACTCTAAATCTTTGTTCTACAGTACCCTAAATTCAACCAATATTTTCAGGTGTCCCACTCTCACTGTCCCCTACGCTCCATCTCTAAAACCTTCCAAACTATACTTGCCATCTCCTTAAATCGCACTATTCCCACCCCCTCCGATCCCTAGATTCCTAGAACCACTACCACTCTCCAAATTCTAAAACCTTCCTCCCCCTACTTCGTCCTCTCTCCCTCCCCTCTCTCCCTCTCACTGTCTTTTTATATATACTAAATCATGCTCCAAAGCTTTATAACCTCAGAAATTCTATCTTCCCTTCATTGTAGAACCCTAGACTCCACGGTCATAAGTCCATTTTTTTTAAAAAAAATCAACAATTTTGTCATTTTTAGATCCTTCTTGCATACAATTTCTCCACCCTTCCCCACGGTAATAGGTCCATTGATGTAATGCATTTAATCAATGTCATTCTAAAAAAACCTTAAAACTTTTACTTTTTTATGCCCTTTTCAAATTAAGAACTCAATTTTTGCCAACAAGGCTCGCAATCCTAGGCTCGCAGCTCGCGGCTCGCAAAATTACGCACGCAAAATAGCTTGGTCCTTGAACCGCGTCCACATATTTCCTAGAAACCAGATCTCGAAACCGATAATGTGCTAGTATCTGATCAATCACGACAACACTTGAACCCTGTAAGCCCAAAAATTCACCTCCTAAGAGGACAAATTCTAAACCCAGAAGGTCCTATTGCTGCATGTTTGTAACTATGCCATGTATTGATCTATAACTTCTATTTTTTGTTGTATTTGGATTTTTTTCTTTTCTTTTCTATATATATATTTAATACTATTATTATTATTTTTCCCTGATTTAAGTTGACTCGGTTTACGTTTAAATCTATTATTTAATCCTGATAAATCTAATAAATTTAAGTATTTATTATTACTTACTAGTATTATTATTAATTTTTTTGTTTCTTTACTTCCATTTATTTTTTTCTAATTTTCTAGTAATTTTTTTTAAATTAAAAAATATTATTATTATTATTATTATTAAAAAAAATTCCTTCCTAAATTATGTGTTCTCCACCGTAATTATGTGTTAGATTAATCCGACCGATTGAGTAAGTAATTCTCACCTCCCATTCATTAAATAACCCTAAAAGTAGTTACTATTAATTCTGCTGTTTTAATTTGCTACTAATTTTTATCCAGAAGCCACTAATTCTTAACTCCCACGCCCCACGTCAGATTTCCATCTTTTCTGAGCCTAATCTTATTAACTTTTTCTTTCCTACTCAACTATCATGTTGCATGCATCAGACTTACGTTCCAAATCAAAAATATTCACCACAGTAAGATATTATACGAGGTTGAGTTAACCATCCATAACTTTTGCATACAAGGACCGAATGCAGAGTTTTTTGAGCCTAACCCGACTGAATTCTCAAGTTCTGTACATAGATGCATTCCAAAATACCCAACCGAGCATCTACATCAAGCTGGAGTGACCAGCCCATGAGAATTCGCAGCTCTAGCCAGACCAACGCAAATTTTAAAAAAAACCTGTAGCATGAAGGAAGTAACCATTAGCAGGGCTTACGATCTCGAGCAAGGAACTGCATAGCCGCAGTCACGTGGGCAGCTCCTTGGCTTCACTCCATAGCAGGACACGACGCGCGCGCAACACTTGCTTCTACTTGCGCTCGAACTCTTGGCGGATCTTCTTCTTTTCAGCTGCCACTATTTGCAGCTTCTCGATGTTTGAATTCCTCTTCAGCAGAAACCGAAATCTCGTTAGCCTTCTCCTCCGGTTCCTAGTGGATGAACTGCACCATCTGCTGCACCTGCTTCGAAACCTCCAGCTCGTAGGGCTGCTGCTCCTCCGCGCTTGGTCCTCACCACCCTCGGTGGCGCTTCGCGGCGGTCACGGCCTGCGTCTTGACGAACGGCGCGATCTCCTCCCACGTCTTGTGTGTCCCCAGCCAGATCTTGTGCTTCTGCGCCGTGGGCCGGATTTCCGTCACCCACTTGTTCAGCTCCGACCGATGCCGCATGCCCTGGAAGCCTGTCTCCGCGCCCCTGAAATGCACTTCATCACAAACCGCACACCAACACCCTCATTCACCGACCGCAGTGCAAGTTGATGGCGTCACTGCCTTCACACCAGCCCCCAGCCTAAAGATTAGCTTCTATCGCTTGCAGTACGAAACCACCACCAACAATCACTACGTCATCAACATTGCAACCCTCCAATCACCGGAGAACCAAATCAGCCATCTACATCGACATGATGGCGAAAATCTGGAGATCAATCCGAGCCAACACACATCTAACCTGATTTCACAGGATTAAAACTTAAGTTACTGCACTTCCCTTAAAATTCGCGCCAAAGCAGTACTCTTCTCTACACAATGTCAATGGACATTGAAAACTCCAAGCAACAAAAAAAACTGAAACATTCTTCAATCGCAATCGAGCGTTCACCAACAAGCTGCAAAACCCTAACATATCCCACCGCAGCCGTTGTGCTCGCGCGCTCTTCCACTTCCGCGCTCCATGCACACAGTCCCACCGAAATCGCCACTCTCCACACAAGTCCAGTGCTACACCTTCGCACTCCCAGACTGGTCGGGGCTCCTCCAGCTCACACCCTGTACGAAGTGTGTTCACAAACACTCCCCAGCACTGAAAACCAACTCCTCCAGCTCGCACCCAACGGCACTCCCTTCCGAACCGAACCGAACTCCTCCTTCCGACAACATCACCGCGCGCATACACAGATTGCTCCTCCAACCCGAACTGAACCCAATCCGATCGTTCCGCCGTGATCGCCCACGACCTCGTTACACACGCACGTCCCCTACTCGCGCGCAGGCCGCCCCTCGCTCGGCACACGTTCGCGCGCTCGCCGAGCACTACAAAAACCCTCGCACTTCGCTCCACAGCACTCCGGAGCTCCCAACTTTGTCGTTGCTCTTCTCTTCACACACTCTCTTCACACACCGCAACCGCGCATAGAGCTCCCACCCAGAAAGCAGACACCGCTCTCTCTTGCGCGCACATTGATTCACCCCTCACAGACACAGATTCTCACTCAACTCAGACCGACCTCCCAATACTGCTCTCCCCTCACAAAAAAAAAAACTCCAACCCCACACAAATCCACAGACCCCCGAACTCGCCTACGCACACACGAACTCTCCAACAGCCCTCCACACCAAGGCTCCCCCAGATCGCACGAGCCCAACGGCACTTCCTCCCGCTTACACCTTGTCCTTCTTCCCCCGAAAACAGCCCACTTCCCCACAGAGAGTCCCCCAGCTCAGTCTCGCCAGAGATTCGGCCTGGCCGGTTTTTTTTTCTTCTTTTTTCTTTTCCCCGACAAGACTGGCTTTTTTTTTTCAGAGGCAGCCCACGACCTCTCACAGTAGTGCAAGATTGGTTACTTACAACCGTTTTTGAATTTTTTAGTTTATCACGAGCATTCAACTCGCCACTTTGCACCTGACATGCCGCCTCTAAAATTAAATTTATGGTGGCTAGATTTGTCATGTGGCATGTATATGGAGAAGTACCTCCAACTACATCGTTCCCTGAATATAGTGTAGACTGGACTATTTGAAATTTCCTACCGTAATTTCATTAAACACAAATTAAAGTGGTCCACTTGAATTTTCCATCCACATCAAATCATGTCCATTAGAAATAGTGTGGCTTGTTTCAAAATAAAAGACACGGGAATTGATGTGGATAAGTTTTTGCAAGTTGTACTCACTGCAAGAGAAAACACCAAAACAATATTGTCATATTAAGTTGTCGTAAACACTGCATTCAAATATGTTTCTGTCCTGTTTGCCATGAGTGCACCGAATGTGTTATGAACTAAACTGCACCACCACGGGGGTGTGCCATATGAGGTTTCTAATCAGCTCAGTCAGTTTCTACCTTCTGTTGTAATTCACGTTCAAGTGTCTTGTTCTCTTTCTCACTTGCTTGTCGTTGCAGTCGTTCTTGCTCAAGCTCAGCCTGCAAGTTCAAGAACTGCTCCTCCAACCTGAAATCGAACCAAAATATTCACTAACAATGTTTGTATGGTCTAGAATAGGGTGGCCTCCGCAATAGTAACTGGCACCCTTTGCTGCTTCAATTTCTCCTCCAGCTACAGCAGGCAGATCAACGTTGGTGTAAAAGCCCTAGAAAAGATTTTTCCATAGGTCAGAGCAACGAATGTAGTACTCAACCTCTCTGATGCTCTTGACAAGGCTCAAACGCTGATCTTCCCCCACACTCTGGCGACGTTGAAGCGCTTGAATCAACTCCTTGGCACCTCTGGATGCCACAAGCTCAAGAGTCATGGTTGATTTTTCCTCCTTCATCTCCTCTCGCTTAGCTGTTCAGGTAATGTCAGACAATGTTACATTCAAATTCCACAAAAATCTGTATAAACATGATGATGCCTGTTGAGATACAAGTGTGCCTTTCTTCCACTTTGCAGACACAGGTACCTTCCAAGAGAGTTCGATCGTGATAGAGGCGATCACTGAGCTCCTTGTACTGCTCCTCAAGCTCCTCAAACACATGAAACCCTACTTCCTATTGTGCACCTTCTGTCACCTACAAACCTTTCTTTCTATTGTGTACCTTCTATCACGTGCAAACCCTACTTTCTATTGTGCACCTTCTATCACCAACAAACCCTACTTCCTATTGTACACCTTCTATCACCTCCAAAGCCTACTTCGTCATCTATGCAAGGAATGGAGAGATTCTGAGTGACGGTGGGAGGGGCTTCAGAGAGCAAAAGTATCCAAAACTAGAATTGATGTGGTCCACCTCAATTTTCATCCAAAACTAGAATTGATGTGGTCCACCTCAATTTTCATCCACATTACCTATACTTCCACACTATATTCAGTGAACGGTGTACTGAACTCATTCTTTGTTTAATTTTGATGCACTTCAACAAAGACAAAACAAGTGCAAGCCTCAATCTACAAGACACTAATCTTGACCACAAATATAACGCCGCAAACACTTATTTTGAACATAAGAGATGATCTAATTTCTTATCAAAATATCTTTTCCCTTCTCGTAGGTGGTGGAAGGGTTTCTGGAGGTTGAATTGTACGTCACCGCATCGTGGACGAGGTATATAGTCTTCTTAACCCCTAAAGGACCAGAGTCTCCTTTGGGGGGATTTCTGATTTTGGACAGGTTCCTAAAATTCGGAAAAAGATCCTTTTTCTTTGAAATTTTTATTCTAGATTGCCTCTGATAAGAGCTTTGTGGACATATTTTTTTAATTTTTTTTGGATTTGTGGTTTGAAAGTTAGTACCACTTAAAGCCAAAAGTGGGGACTCCGGGCACCTCCAAAAATTTTGACAAAAGTTTCTATTGACATTGAGATTTTTCACACATATAGAGAATATTTCTTATTTAGGGAAATTTTCAAAAAAAAATCTTGTCTTTAGTGTAAAAAGGCATTTTATTCCAAGTCAAACAATTTCACACATTGTCGGGCAACGGGGGAAAAAAACTTCATCTTTTCTACATAAAACCTAGAGATCTTCATATTTTTCACTTTTTATTTTTTCAACAGCAATACGTGGTGAAAACCTTCTTATTGACCATTTGGATTATCATTTGAATACATACGTAGTTCACAAAAAAATAATACGTGAAATGGCTATTTTTGAACCTCCACTCCTTGCACACTTGTTTTGAATATGCTACACCCATTTTTTACCTCTTAAAATTGGTGTGTTGGGAAATAACATCATGCTCAAGACAATGGTAAGAGATTTAGACCTTGTACAATGCAAAAATTTGATACAAAGTGAAGTCAAAGTCTGCTGATCTACTCAACGCAGGGAAGAAAATGAACTATTTTTTTGACTTTAAACACTAAAATCTATCAATCCGTGCAGTGGATTGCAACCAAAATTTTAGGGCATGTTTATATAGAAGTCTATTTTAAGATCTTATGGTTGAAAATACGAAATTCACTTTAAAATGTGATTTTCATGTCTCTTTTTGGCAGTGGCAGTTTTGGACTGGTTTTAGAACGAAAGTGGTCGTGGTCCTTTAGGGGTTAATGTTTTGCTGTAATTAATATATTAGAATGTTTCCAAGCATTTATCAAGTGTTTTTTGGATGTATCTTTTCTGTTGTAGGTGCCTGTTAGCAACAATGGACCCTACTTTTTACAATACGGATCTCATCATGTGGATGCCCTTGTTATAAACTGCCTCAAACATCTCGTCATGGACGACGAAAATGTTACATCTCAAATCATCTACTCCTAAATTGTATTAAAATTTTGTCAGTAACACTGCTTTAATTTTTTTTCTCTACATGTAAATCTACAAGGACCGTCCATTTCATCCCTTAGTAAACGGATGAGAGTGGTCGTTTATTGTCTAGACTCCTTTTCATTGTCTCTAGATCTACAAATTCAGCGGATTCAGGCACGCCAGGAAGAGATCAAGGGAAATTTGAACACACGAAGGATGTTTGTCGATTTTAAAGAAATTTGTTTTTGTGTTGTCACCGTGAAGATCGGCATAGCATTGGCTCTACTTCCAATGTTGGTTTTGACCTGACTTGACTCATGCGATTTAGTGCCTTGTCCCGATTCTTGTAGTGTATTGCGCTAGGGTTTGACGCAGGTTTGGCGTTAGTTGCAATTGATGCGTGAGGGACCAATGGGATGAGAAAAAATGAAAATTGAAAAATATGAAGATCTCTAGGTTTTATGTAGAAAAGATGAAGTTTTTTCCCCGCTTGCCCGAAATGTGTAAAAATGTTTGATTTGAGTTAAAATGTTTTTTTACACTAAAGACAAGAATTTATTTTTTTGACATCTTCAAAGAAGGTAATATTATCTACATGTATGGAAAATCTCAATGTCAATAGGACTTCTAGCAAAATTTTGGAGTTGCCCGGAGTCCCCAATTCAAATTTTGAGTGGTCCTAATTTTCAAACCATGAATCCAAAAAAAATTATACAAATATCTCCATGGAGCTCTTATCAGGGACAATCTAGAAAAAGATTTTAATAAAAGTTTTTTTTAAATTTGGAGAACCTACCCAAAATCCAAAACGCACACCCCATGTACAGTTGGGCTCTTAGGGGTTAAGTTGCCCTCAATGATCATTGTAAATAATGCACACTATTTTCACTGACTGGTTTGTGGCACCATTCATCTCCTCTAACACTGCACATTTGGCGCTATATGAATTCCATGAGTCCTTCACCATTTTGCACCAAATTGGTTTTCAGAGGAAAGCATTTTCTCAAGAATTGAAAGGGCATTCCATGGAGAAGATTGTTTTTCAAGAAGAGAGGATTGTTTTTCAAGAAAAGAAGATTGTTCTTTCAAAAGAATAGCGCTTAGTTTGAGAGCCATCCATTACTTTTACATCATACAAGATCTAATGTAGGCCATGTAGATTAAATTAGTGTGTACGATTATTGTAGCTAGTAGAAATGTCATATGTTCAAAATGACTAGTTCCAATAGACAAGGACTGAAATACTTTTAGTATAGATGATGTTTGATATAAGTAATTAAATGTCATTGTCGTGGTGTATTGGTTCATCCAATAGTTTCATATTATGGGAAGCTTGATGCATTCATGTAAATATGTACATTTCAAATAAATGCACGATTTTTTAATATATACATGTTGAAGAAATACATACTTTTCTATATGGAAGTGTATTAATAGGGTGTACATTTCAAATAAATGCAAGATTTTTTAATATATACATGTTGAAGAAATACATACTTTTCTATATAGAAGTGTATTAATAGAAAAGATGTGTTTTTTGAAAAAAAGAGGGGAAAAATAAAAAATGCCCATAATTTCAATATAAGCCTATAGACATAGCATTACATGATGATAGTTATGTGATCATATTTATATCAATGTGGTCATTGAAGTTTGCTTATGCTTGAATTTAGGAATTAATGTAAAGCTTGTTATATAGTTAAATATCACTCACGTTTTTGTTTGGTCTACAATTTAGTTGGTGTATGTAAATACTGTAAAGGATGTACATACAAGTTTGATTGAATATGTACAGAGAGTGTTGCAATCCTTTGAAACGCATGTACTTGTTTATGAAATCTTAGCATGTAATCATCTATCGCTAAATGTAAAAACTTGTGACTTATATTTCATCAAATTTCTTTCATGATTCTTTTTCATTTTTTCTTTCAAAATCACTTATTTTTAATCATGAAATCAGGATATATATATAAGTACATCTCATTTGTTGCAATTTTTAAGAAATCAAGTTGCCTTGCCAAAAAAAATGTCACATGCACATGTGACGTTTTCACAAATACTATATTTCTATCCCTTCTACAATTTCCTTGATTATGTTACACTGCTTTTTTACCTGTATAAAATGGTGAACAAAGAATTTGCATCATTTACTACATGATGGTATAAAATTTAGGCCTTGTGCAATGCAAAAATTTGACAATAAGAGAAGTCAAACTCTGCTGCTCATGTGAACAAAGGGAAGAAAAAGACCTTGTTTTTCTCTTCAAACACTGTAACCTCCCAATCCGTAAAATCAAATTCCATGAAATTTGGAGAACATGTATTTCTAATAGTCTAGATAAGGATCGTGCGTCTAAAAGTTTTAAAATAAACTTTTATTTTTTGTTCCTTCTCTTTGCACTAGAATAAGTAGTTTTGAAGTGTTTGATTTTTTGAGAAATCATCAAGGAACCTTAGGGGTTAATATTAAGTTCTAGATTGCTATGTCCACCAACAATCTTAGTACAATTTATAGTACTTTGAATATTGAAAGAAGGATGAAGGTTCGAAGAATATGTTGTGGAAAGTGGTATTCCTTGGAATGTATGGCTACCAAATTTATGAGTGGAAATTTACCAAGGAGTTTGAGAGGTACTAGACCCAATTTATTTATTTATTTTGCAACTATGAGTTAACACACTGAAATTTTGTAGTGGAATGCTATAATAGTTTAAGTTGGGTTGGATTTATTGAGTATGTATGAATACAAACATGGTGAATACTACTGTATCTACTAGGTTCTATTAATAGCATATATATATATATATATGTATTGAAATAATTTATAATATGTAATTCCAATAAGTTATAACAATATTTATTGAAATCATAGGATGATAAGCTAAATATAGTGTGGAATTTGTATATGTTGAGGCCTGAAGTATTATGGTAGCTACATATAGAAGTATGATAAACCATGTATCTTATTCTTTTTTTATCAACCATAAGATTTTATATATTCCTGACATGAACAATGATTACTACATTTGTATCATTTTTTCCAACAAGTTTTTACATGTCATTTGTGTAGACAACAATAGTAGCATTGAAAATTATAGAGTGAGGCATCATTATAATATATTTTTATCCTATGTTTGATTAAGCCAAGACTCTTTATATGCCCCTAGAGTGCTTACATTTTTACTTGAAAATATAATTTTATTATCATGAAGGTGCTTAAAGTGCATTACGAGTTGACATTGTAAGTGCAAAAATGCATGCTCTTAGGCATGGTTGGACTAATTTCAAATGCGTATCATTACTAGAATGCTATGTTGGAAAGTAAGTGTATGTATAATCTCACATATTTACCGATATGGCAAGCATACTTTCAAATTTAACACGTCAATAAAAGTTATGCAAAAGTGAGAGGACAAAATAATAAATGATGAAGTGGATGAAGGCAGAAGAATATACCAAATGCATACCATTTCATGGGTAGTTGCTTCTCAGTGAAGATTTTGCAACAAGTGACACTCTGCCATGCACTATCACCCTCAATAATGTCCGAGCTACCCGTCCATGACAATTAATTAGCGTCAATTGCCCCAATACCATCAACTATGCCAACACCATGAACAATAAAGTTTCCTTGTTAAAACTACACTAAAGATTCCGCCAGTGTCATTAATGTGACCCTCAATGAACCGGCTACCGGTCGCTATGCCTTTATTCTCCCCCATTAACTTCTCATCTTCATTCCAACCAAATTTTGGTTACAATCAACGACTTTTCATCCTTGACAGTCTTCTACTTTTGATACACTAAACGTCCACAAGTCAAAAAATAAAATAAAGATGCAATCTTTATAACAATTGACAAATAGTCTACTACTTTGCATTTAGTGTATGGTTTTATCACTACAATGACCCTTGTTATTTCTATAATTCATCCAATCTTTGGATACTTATATAACATTTGCATAATGTTATTCTTATACATGCTACATTGATATCTATTCAATAGCATGCGAAGTAACATTTCATTATAATGTAATGTTAATGTTAATCAAATGTTAATTTCACCATTGCCATCATAAATAAAGTTTTTTGTCATTTCTTGCCATTCTAATATATACCAATTTCATGTAGACATCTTTATATCTAATTTGATGAGGTTACTTGCATGCCTTTTTTACAACTGTTATCTCAATGTAATTTTCACGCCATCTTATCTTCAATTAATTGATGGATTAATATTGTAGTGGTTTAGTGTTATTCTAGTATAAAATAGATGTAGAAAAGGACATTTCTTCATTTTCCTCATGCGACGAGTTTCATTATCTATTCATGATGTTTGTTGAGCCCTATCCTAAAGACTTATGCTTACTTCTTAATTGTAGGGAAGCTCCAAAGAAAATTTTTAATTAATAAAAAATGCTAAATTCTTGGTGCTAAACATAGTCTTGATATAATATAACAAGATATCAGATATCAGATTTGGCAATATCATTTAAAAAGATCTATTTATCAAATCTACTTTATATCAATCAAAAAGATATGAACACTCGTCATATATTCAAAAGAATTAAACCTTCACTACAACAATGAAAGTATAAGTGACCTAAACTAGAAGTCTATTTATAAATGTAAGCCAATTTAAAGACATAACAAGCATAAGAAGACTCTAATCTTGAAAAAAAAACTCAAAATAAAACAAAGTATCCCGTAGCTCACTCGTGTGTACTAGCATAAAAGTGGACACATAAGTAAGTGGATATACTAATTGGATGATATGCAAGTGGATGGAATGATCCTCATTTAACCCCTAAAGGACCAAAGTCCCCTCGGGGGACATTTTGAGTTTGGGTAAGATACCACGTTCTCAATTCTAGGCATTATTTTCTGAGATTTTTTCTTTAGTAGACAACTTTTGATTAGCTTTGCGTAGACACAAATTTCGTAGAATTCCGACTTACGGTTCAAAAGTTACAATTTATTTTCACTTACATATACAAATAGTGCAGCAGTTTATTGTGACATATCACAAATACTGTCACTAAACTTTAATAACTTCTAAATTCGAGTTTTTGTCCATTCAAAAGAAAGAAAATGACCTGTTCAAAAGGAAATTGAGATCTTTGCATCTACCGTATGGATTTGTGAGTTTCAAAAAACTTAGAAGGATATGATATATGCAAAATATAAAGTGTATTGTTGATTCTCAGCACGTAGTTGCATTGCATGATTTTTTAGGACATCTTCTACACCTCTTCTACTTCTAAAATTTGGTGCACATGTGCCTAACATGATCTTTTTCAAGTTAACATAATAAATTCACAGCCCGTACTGCATAAAGTTGCCCCAGAAGGTGGTCAAAGTTTGTTGAAGGTGTTTAGTATGACCTCAAAAAGAGATTATGCCCTTGCATAAGAGGAGGTGGCATTTGGTCTAGAAAGTGATAAAAACATCTCAACAAAGTCATCATCAAATTCATAACCTTGGTGACCAATTGTGGCAGTCTTGGTGTGGATTTGGCTCCCGTGTTCTTGGCGGCGTTGCTTGAACACCTTCATCTGCTCCCGATATCGATGCAAATCTCCTCCAAACAAGATAGGAGCTGCACGGAGAGGACGAGGACTTGTGAGTCCAACTCTTCTCTTCAATCTATCTCCATTTCTTGGGCCACTAGCATCCGCTTGGTTGGTATGAGGAGAAACCACCCCATCGTCTTCTAAGAATTGAGCGACCGTGGTCTCTACTTCGCTATCGCCTAGTCTGTCAGTCATTGCACACGAGAACACTAACTTGAAAGCACACCAATATAGCACACGGAATACAAGTTGAGATCTCAATAGCACTTATGTGTAAATCGAAGGCAATTCTACAAAATTACACCAAGCATATGAAAAAACTTAGAACTGCACCCCATGAATTATGAGCAACCTAAGGATAACCGAGTACAATATCTATAGAACATAACAACCATGGTCCATATGGCATTGCCAAACTTGGCAGGCCTATCCATATTTATTTGGATAGACCAACCATGATGCCTAATAAAAATTGGCTAGGCACAAACTCCACTGTTGATCAACTCGAGCTGCTCTCCTACCATCCATCTTCAGTGGGGCTCATCATCCACATAATTGAGGATTAGAATATTCCAATGTACACTCTTCAAGCAACCTCTAAAGGCGTGCTCTGAAGGCGCTTGCGGGTGCGGGCAAGTTTTTTTCTTAAGTCATTGTGAAAGTTTGCCTAAACCGCATGCCATGCCAAAGAGGTCTAGTCATGATATCCAGAAATCGAGGAAGCCACATGTTGCAATGCCATTCACTGGTCATCAATGCAACTACCGGTCAATGCCAAAGAAGCCAAAAATAAATGAGAAAAGATGCTTTGCTGAGCCCGCCAAACGACGCGCATTTCCTCGAGGCCGACCTATATTTTCCAAAGCCTGCTCAAAATTTTGCCGGCTTGGGATCCATACTTGGTCACTGACTTTAGATCATGCCGCCCATTTTTTGGCCTTGTTGCCTTAAATGCGCCGCGCAAGGATGCCCTTAGGGGAAAGGCCCGCTTGAACAAAAATTCTACTCCAAAGAATCAAAACACATTGGGCTCTTAGTAGCCGAGGCTTGTTTCCACATGAGCTCGAACCAACATTGGGACAAAGGGTCCATTGTTGAGAAATGGGCGTGTCCCATTAGAGTTTTCCTGAAAGTACTAGGCATGGAGACCCACAGTTAGATCCTGTATCCTGAATTTTACTAGTTGCCCTGAATGTGGAGTGCCAAAATTAAGGAACCAAAAAGATTGAGTGGATCAGGGGATGTCCGGTTGAATTTAGAGTGCAATAGTGAATGGTGAATAGTGAATAGTGAATAGCAAATCATGCACATGTGCATGTGGGGCCTAGGCTTGAGGATAGATGTAGTACTATTGAAGGAGCAAGGTGGAGCTTGAGGAGACTGTAGAGCTATTCAAGGAATGTTAGCCAGTGGTCCGGGAAATATGCAAGGTGAGAATTTTCACCTTGCAAAAATTTCCACTTATAGATGGCATACCGAGTTTGTGTTTAGAAAAAGACACAAGGCTCGGACATTGTGTTGCACCCTCTTTTTTTGCCTGACACAGGGCAACCACCTTGGGAAATTTCGACTTTCAGGAAAACTCTATTGTCTCTTCCATCGTGTATAACAAACAAATATGATCCATGCATCTAGATGTTGGATCAATTTTAAGCTATTTGCATGCTAGGAGGGACAATAGTGCACATCCATTATTGAAAAGTGAATTCTTTGTCCTTAAATTATGTGTTAGTCTGTGATGGATTCGGTTCCTAGTGTAAATTAATGATTGGTTGTAAATTTTTGAACTTTCAAATTAGTCTCACACGGATTAGTAGCAAAAACTATTGTAGTGGTGGAAGTTTTCCATGATTTAGTCTAAAAAGGAAGACTAAAGGCTCGACTGCAGTGTCTTCTTTAACCCCTAGGTACCAAGACAGTTTTACACCAAAAACACTTCAAAATTAATGGATTCTAGTGCAATGAATAAAGAAGGTAACAAAAACTTTGATTTTTAGTTCTGACCGTAAGATCTCAATAAAGGCTTATTAAGTAATACATGTTCAAAATTTCATAAACTTTGACCGCACGGATTGAAAGATTATAGTGTTTGAAGTCAAGCAAATGGTTCATTTTCTTCCCTGCGTTTAGTGGATCAGCAGACTTTGACTTCAGTTGGTGTCAAAAAATTTCACTACACAAGGTCTAAATCTATTACCATCTTGTTAAGCATGATGTTAGCTCCTAACACACCAATTTTTAGAGGTAGAGACCGGGTGTAGCATATTCAAAACAAGTGTGCAAGGAGTGGAGGCTCAAAATTTGTTAATTCACACTATAATTTTTTTTGAACTTAATATGTTCTTGATTGATTATCCGAATGGTTAATAAGAAGGTTTACATTACATATTGTTGTGAAAAAAATAAAAAGTGAAAAATATGAAGATCTCTAGGTTTTATGTGGAAAAGAAGAAGTCTTTTTGGTACCTTGCCCAACAATGAGTGACAATGTGTGAAAATGTTTGACTTGGGTTGGTATGCTATTTTTCACTAAAGACAAGAACTTTTTTTTGACAACATGAAGGGAAATAATATTACTTGCGAGTACTGAAAATCTCACTTTCAATAGAGTGTCCTATCAAAAAAATTTGGAGGTGCCCGAGGTGCCCGCCCTCCCCATTTAAAATTCAAAACCCTATAACTTTTTCATCAAATGTCCAATTTAGGAAAAAATTGTTTTCCCACTGAGCTCTTGGAAATGTCTTTCTATAGTAAAATTTTCAAAAAAGAATGTTGGAAATTGACACCATAGGAACCTGACCGATTTTTCAAAAAGTCCTTTTTGGACACTTGGTCCTTTAGGGATTAAAACAAGGGCTCCAAACGATTGTCATGATGCACTAAACTCGAAGAGCTAAAGTAGACCGCACGGTCTGCACACCTGGGTTCTTACCATGCAAGGCGTTATCGGCGTGGCATAGCAGTTGGGGCATTAAGTGGAAAGACGGCGATGTTCATGGTTTAAGTATCAAAATTTGTACATGCCATCTTTATTGAATATATATATTCTATGCATGCGAAGTATCTTCGAGGCAAGGTCGTGCACTTGGTTGCATGCATGGTATAAAAGAACTATTACGTGGAAGATGCGATGAATTTGTGCCGTCCTGAAGATCCAATCCTACTTAGGCACGTGGAATGCATTAAATTTAGGACTAGGACATTTATGAGCTTAACTAAGTTGATGCACCAACAACCATGAAATTTGAACCAAAGTAAGAATTAAAATATTATATAGAAGAGGAAAAAACCTCCTCAGAACATACATAGAGATTTAAAATGGCAAAATAGTCACTATATTCCACGCCATCACTTTGGCCTTGAGGCCGCCCTTCCAAGCTTTCCAGTGCCTCCTATTTCTTGAGCCTTTGATGCTTGAGAACTATGATTAGGTCGAGCCTCCTTCCCCTTTGGATCCTTCAATGCAAGCGCTGAAAAACGCTTGTTTCCACTCCGAGTCCCACTTTGAGGTGGTTGTGAATTGCTAGCATTGACGTTGAACTTTGGACGTACCCAATCCTCCGTGAGGACACTCTGGCTTTGCAAGTTGGGAACTGGACATAGATATGGGATTTCCCACAAGATTGGATTGTTGGGCATACCAACAACCGTATCCACCAAATCCACATCGGGGGGAAATCTTTTTTCTTTGTCCAACATCACCGGTATGCCATCAAAGAAGACACGAACAATGCTTACCATTTGAGTACCCGATTTACATTGCATGTGGAGGTCGCTTTGGCTTCTAGAATTTCGGTTGACTCCAGCGTATCCCTCAGCAACCACGCTACCTGGCACACACTTATGTAGCAGCCATACTTTGGTCCTTGCCTTGATGGGTTCCTAGAAGAAATGCAATACACAACCTTAAGTCCAAATCAAATCATGCAAACAACACTACAAGATCTAAGAATATGGTAGCTCAAGGATAGGAGCTTGGATCATTAAAAGCAAAGCAGTAAACACTTACCGAATTCATAGGCCTTGGTATAACTTTTAGTCTTGCAATAATTGAAGCATCGATGGTTGGCGCCCGATGCTTCTTTTCTACTTTTTTGGACAAATTCTTCTTTCCTATCGACCTTGCAGGTGCCCTTGTGGATGGAATCACTTTCTCCTTGCCCTTGACTAGTTTCTTTGGTTGCCTTGGAAACACTGGAGGTTCATCGTCTTTGCTTGTTGGATTTCAAAGTAGAGAAGATGAATTAATAGTGTGAGCAAAGGCTCTTATATACACATGAGTAGCAGTCGTGCTTGACGGCTGAAAGTGAAAACCTACTTAGCCTAATGAATACCTAATGGAAGTGTACAGTAACTAATGAAGGGTTTCCTGATCTACAATACCCTCCCTGAAACCCGGAGAGGTTGAGTGTACACCAAACTGTAAAAGATTTTTACAAGAATTGAATTTTATACGTCCTAAGGCTTTGGTTAAAAAATCTGCTGGTTGTTTGTCGGTAGGTGTGTACAAAATCTTTACACGTCCTTTCTCTACCATGTCACGTACATAGTTTAGATGGATCTCAAAATGCTTTGTCTTGGAGTGAAACTGTGGATTTTCGGATATTTTAATTGCGCTTTGGTTGTCGCATTTAAGGATTGTCGGTTCTGGTTTAGCAAATCCTAATTCCTGTAATAAGGTGCGTAGCCACATCGCTTCTTTCGTGGTCTCCACAAGAGATCTGAATTCGAATTCAGTGGAAGAAAGAGCAATGCATGTTTGTTTTTTTGTGCTCCACGTAATAGGTGTGTCGTTGATGGTAAAAATATAGGCACCCATGGATTTCCTTTGGTCAAGGTCGCCTCCCCAATCGGCATCGCTATATCCAATAAGAGTTAAGTTGTTTGAACGGGGGTAAAAAAGACCTTGGTTGGTGGTGCCTCGAAGATAGCGTAGCAGGTGCTTTGCGGCTTGGAAATGAGCGAGTTGAGGGGTAGAGTTGAAACGAGAGAGTAAATTGACGGCAAAAGTGATATCCGGTCGAGTGGTGGTGAGGAAGGATACCTTTCCAATGAGAGAGCGATATGTCGTGGGGTCAAAATCGGGAGTATTGGTTTGGCTGGAGGTAGTAAAACCAGCTGGAAGGGGAGTGTGCGTGGGATTGCAATTTTGCATCCCAAATTCAATAAGGATGCTCTCTGTGTAAGTGGCTTGATGAATGAGGATGCCGGTGGCCATAAAAACATATTCTATGCCAAGAAATTTTGCCAAGAAACCGAGATAAGACATTTTGAAACGGCCACTAAATTTTTTTAGAAGCCAGGCAATTTTGGTAGTGTGATTTCCGGTAAGAATGACATCGTCAACATATAACACGAGGAGAATGATAAGATTGCCTTGGCGTGAATAATATAAATTGTTGTCGGCGTGGGATTGGCAAAGGTCATGTTTACGTAACCAGCGATTGATTTTTTTGTTCCAGTTGCGGGCGGATTGTTTAAGTCCATAAAGAGAGCGGTGTAGTAGACAAACAAAGCTTTCCTTGCCTTTTTTTACGTGACCGGGGGGCTGCTGCATATATACTTTTTCCTTGAGATGATTGTTTAGGTAGGCCGTTTTAACGTCAAGGTGGTGCATTTCCCAACCGTATGCTCCAGCTAAAGCTATGACTACTTTAATAGTGTTATACTTGGCGACAGATGCAAAAGTTTCGTTGTAGTCGACCCCTGGTTGTTGTTGGAATCCGCGTGCAACAAGGCGAGCTTTGTAGCGTTGTGGGGATGTGCCATGTGCGGGTTTGAGTTTAAAAACCCATTTGGAGGATATTGCCGTGTGTCCAGGTGGAAGAGGTGTGAGTGTCCATGTCTTGTTTGCTTGGAGACTAGAAATCTCTTCCTTCATGGCGTGTACCCAATGTGGGTTGTCTAATGCATCTTTGTAGGTTAGTTTGGAGTCCTCGATTTGTCCAATAAATCCTTCGAGTCGAGTTGATGGGCGTTTAAGACGTAAGGATCTACGAGGTTGTACGGGTTGGTTTTCGAGGCGAGGAGGGTTATAAATAGGTTGGGTGTGTGGTTGAAAGTCAGGCTCTACTATGGGAGGTAAAGTAGATGGCAAAATATCATGCTGTGAGGAATTTGATGGTTGCCTGGATATTGCCGTTTGTTGTGGAGGGAGAGATGGGGATTCAGTAGAGATCTCTAAAGGATTTGGGACCGTAGGGAGTAATAGTCGAAATTGATTAGATGGTATGTTTGACGTTGATGGTATGTCAACAGGGAATTGTCCTGATGAGGTCTCATCAATTCGTACATCTCTAGAAATGAGGATACTACGGGTTGTGGGACAATAACAACGGTAACCTTTGGTAGAATCATCTAATCCGAGCAAGATGCAACTATTTGTTTTTGAGGCAAATTTATGCCGTTTTTCCTTGGGGATGTGGACAACAACACGGGTTCCAAATATTCTCAATTTTGAAACATCAGGCTTGGTTCCAAAAAAGGCTTCCTCAGGTGTAATGTTGGGTAAAGCTCTAGTGGGAAGTCTATTGATGATGTATGTGGCGGTCTTGATGGCTTCGGACCATAGATATGAAGGAAGAGAATGTTGAAACACTAGACATCGTGCCATTTCTACGATAGTGCGATTCTTACGTTCCGCGACTCCATTGCTTTGTGGTGTATAGATTTGAGTGAATTGATGGTATATACCAGAGTCAGATAATAATTGATCAAACTCGTGCGATGTGTACTCTGTCCCGTTGTCCGTGCGTAAGTTGAGAATTCTTTTTCCTGTCAAATTTTCAACACGATGCTTGAATTTTTTGAACTCGTGGATGACTTGGTCTTTGGTTTTTATAATGGACACCCATAATTTGCGGCTAAAGTCATCAATAAACGTGACAAAGTAACGGCCTCCTTTAATAGAAGGTCGTTTAAAAGGCCCGCACACATCACTATGGATAAGTTCAAGAATATCCTTTGATTTTTTTTTGCTAGGGGTGAAAGCTTGACGAGTTTGTTTTCCATGTTGACATATTTCACATAAAATATCGAGGTCGGGCAATTTCGGTAAACCTTTGACTAAACCCAATTTGGATACAAGGTGTAAGGTGTGGAAATTGATGTGTCCCAACCGTTCATGCCATAGAATTGCCTTTGCTCTAAGGCGATCATTGCCATCTAATGCATTTGCTTCACTTTTAAATGAAGTCATAAGTCGGTATAAACCCTTGCTATGTAGCCTTTCGCCATGCCCTACAATTTCTTTTGTAGATTTGTCAAGGATAAGCACCCCGTGGCTATGGAATTTTATAATAAATCCGTCATCCGAAATACGGCCTACTGATAATAAGTTCCTCCTAATACCAGGCACATATAAAACGTTTTTGAATTGCATAAATTTTCCTCCAGAGAGGTTAACATTCACAGTTCCTTTGCCTGCCACCCTATGTGGTTCACCACCCGCTGCTAACATAGGATTAATGCTAGTGCATGTTTCCATCTTATGGAATAAAGATTTGTCCCCCGTGACATGGTGTGTGGCACCCGAATCTAAAATCCACATGGGTTGTGTCTCAGCCATATTTGCCTGTCCTTCACAATGGTTCATCTCAAAAAGTTGGCTTTCCAATATGCTGCCCGCACTCTCATGTCCACTACTACTGTCATAGTTTGAGTCATGGTGTTTTTCTTTACCTTTAGTTATGGCGTGTGCTTGAGGTTTGCTCCGCCTGAAATTGCTCTCCAATTTCTTCACGTGGTCAAAAGCTTTCTTTAACTGGCAGTTTCGAGCAATGTGACCGGGCTTACCACAAAAGTGGCATGTGAAGGCGTCATCACTCCCTGATTCACTGGGAGTGGCAGAATATACTTTTCGATGTTGACTGTTGTGGCCTCGGCCCGATCTGTTCTGGTTTTCTTCGCGGCGCTCTCCCGAGCCACGTCGCCGATCTTCGCCTGACCGTTGGTGGCGGCCGCCTCCATCGCCTGTATCGTCTCGTCGCCCGCCGCTGCATGCCTCGTTCCGCCGGCCTCCGCCGCCTACGTCGTTCCGCCGGCCTCCTCCCCGGCCTAGGGTTTGTGGCCGATCTCTTCCTTGACTGCGGCGATTGCCGTTCTTGTCTCCGCGGCCCTTGTGCTTCTTCAATATTAGCGCCTCGTTCTCCCCATCCTTCTCTGCGTCCAGACGTAGTTGTAATTCCTCATCTAGCAGGCGTGCTTCAATCTCCATGAAAGATGGTAGTTCTTCTCTGCTTCTCTGAGTCCTGCAAAAAAGTTTGTATTCATTTGGGAGTGAGTTCAGCAGCAGCAAGGTGCAGAGATCTTCAGGTATTTTGACATCCATTCCCTGCAATTGATCCATTGTGTCTTTGACGTCAGTAATGTATTGTTCCATTGTGGTGGCTTCTTCCTTGCGAAGAGACACTAATTTTCTGAGCAGCATTAATCTGCGTGATCCTGACTTAGACTGGTATCTATCTCTCAGGGCTGTCCATAGAAGATATGGATCTTCAAATCTACAGACTATTGGGACAACAGAGTCTCTCACAGAATCTGTAAGTGCTTGCAGTGCAATCCTCCTTCTTTCTTTCTCTATGTTGCTAGGAGATCGAGGTGCAGCTGTAACACAGTAACTCCACACTAGATTTCTCTCTAAGATGCGTTTGAGTCTAAACGCCCACACTTGATAGTTGCTCACTCCCTCAAGTCTACTTGAATCAGGAATCGAGATCTCTATCTCTCTAGTGTGTTGAGTGTCATGTGATACTGAGGGGGTATCCCTCTGCTGTGATGAGCTTAGATCCACCTCACTACTTGCCTCGTCAGTAGCCATGGCTAGAAAACTACAAAACTCACACTAGATCTAAGGATTAGATCTTTTCAGATCTGAACTCACGCTCTGATACCATGTTGGATTTCAAAGTAGAGAAGATGAATTGATAGTGTGAGCAAAGGCTCTTATATACACATGAGTAGCAGTCGTGCTTGACGGCTGAAAGTGAAAACCTACTTAGCCTAATGAATACCTAATGGAAGTGTACAGTAACTAATGAAGGGTTTCCTGATCTACAATATTGCTACATCCTCTATTGTTTCTAGAGCCATCACTGTCTTCCACACATTTAAGATCATCATGCCCCTTGCAAAGGTTGTCTTCTTCACTAGATCCTTTATCAGCCACACCACCCTCGCTGTCGTTGCCATCACCACCATTGCCATGCGAGTCGTATTCATCACCTGCAGGCGTATGCTCCACTAATGTTGATGCACCAAGGCTAGTTTTTTTGCTTAGACGAGATGCATTTTGTGTGGCTTTACTCCACGGTGTAAGAGGCGTACGCAAATCAAGGGTTGGCTTCATGGAGGAAGCGGCGCGTAAGTGCTCTACATCCATGAAGCTTGATATTTCTTCCGGTCCATCAAGAATTTGGCAATTTGATTCACCAACAATCTTCCTACCATCCCCTGAAAGTGATTCGTCTTCTCGACTTGCAGATTTTCCAGACAACAAAAGCGTAATGACAGTTGTATCTAGTCCGACTTGGGCCTGTCGCTGATTTACTTTATGAACTGGCGTTGAAGATCCGGGAAATGTGGAAGGGTTTGGATCACCCACAAAAGGCTTGCATGATCGCTTCATCACTTGATGTGGAGTCCGCAACGGGCCCCTTTTCAGCAACGCATCCGCCATTGGGGTTTCCGTCTTGCGTTTCGTACGATCGTCATGTAATTGAGCTCCAACATTGTCCAATGTGTACTCGTCCATTGCCTTCTTCACATACAAAGAAACCATAGCTTGAAGCTGGCTAGAGATGTCAACCTCGGCTCATGCCTTGTTGGCAATTGAGCCCCGAGTAGTGGATGTAGGTTGGGCATATAGAGTACTCTCTGCTGGGAAGTCAGCAAATAGTTGATCCATGTCGTCCAAAGGCACAACATTCGTCTTCACCTTCTTCCTTGCAGAAATGCACTCACTGGACATGCCCCTATCCTGTACAAGTCAAGCCTAGTGATATCCCCGTTTGCAGAACAACATGAAATGTGGCAATAATACACACAGATAATAAATACAATCATGCATGAGCCATAATCATCTCACTTGACATACCTCACGTTTTGCACGGCCAGATGCATTCTTCTGATTCTGCTTGCATTCCTTGTCACCTGCCTCGGAGTTCCAATATTCTATCAATTTCAACCAAGTCGCGGTAAGACAATCATTAGGTTTCTTTCGGCCCTTGTGCATAATCCAGTGCTCATGATATTTTGACTGGTTTCGTTTAAATAAACCCAATAAATATGTTGAAACCATTTTTTTTGGTAGAGGTGTGCTTATAGTAAATTGCCTTTTGACCTCATCCATTATGTCCGTCATTACTTCCACATCCTTTACGTCTATATAAGCACTTTGGACCAATGATAACGCAGCCAATTTGAGAGCATTTTTGAACTGCGAAGAGTATCGCAAAATACGTCCATTCTCATCTTGTAAAAGTGCGACCTGGGGGACCCTATTCTCTGACAATGCCATTTTAACTTCACGCAAATACAACTTTTCATCCATCCTCATAGCCTTCCTACGGGATGTACCATATGGAGTGTTTAACTTACTGGCAGTAAGCTTACCATGTATTGATCGAGCGTTCTTGTCCTTACATGGACCCCTCTCTTCCTCCGTGCTAGCACTATCGCCATCACCTGTGAGCCCCTTGCTCATATGGCTTCCACCACGATTGTTTGGTGATCCAGCCGGAGTAGAGGACAAAGGAAGACTTGACAATGTCGCATAGATGTTTGGTATATGATCATGTATGTCGGAAACATCTTCTGGGACAGAAGTGGCATTTGGGTTAACATGCCCCCCACAAGCTTGGGTGCAATTGGGCTTGACAATTGGGCTGGACATTGGATGAATTCCACGCCCCTGTGCCCCTTGCAATGGGAGCTGGTGCGGAGGATATTGTTCCAGCATTGCACCTTGTTGTTGAAGATGCATTGGGACATAGTTGCCGCGAGCGTAAGGTGCTGAATATCCCACCCCGAGCATGCCATATGCATGCTCAAAACCTGTCGCATAGTTGGGCCATTGTTGTTGACGTGGTCCATAATGCAAGGAAGGCATACCCCCGTGCACTTGATGCGCTCCGACAAACTGCAGAAGAGAACATTACATAAAAACACTATCGTACATGCACAACATTTTTAGAAGAGATGGCGGTCAACACACCTGAGACTGCTCATATTGAGAATGTAGTGACAATCCAATTGGGAATCTCTACGAGGGACGCACAAAAAGGCACACATAAAGTCAGTACAAGATTTGAACACTTCCTGCATGAAATGACAATTTTGGTCCATTGAACAAGATAAACTAAGTTGTAGACAATTATATACCTCAGGGTGAATTGGAGGATTGATACGCTCATGACTAAACTGTGTGCTTTTCACTACATCCGGATCTGCAAGATTCACAGCTTCAGCATTCGCGTCCATCTTGAAATATCCAAATATAGGAGTGGATTGAACTATGTAGTGAGAGTGGCCTTCTGTGGCTTATAAATTTATAGTCTCATTGGCGAAGAAAACTGCTCCATATGAATGCATGTATGAAATCCTCAATGGCATGTATGGCAACTAAAATCTAATGGGCATGACGGAGTTACAATAAATGCATAGCATTGCCCTAGAAGTGTAGAGTGCGGCTCAAGAACATGGCATGGATTGCACTGCCACCTAATAAAAGGGTTAGTCGCCTCTATATCATTAAAGCTTCGACCGCCATATTAATGGCAATTTCAGGCCAATATTGGCGGGTGACCAGTCTTCAAGAAAGCATAGTAAATAGCTTAGGACACCACGCCGTATAATTGCATCCTGTCTATCGAGCGTGGTTAGGCATTAATGGTGTTTGCTGACCCTGACCATGACCATGAATTATCACAAAAGACAGTCACTGTAAGACTTTAGTCAATACTTAATTTTCATGACTGGACATCCTCATTGTTCTTGCAACTCACAATTAAACTCTTGCTACCAACTGCAGTGGTCCTACCTTTTGAGGACATCTCCTGCCTTTGTATGCACACTAAGCACTTTATCTTAACAATAACCCCAATGTGGTACAAGTCATTGGCGATTCTAGAAGAGTTTGCATGGCCCAAGTCTTTTGTGATTGGAGAGGAATAGTAGGATTTCACGCACAGTGGAGTGCAGTAGTTCCCACAATGAGTGTCAAGTTTGGAAACCGACAAAACGCGTAATCATGTATGGCTTTTGAGCCTTCCAAGAGGTAGTAGAACTTTTGGCCGACTCAAACCATGTGCAACATTATTTGCTTTCCACCCTTTTTTTCCTTCAGTGGACGTAAATATATAGAACTTGCGATAGAAATATGAGTCATATATCTTTCATGTCTAACAATGCCAAAATGATTGTTGTGTGTTTTAACTTTTATTGAATGGATTGCATATTGTTGACTCTTGGATGTACGCAGGAGGTTTTATTTGCTGCAATGCAACAACATGCATGTGTGGAGAAGCAAACAACAATTCAAAAAGGATTGAAGGTACATGGATAGACACACGCTTATCTAGTCACATTGTAGGAAACCTTGCAAAGTTTGTATGTCAATCACTAGACTATGTTGCGTAAAGTGTCCTCAATTCCATCAATACTTCTGTTTTGTGCCTTGTATCAGGCACTCCCACTTGGTGCAAGGCCTTTTTAAGGCGCGTGAGCATCTACCAATTCTTGCATAGAAAGAAACCATATTTGACCAACATGGAGCATGGTCGGCAAGCTCGCTTCCCACTCAATCACCCGGACCGCATCAAAGCCCGTGACTTAAAACTATTCATGAGAGATGAAGCTAGGCAGATAGGGCTGAACTCCAAAAGTACCGATGTCCATGTAATCTCTGTGGTGGCAGAAGGAGACCATATAAAAGAAATAAAATATTCAAGCATTATACACACCAAGGCAGGCATGGAGCGCTTCGCGGTTGGACAGAGGTAATTGTCAAATTTCAACACCCTTGCGTAATTTCTCACAATATTCCAACTTTTCCATCTTTACATGAAAATTATTGTATTCAAAGCATATGGTTCCTCTAACTCTAGCTTTACAGGGCGATGATTTTGACTCGTCGGACGAGGAGTGGGAGGCACACGTTGGTCCAAATGCACGATCTTTCCTTGGACTACAGGAGCCCATTCAAGAGATCCCTTTAGATCGTGGAGTTGGCATTGCAAGGATGGTAAGGACTGCATTAGCCGAAGCTGACATCATACATTGCGCCGCATTTAGAGCAACGCTTGAGGCATCCAGAAATAGCGATGATACGGACCATGATTCAGAGCGCGAAAGTGACATGGAGATGGATAACAACGATGCAGATGTTGATCAAAGTGACAATGAAATGGGTGCCGACAATGGCATTGATGAAATGCACCTGGGCAGGGGCGACACTTGAGAAGTTGACGGTGAAGAGAATTTTTTTGATTCTAGAGAAAATGGCGATCCAAGTGACGGCAACGATTCGTTTCATGATTCTTCCTCAGATGACAATGACTCGTTTGAGGATGAGGGCGAGGATGAAGACCTTGAAGAGATGCTTGGTGAAATCCCAAACGACCGCACAGAGCAAAATCCAGCAATTCATTTGGCATCAACATTCCTGGTATACGAGAATTCTGAATTGTCAATGCTTTCTGCAACCTTACTTATAATAAATTGTTGCCGTACGCATGGAGTATCAAATGCATTCATCACGGAGATTCTCATGCTTCTAAAAAATAGTGTTCTACCACAGGGAAACATTTTACCAGGATCTGAATATGAGGCAAGTAAGATATTGAGGAGATTGGGGTTGTCTTACAATCTAATTCACGCTTGCCCGCGGGGATGCGTCCTCTTTAGGGGTGACCTTCAAGATGTAGATGAGTGTCCAATATGCAATAGAAGCAGATGGCGCCAGGTGGGTCGGTCAAGGGTCCCAGCTCTAGTGCTTCGCCATTTTCCCTTGATCCCAAGACTTCAAAGAATGTTTAGCTCAAGGAAGCTATCTTGATTGAACTTATGGCACTACTTCCATAGGAGCAACGATGGAAAGATGCGACACACTGCAGACTCTCCTCAATGGAAATTTGTCGACACGCAATTGGAACCAGAGGCTGGTGAAGAAATGTTCGGTTCGTCAGATCCCCGACACATACACTTGGGTCTTGCAGCGGATGGCATGAACCCTTGGTCACAAAAACGGAGCATTGACTCTCTCTGGCCGATTATGCTATTCAATTACAACTTACCTCCATGGCTTGTGACAAAGAGATATTTTGTGATGTTGTCGCTGCTAATTCCTACAAAAGTTAGTGTCACCGGAGAAAATTTTGACGTATTCCTCCAACCACTGGTTGACGAGCTACAGGTATTGTGGCAAAGAGGAGGAGTTCCAACCAGGGATGCTAGGGCTTTTCGAGGAATCCGAAACTTCAATCTCCGTGCAGTTCTTATGTGGACATTGCATGACTTTCCCAAATACGGGTTGGTTGCTGGCCTTATGACCAAAGGATCAAAGGCGTGTCCAATTTGTGGGCCTCATACTATATCAAGATGGTCGACGGTGCTAAGGAAAACTATATATTGCAATTGCCATAGAAGGTATCTTCAACGAAACCATTATTTTAGGAATGCCCATGCAGCTTTCAACAACGAATCAGGCCACGAGGGCGAGCCACAACCACTTACTGGAAACCAGACCATTCGAGGAGGTTGGGAGACGGAGGCTCACACGGATGCTGGTCGGACATGGAGAGATCCCAACAATCCGGCAAAGCGCCATGGTGTGAAGCGTGTGTCGGCCCTTTCTCAACTACCTTACTGGCGGGTGAGAAGTACCAAATCAATAACATGTTGTTTCAATACATCAAGCCTCAATATAATGTGGTTTCATGACATTGTTTGTAGTGCTAGATGTTGCTGCAATCACGTATAATATTGTTCCTAACACATTGACGTAAATACTTGTTGAAGAATAACAATTGCCAATCAGGAATCTTTTGGATGTTATGCACATCGAGAGGAACATTTGCGAAAGTCTTCTCAAGCTTCTATTTGGAAGAAAAGAGACTGCGGCATCTAGGAGGGACATGGAGGAAGAGGGTATTAGAGAGCACTTGTGGATCCATCGTCGAGGCCAACATGCCGGCGGCAACAATTACATGAAGCCTCCAGCGCCATATGTCTTGACAATGGAAGAACAAAGAATTTTCCTTGAACAAGTGCAAATATGAAGGTACCAACCGGCTATTGCGGAGAAATGAAGAAGCACCTTCTGAACAAAAAAATTGGTAACATGAAATCTCATGACTTCCATATTTTTTTGCAATTCATCTTACCTGTATGCCTGAGACATCTCATGCACCATGGACCACGCCAAGCCATCATCCGCTTGGGAAAGTTCTTCACAATGTTGTGCAAATCAGTTATTGACCCTGTTGACCTTGATCTACTCCATGCATATGCATCAGAGACACTTTGCTTAATGGAAATTTGGTTTCCACCATCAATATTTGACATCATGTTTCATCTACCAATACACCTAGTTAGACAAATCAAGAAATGTGGCCCTATTGCGAATGCATGGTGCTACCCGGTGGAAAGACACATGAGCATATACAAAGCTTATCTTAGAAAATGTGCAAATCCAGAAGCAACCATAGCCAACGCATACTTGTATGAAGAATCGCTAGGATTTTGCACGGAGTATCTCAAGCTCTATCCCCACACGAGGCGGCGCGTGTGGGATGACGATGAAGAACTTGCAAATGCTTCGGAGGTCTTGGAAGGATCGTCAACACCGCGTGAACTTACAGTTGAAGAGCAGAGGGGCATCCACTCATGGATAATTCAAAACTCAGCAGCCACAACGGATCCATGGAGGTAACGTTCACATTTTGCATTAAAAGCCGAGGTTGCTAATTTTCAAGTAGCGTAAAAACCTGTCTTCTATTGCCAATGGCCATAGTTTTTATTGGACCTTGTTGTACATGACCTAGCTAGAATGCTACAATATGCCACGGACAAGACATGAGAATCACTAATGTATTCATCATTTGTCCCGCAGGCAATATCAAAGACTTCAATTTGAGCTCGACACGGCACGCTTGAATTTTCAAGCATCCGCCGTGGCACGGGGATTGCCACGGAGGGAGCAAATTTGCTATCCAGAAAACATGCGTGAAGAATTGCCCGACTTCATAGAATGGTTGCATGCCTATACAACCAACCTGGTCCGGGCTCGGGGTGCTCAGAACGTAGACATGGAGCTAAGGCGGTTATCAAGTCTCCCATCAAGAGATGCGCATTGCTATAAACAGATTTGGGCGTACGGAAACCACTTCCGGGTGCAGGACGATGAATTTGATAATGGATTTCTCACACAAGACTATGGAATTGCCAACATTTTTGGAGCAGAAGAAGGTCAGTCAACAGGCATCAGCATGGTGGGCGTGTTGAAGGAGATCATAGTTGTGCGTTACTCGGCAAGAAGGAGGATCATATTTAGAGGGTCGTGGATCCGAAATGACCACAACTATCGTCCATCTACCACAGTTGACGACTATGGATTTACACTTGTGAGGTACCATGACAGGATTGCTTCTACTAGAGAACCATACGTACTCCCTGCCACGGTCCGTCAAGTAAGCAACTTGACCACATCTAGCATCCATTGTTACCATTTGTATGGCACATATATAATATGTTGTATTGTAATCAAGTTTAAAACAAATTGGTGACATAATACCCTCTCTAATAACAATGGTGATCTTCAAAAAATCTTGCTAGGTGTTCTTTGTCAAGGACTGGCTACACCTTCAATGGAGAATTGTCCTACAAAAGGAGCCGCGGTCCAGACCCATCGTTGATGGAACAGACGAGCAAATACTTGGAATTTGTGGCGATCTTGCTCGAATGCACTTGCCTGGAAACCTGAATGGAGTGGAGTTCCAACCCCCCCTCGTCGACATTGGCTTGGCAGTACCTACAGCAGAGATTCAACGACTAAATGCACTTGTTGATGGGAGGAGACCTTCGGCCAATGGTATGGGCAGGAGGCGGGGTCGTCGAGGGAGTCGGCTATGCCACGGAGTTTGAAGTTGATCAAATGATCAAACAACATTTTTCATGAGTTTGTCCAAGACGCCAACAATTAATGTTGGTAAATTACTTGCCCGAAAGTCAATATTAAAAAAGTTGATCTTTGTGCTTATAATGATTCAATTTGCATTTCTATCTCAAACCAATGTACTATAGTATCATAGAAAAATCATCCAAAGAATAATTTTAATAAGGGTGCGTGATCTTAACTTTGGAGGGTTTTCTTTCTCATGCAGAGAGATCGTGTTACTTGTGGTGAAGTTGTTGAATTTGATGCTCATCATTCTTGGATTTGATATGGTGCTCAATACCCTTGCTTTTCTTTAGAACGTTGTCATTGCATTGAAGAGGTTTGATGGACTAAGTTTAAGGTAGAGAATTAATCAATTTCTTGGATGTTTTCAGGAGTACAACGTCAACGTTTCTGGGATGGAGGCGCTTCTTTTACTTGTAAGTAGCACTCCTTCTTTTAAGGCATGTGTTGTGCGTTATCACGATTCATGGTTGGAGTTGATAGGATTTGTTGGTTCTATTGCACCAATATCGTTGTCACATGGATGTTCACCGCATTGACGAATGGATAATGTTTGGATTCTTCTCGCTGTTAACTACTGAGTTTGTGCGCTTGACCTTTCCCAAATTTGATCCCACAACAAAATAAACACTCTTTTGTTTCTACGTACAAAAGTTGTGAATAAAGATGCAGAGCGGAGACAGCTCATTCCGCAGTTCAGAAGTGATTCAAATCGTCTTAAACCACGGCAAACTTATAAAATATTTAGGAAAAAAAAAAATTTCAAATTACATAAATTAATTTAATTTGTACAAAATCAGACGATCATGAGATTTTCAGACGTCACAACGATGACGTTGATGAGGGGCACTTGAAACTAATACCTCCAGTTGACACATGCCCGGGTTGGAGCTATACATGGAAGAGCTTGGCTCTCACTAAGACGTATAATTATGTTTCTTATTGATACTTTTGGTGACTTTACAAGTGTCTTGACATAAACTCGTTGATAATGATACCTTGACTTGTTTCTATGAACAGAGCTGGATTCATTACCATTCAAGCTTGAGGTGAACTCGCTGCTTGTTTACATGCCATAGACGGCAAAGATCCATCCTTGATTACAAGGGTTAAGTCTACTTCAAAAATTCTTCTTTATTATCGTCAAATCTTAATATCTTGGTTTCATCATCTATTTTATCCTTGTTTGCAGGCTAATGTTTTCGAAGTCATAAAGAAAGGGATATTCTTCTTCACCATGCTTACCACAATTTTGTGAGAAATATTGAGCACTTTGTAGAAGCAACGGCCAATGACCCAAAGGTATCAATTCATCCGTTGCTTTCGTGAGCTAATTAAAGAAGGGGTTGGGTTTCAATCTGGTGTTGAATTCCTGAAATTTTTCTTGGAATGTCATGTGGCAACAATGAAGGCCACTCTGTATGGCACCAACATTGATAGCCCAATCATCTCTGCTTTGGCGAATGCTGCTGAAGTTGGAAAGCAGGTTAGTTCAAGTGTAAGATATTATATATAGAAATTTAGAGATTTTTGAGTTCTCTTTATCTAACAATTGCATACTCTTGGTTTCAAGTGGATGTTTTGGTGGAGTTGAAGGTTTGAGTTGATGAGGTTTGAAATATGGGATTTGCACAAAATTTGGAAGTAATTAAGTTGCTTAGATCGATCTTGGTGACTCGCATTGATATCTTATTATTGAACTTGCTAACTGTTGGGTGTTAGGTGCAACTTTGCTTATCGATTGGTAGGGCTCAAGACACACTATAAATGCATCATGGTAGTACGGAAGGTAATACTACAGCTCTTCACTTCCTGTGAATAATTATGTTTGTCTCTTGTTCTACTCGACTTCCGACTATTGATCTATCATTTAGGGACTAGGAATTACAATCCTCGGACAACGTCTATCTACATAGACTTTGGACTTCTCAACTGCGATCCTCATGACCTCGGGATGGACGTTGCAGAAATTTTCAAGTACTTGATTGGTTATCATAGACAGGTGCCATTCAACAAAACATATAATTTATTGGATCTACTTCTGAGTTCACCTTGCTGCTTCAGTCATAGTTTCCTATCCAACCCAAGGGAGTGATCTTGGAGGTCGCCTATCGCAAGTTGTTAATTAGTTGCTCCAAGACAATGCGCAATGAGTTCATTTGGTTGGTAGAGAGGTACTCTTCTATCCAAATTAGGATTGTTCTTGTATATCTCAAGTGTAAGAACTTGTCACGTGTCTTTCCTATCTTATCTAGAATGTGAATCTATGAAGCCCTATCACTAGTACAGAAGTGGCAAAAAAAACCGCACTTGAATTGGAGTTGCGGTTCTTTTGACCACGCTGTCGAAACAATGTTGAATTGTTCCTAAAATGAGCTGTCTCGGTTTATTGGCCATAACTCCCTCATTTTGGGAATTTTTTGGTCGTGTAATATAGGGTTGAAAGCAAGTTTTTAAGACGCTTCCAACGGTATATTACCCTTCCAAACAATCCCAAAAATGGGGGAGTTATGGCCTAAAATCTGGGACAGCCTATTTAGAAACAACTCAGCACTGTTCCGACAGCATGGACAAAACAACCGCAACTCTATCCAAACAAGAAGGGGGGTACTAGAGAACGAGCAATACTGGATGCCGCTCATAAATGAGTAGCATGGAATTCCGTTGCCATTGAATTTTGAGTGGCATTGGATTATGAGTGGCACTAGATTTTTAGTGGCAGTAGAATATGAGCAACCTTGGATTTTGAGTAGCACTGGAAAACGATCAACATTGGAATTTTAGCGATACAGGAAAGCGAGAGGCACTAGAACACGTGTGACAATATAAAACAAGTGGCATTGAAGTTCTGCTTGACAATGGATCCAAGTAGCAATGATTCCCACATTACAGTCAATGATTTGGGATGAAAATGCAATTTGAAAGGATGATTTCATATGGATTCCATGTGACACTTGAATCTTAGCTGTCGGACTGCAGTGAATTTTGAATGACAACATGCATTGAAGTTACGATATCAATTAATAATTATTAGATGCATGCGCAAGTCACTCATACGCATGTTATTAATTAGGTGCTCACATGCAATAATACTACATGCCTCCAACACAACAACGTAACACGTTGTACAACGTATGCCACCTAATATGCTATCGTTAATGACTTTGAGTAAGGTTGATTGATTGATGGTATGATGACTCATGTTGGACGTCCTAACATTTTGAAAAGTTGAATGTGGATGATGATCAATTTGTTGAAAAATAAATGTTGAATATTGCAAATCTCTTGTACACTGGATTTTTAGTGGCACTAGTAAACGAGGAGTACTAGATTTTGGGTGCCGCTAAAAAAAGAGTGGCATTGGATTTTGAGTGGCACTAGATTTTGAATGGCACTAGATCTTGAGTGGCACTAGAAAACGAGCGACCTTGGATTTTGAGCGGCACCAAAAAACAAGAAACACTAGACTATGACCCTGTGAGTGATACTAGAAAACGAGAGGTGCTGGAAAACAAGTGGCACTAGAAAACAAGTGGCACTAGAAAACGAGTGGCACTGAAGTTCTCTTTGACAATGAATCCAATTAAGTAGCAATATTTATGGTTCTTACATGACAATCAATTTGAGATGATTATCTCATATGGATCTCATGTGATATAGCTTGAATCTTATAAAGTTGTCCGACTGCAATGAATTTTTAATGACAACGTATAGCCATATGGCTTGAAGTAATTAATTAGATGCATGCGCAATATGTCACTCATATGCATGTTGTTAGAATATGCTCACATGCAATAATATGCCTCCAATACGACAATGTAACACGCTTTACAACATATTCAGAACGAATTGCTAGATATTTGTTTCATATTTATCAATTATTACCTCCAATAAAAATGAAATTATAAGTCAAGAATGCGCAATAAATTATGCGACAATGGAAATATCCAACCCATTGTCACAAGAAATCCTAAATTTTGGCACTCGATTTCCACCTAGCAAAAATGTGGTCAAAAGAACCGCAATGTTGAATCTAGTGCGGTTTTTTTTTCCCACTTTTGTACTAGTGTCAATCCTTTCAGCTCCATATATTTCGGCGGAGGATACAACACAAATCTTAGCCTTCCGGAAGAATAGAACAAGACTTGCTTGGGCTTTGATGTGTACCATGGTCCAAGTCTACAAGGCAAATGTCATTCACAATGACATCGCTCCCCCAAACGCGCTTCTCCACTTTCCTCCAAAGAACCCAGGATCCGTCTTCATAGGCGTTTGTGATTGGGGAATTGCGAGCCGAGTATCACACGAAGAGCCATCAAAATATGGATTTCGGACAGACACGGGGCTAGACAATCAACGCCGTAGACGACATTGGGTAGCTCCAGAGTTGTTTTACAAATTCGGCCCATAAGATTCGGAAACGGCATTGGATGTGATGCAGCGACGTCACCAATACACCCAGCCCGCCGATTTGTACTCCGTTGGATGGATGGCTAGAGCGATTTGGGAGAAAGAATCTGACTCAACATTCTTCAAATCAACCGTCAACTACGCAGCTTTTCAAGTGAAGATCGAGAAATTACTGAAGCGAGATCCCCTCAAACGTCCAACACTCTGCAAAGTGGTTGACGAGCTAATGGCTAAACCATTCAACTTTGAAGTTCTGGACGCTTGCTTCCGCTATGAGATATAGATATTTTGACTTAGCGTATTGATAGTGAAGGTTTCAATTGTTGATCATTTTGCAATACGTACTAGCATTGTGATGTAACGGTGTTTTTTGCCCATCTCGTGATAAATAAAATATTAACATTTTTCATACACATTGCGATATGAAGCTCATGCATATTAAGAAGTGAAAGAGAGCACGCGACCCCTAAATTCAATACCCGTACGCGCGCGACCCCAAAGGCCACGCGCCAGGCCCAGCCCCCTCCACGCCTAGTCCTCCCCCACGAACGCGCGCAGCCCCTCTACGAACGTGCGCGACCTTGGCCGGACGCGCCAGCCCCTCCAAGTATGCGCCCAGTCCTTCACCGCCCACGC
>OZ020524.1:15386128-15407889 GCA_963971425.1 Bryoerythrophyllum caledonicum | reverse complement strand
CTGAATCATACTCTTACCTAGCCTTATCTATACCCTACCCGGCCTAGCTGATATATAGTTGTTTGGCATAGACCCGGATTCAGTCCTATATCCGGTTGCTGCTACTTATACCCGACTTATTGATTGGTATCCATATTAGTGACTGGTACTCGCCTGTGTCTTGATATCCTACTATACTAATGATACCCGGTTCTTCTGTTGATATCCGGTTCATCTTCTGATACCCTGCTGGGGTTTGATATTCGGTGTTGGGTCTGATACCCTGTGCTGGAACTGATACCATGTACTAATGCAGATACCCCGGTGCTGGTTTTGATACCCGATGCTTGTGCCGATAACCGGTTTGGATTGATATCTGGTTCGCGGAGATTGGTATCCAGTTGTTGATATTAGTACCCAGCAGTAACAGTATTGTACCGAGTCTGTATTGTATCCGTATAGTACTCAGCAATGACCGCATTGTTCTTGTATTATACCTTATCACAGTTGTATCCCACACTACGAGTGCTAAAGAAAACTAGGGAGGTTAGGGTGGAAGCTTAAAGATTGCGAGGACACTATCAACATGGTTTAAGGTGTTGCAATAATATTTGGGACTAAAATTATGGGCCATGGAGGGAAGAGGTAAGGCTAAGAAACCCGAGAAGGCTAGTGGGCAAAAGGTGGAAATTGATGGGGAGATGTTGGACACCTTACTCACTTGTTTGCATAGCCTACAAGTGAAAGGCTCCCCTTCCACAGCAAGCAGTAGCCATAGAAACTTTGAGCTCTCTCCCATAGCTAGATCTTGCACGGGGTCCCAGAACTTGCGTAAACTAGGTACGAAAGTGTTGAGCACGAAATCGATGAAGTACTGGACTTTACTTGGTGGGGTACAGAAGATCCTCTCACTTCGGATGAAGGAGGAAATTCCAGCACCTTTGTGCAATGTTGGTGGGCAAGTTAGGGTCGAGGATTTGGTGATTGGAGGTAAGGCTGTAATTCTACGAAATTCTGGATGAAGGTATAGTGTAGAGGTAGAGGATTTCTCTTCAAGCATCCAACTACCCACATTCTCCCTTATTTTCACCGAGTTTGAGAGCAAAGGATTCTTATTCCGCACTACGTGGTAGTGAGAGATTAACACATGGCAAAAGCATGCTACTAGTGTGTGGGATACTCTTACCTTAGAGTTATAAGACTGGGAAGTGACACTACGATCTACGCTCCAGAGATGAGAGAAACCCATGAAGCTTGGCGATTGTTCGAGTAAATCACCAAACTAATAATCTGGATAACTCAAAAGGTCCCGGTTTTACACGTAGAAATACCCCCTTCTCAATAGATGCTAGTGAGAGGGTGTTGACAGAATTTCGTAATCAACCAGAAGAGACAGAGGACAATCCTTTGCCGCTGATAGAAGAAGAGGAATTTCTTGAAAATCCAATGGTGAGTGTTCAGGTACCAATTTTACCCACAAAACCTTATCAATCATACTTCGATTGGAAGGAGATTGTTTCACCATGTGGAGGTAGAGAAAGAAGGATACGAAGATTTTCAGGTGGCACGGGTACCATCAAAGTTGATGACTCAAGAGGAAGTTCACCATGTGGTGTGAACTCCAGAAGTTCCGTAATTCCAACTTCAATCCGTACATAGTGTGGAAGGCATTGTTTGGGTGTTTGAATGGAGCTCCATTGGCGGATTACGGTGTGTTCGAGGAGGCTCATTTCACAGAAATTATGGCCTGGAGATATTTCTACGCACCGAACTACGTGGACTTATTTGGTGGAGCACCAGGGTGACATCACCACTCTTGTTCAAGAGGAAGATGGAGGAAGGCACAAGCACTATGGAGCATATGATGCAGCTAGAGGGACTGGTAAGTCATCCACCTCCATTCAATCTCACTGTGGGGTTATTTATGCAACTCTACAAAGATTATCAAGGACAAAGGGGAGATAAGATGAAGGCCCTTTGTTCCTTCACAGGTGGAGGTAACGAGTCTTTGAGAGAGGCTCATGTGAGATTATGGAGACTAATCTCAGGTACTCACGGAGTTATAGAACAACAGACAGTGCAACACTAGTACAATATCTTGGACAAGGAGTTGAAGACCTTGATTCGCAATGAGGCGTTGCGATTGGGAGTACCAACGACACTACGGTTTATTTTTGAAACCTCGGAGCGAATTGAGATAAATTTACTGGAAGAGAAGATAGCCATGGGCTTTCCCACTAGCACCACCGATGTGCTTGGGATTTCAGAACCACAGAGACAAGTGGTTGGGGACAAGAGGGCCTTTGCACCCCATCCATGGAAGATGTGGGATACCGCAAATATTTTTGCAACCACCACAACAATAGATCTTCACTATAGAGGAGAGAACTGGAGTGATGGAAGCAGATTGGCTCACTAGAGAATTGATTTGGAGGATGTTGTGGAGAAGATCTTCTTGGAAGAACACACAGCTCTTCACATGGAAGAAATTGACAAACTGGGTCAATTGGAAGGACTTAGGAGTATTAATGGTGAGGAATGAAAAGAGCCTTTTTCACATGGGATTCAATAGCAATTAAGGGTGGAAAACCTTGCTCCAAAAAAACCGAAGGAAGTGGTGACTAAGGACACTTGGAAATCAAGAGTAGGCCTGGCGGATGGAGTAGTGGAGGTGGAGGAACATGAGTTCCTGAAAGAGTATTTAGATTGTTTTGCTTTCAGTTTACATGATTTGGGAGTGTTGAAGAGGCAAGAAGTGTGTATTAACTTAACTGACAAAGCACCAATTTACCGAAAGCCATATAAGTATAGCGCCATGGAGCGAAAGATGATTCGTACTTGCACGGAAGATTTAATGGCTGAGGGGTTGGTGGAGTTGGCTCCATCAGATTGTTAGTATGCATCAGCAACGGTTATGCCATCCAAGAAGGACATTTAAAATAATTGGATTGAGAAAATGATGTGTGGTGACTATATGAGAATTAATAAATTCACTAAGTCAGACCGTTATGCCATGCCAATTCCGGAGGAGAACTTTGAGGTCATTGGCCATGCCAAAGTATTTAGTACGTTAGATTTACGCTCTAGGTATCACCAGATTGGATTGAGATGAAGACAAGGAGAAAACCGTGTTTTGGAGCATTGAATGAGATGGGAAGGACCGGTTATTTCAATGGAAGTTTTTACCGTTTGCATTGAAGAATGCTCCAACAGCATTTCAAAGGGTTATGGATAGAGTATTCTTGGGGTTGAATTTTGTGAGATGCTATAATGATGACATCATTGTTTTTAGCAGGAATCAAAAACAACATAGAGTACACTTGATGGAGGTTTTTGCTAGATTGAGGCTCCATGGATTAAAGTTGTACCCTAGTAAGTGCAAATTCTACTTTGATCGCATAGAGTATTTAGGCTACATGATTTATCTAAGTGGATTAGGTGTGGTAGCTAGCAAAGTGGAAGTAGTAATGTCTATTCCTAGACCACGAGATGTTAGTGGGTTGAGAGCATTTCTGGGATTATGTAACTATTATAGAAAGTTTGTCAAAACTTTCAGTACTATTGCCAAGCCATTAACCATGTTGACAAGGAATGATCAACCTTGGATCTGGGAAATGAGCAAGAGGCAGCCTTTCAACAATTGAAAGACCATTTAGCATGAGCACCAACACTTGTTTTCTCCTTGTATAATAGAGTTTTCCTGAAAGTCTAAGTTTTAAAGGGTGGCTACCTTGTGTCAGCCAAAAAGACCCAATGCAACATCCTTTAAGGACCTTGTGTCTTTCTCTATTCACCAAAGCAAGGTGAGATTTAAATACGGAAATATTTGCAGGGTGAAAATTCTCACCCTCCATATTTTATGGGCCACGCGCATGGAACAAGCTAATGTAACTAAATTAGTAATTTGGAGTCACGAATGCCACCTTGCATCTATGTTTGGACGGTGATTGTGCCTAGGTGATTAACCCTGTAGCATGTTGGTTGGCTGACAGAGGATCATAATTTATGGAATTAACCCCAAAGTTAACCAAACCATCATGTTTCTTAAAAACAAGTGGACTTTTAGGCGTACAACCCCTATTAGCATTTTGGGGTGACAGTCAGGGTTTAAACCTTGAGTACTTTCAGGAAAACTCTAATGTCTGAGCAGCCAAAACTGCCGCGCCTCTGAAACCCTTGGAGCCACCTTGACAAACACGGATTATTAAAAAAAATAAAAAATTAAGAGCTGATCTCAACTTATGAACAGTACCCATCTCAACCTCTGACAAGGACAATCGCAGATTCACTGAGTTTGTTGGACAATTAACTTGTATATTACTCCCTGCCATATTCAGACATTTAGATCAAACATCTTCATCATTGCCTAGGAATGATAGTGAGAGAAGGCACCAAGCGTGTCAGCTGCTCTTCAAGAGCAGACACGGCCTGTCAGATCAAGCTCGATGTTTTGATTGCACACACAAAAACGAGTTGATGCCATTGGCCATCACCTCCAACTATGTCCTCACCAGCCACAAACAGCCCAACCCGGAAGGAATGACAGATGCATGAACCAAGATAAAAAGCATTCAGCAATGATATGAGACCTCCGCATCTAACATCAAGCGAAGATGGCTATTGACAATTTTTACATCTCTTCTCTGTCTTATTTGCATTTTTTCGCCCTCTAGGTCAAGCTTCGCCTTCAATGTTGAGGAGTTGAATTTGAGATAATGATGATGAAAGTGAGTTGAGGCATGAGAGAGATGTTATTATTACTTGCGTTAGAATTAGTTCAGATGTGTTGAATGGTGAGGGTCAGCTGAGACACAATTTGAGGTCTTCACATGGAGGTCTGGAGACTGGGCAGCTTGATTTGGGGCTGATCAGACAGAGCTAGAAATGAATACTACTGGAGGCTCTGTAATTGGATGAAACCTGTTTGTTCCGTGAATTTCTCATGTGCTAGAGGTTGAGACCAGGAAATTTAAAGTACTAGCTGTTAGTACAAATTGCGGTAATCCCAAGTTGTGCTCCAGCGTACCTCATCAACTTCAGGTTCATCAAATAAGAGTTGAAAGATTTGGCGAAATTGTTTATCCACTCCGTGCACAATTTTTTTGAATATGCTACACCTTTGCTTATCTCTAAAAATTGGTGTACAAGGAACTAATATCATGCTTAACATGGTGGTAATAAATCTAGACCTTGTGTAGTGCAAAATTTGGACACCAAGTGAAGTCAAAGTTTGCTAATCCACTTATCGCAGGGAAGAAAATGAAACCTATTATGTACTTCAAACACTATAATCTTTCAATTCCTATGGTTAAAGTATATGAAGTTTTGTGAGTATGTTACTCAATAAGTCTTGAATGAGATCCTACGGTTAAAGATAGAAACATAAGTTTTAGTTTTCTTCCTTAGGGCCGCTTCACACTATGCCCAAGTCGAGTGACCATCTGTCAAAATGAGTGGCCAAACTATGGCGAGAGGCCAAACTTTTTTGCCAAAAAAAAACATTAAATAATACAAATTGAAGGTTTGGCCGGTCGTGGTGTGAAGCCCCAAAGGCCAAGTCCAAAGTCCAAACCCCATATCATTACGCTAAAAAAAAATCAGCCCAAAAATTCGGTCTCTTTCATCTAACGGTCTAGATCTTGTCAGTTTTTGATTAATTTAATAAAAAATCAACGGACTCTCGATTGTAGTTTGGGTCGACTAAAATGGGCGACCAAAGTTTTGCTTGAGAGGCCGTTGCTTTGGCGCCAAAACAACCCAAAAGTGTTGCCATGTAGGACGACGGCCTTTGGAGTTTGGGTACAAGTGTGAAGGCCTAAAGTCCGGACTTTGGCCATTCTAGCAATCTCATTGGTGGAAATCATGGCCACTCGACTTGGCCACTAAGTGTGAAGCGGTCCTTACTCATTGCACTGAAACAAGTAGTTCTGAAGTGTTTATAGTTTCAAAATGGCTTGGTAATTTAGGGGTTAATACAAGTTTGATTGCTTGGACTAGAAGATTATAGTGAAGAAAAAGGATTGCTTTCTTCACTGTGTAATGTCAACTTTTTTTTTTTTGGTAATACTCAAGGTCTGAAGCTACTTCGTTTTGATAAAGGAAGACTTAAAATGCCTGTCTCAGACTTTGGGTCTTTAGTGATTAATAATAAGCTAAAAATTGGTGAGTGCAATTTCTAGACTTCAAATAAATGTGAACCTGGTATTTGAAATTGGATTTTTTTCCTTTCCAGTATTTGTTCTTATTCTATACTCGATTTGGAAAAGGAATACCAGAGAAAAAATAACTCTGATTTCCAAAGGGGTAGTTTATTCATAAATGTGTCTAACTCTGAGGATTTTTTTTCCCAAAGCCATTAAAATGACACACTTCAATGGGATCTCAAAATCAGATCCTGGACTGGACAATCCTTGTAATTCTACACCAGCAGGGGTCATTAATTTATACACATTGCAGGGCCCAGGGAGTGCCTAACCCTTTTAAGAAATCTTTTATGTGTAGGAAGGAAAACTTTACATTCCAATTTTGCATGGAAGAAAAAGTAAATAACCTGTTGAAATTTTATTTAGTAGATATTTTCAAAAATGATAACGTTGGAGATTGTGAGTTTTTAAATATAAGAGATGGATTCTGAATTTCATTTAATTTATATATACATATATTGAGATATTGGGAGACTTTAACATCTATGCTTAAAATTTGTTGTTTCATGTAAAAGTTTTTTATTACCAAGAATTTAGAGAAGTAGGATAATATCCTACAATTGTGTAAGTTTGTAATTCTCATCGAAATATGCACATGACATAAAAGTCTTCACAAGGTGCTACATATACACTTTATTATTTTGAACGTGACTTGATATGTAGAATTAAGTGTGAATTAGTGAAATCCACTCACCTCCTTTACACGCCCAGGGGAAATTAACCCCCTTGTTGGGAGTTACCCGAGGTGGACCCCGTCTTAATTACTTGGGGTCATTTTTCTAGCCCTCTTATTTTGGGGGGTCCATAGGTTTTTTTGGGAAAAATTTGGGGCCTACGGCTGTCGTTTATCGTAGAAGACCATCCCTTGCTATAATTAAGGCCCATCCGAAAACAAAATAGGGGCCACGTTTGGCCCCACCACCTCGTGGCCCCCTCGGGTAATTCCCAACGGGAGGATCAATTTGCCTTGGGCCCTTTACACGTGGTTTACCTATAGTTACTCCTAATTTGGATCTTACTCTTATTGAAATTTACCATAAACAAGAATTAAACTTCAATCAAGTCATTAATTTATAATTTAAAATGTGCCTTCATCTAAGGGCCAGAGTCGATTAGACTTACAAGACTTTGCACTTACAAATTGCACAAGCAAGGCAATTCATCATAAAAATTGTCCATTTGACAAGTAAGTGAATGTCTATAGGCTTTCTTTGGGTATAAAATCAAGAGGGTCTTTGTGCATCCATATGCATTTTTTTACTTGTCTTCATTGCAAGTATTTGTAGTTTGCTACATGTGTAAAAGAAACCTTAAAGTTTATGTTCTTTAGTAGTGTAGTGGTAGAGCTAAAGATAGGGTGCAACATGTATATTTACAAAATGTGCAAATCAAATGTTATTCCCTACCAAATTCTAAAATATAAAGCTTGAAAGGAATCCCTCTCATGTCATTGATGGGTATAGTGAAATTGGAACCTGGGGAAGAGTGCAAGTTGTGAAGGCAAATTCCCCAAATAATGGTGTTGAAAAAGTATTACAAGAGCAATTGTTTTGAGGACAACATGATGTATAACCCGTAAGAGCTTAAGGCTATTTCACACCAAACACACTTCGTGGACACTTCTTACATCTCATATAAAATTCACAATAAATCAAAACATTGAATTTCTAATAAAGTGACATACATTCCGTATATATATTATCATGGCCGTAATATTGACATATATCCTACTGGAAAAAAACATTAATATATTTCTAATGATGTCAAAAATTGTGACCAACTACTAGGACATCACTTATCTAGACTACACCTAAAGTATGCTAATGCATACTTAATCTTCACTAGAATTGCTATCGTATCTACGACTTGGCTCTGCACCACTTGAGTATGGCCCACCCGAATACATGTCACACATTGAATTATATTGCATTTCCATTAAGCGAGAATCGTCTTCAAGTTTGCAGATGTATTCTTCTTGGCTTTGGATGGTGGCTTCACGCATTTGCCTCTCAAAATCATCCTCCTCTTGGTCACGAGAACTTCGACAGGACGGTGGTGGGGTATGATAATTTCCATGCATGCTTCTTCTATATTCATGGAAGGTAGCAGGAACGTTATCTGGTATGATTTGTGGCGGCTTCTCCCTCCGGGGATTCTGGTACGTCTCATATGTATTACTCGTATTTGCATTTGTAAAAGTAGGAGGGATGTAGCTTCTCGTATTGTATTGATCGCTCTCGTAGTGATGGCCTTCGTTTGGATTACCAAATGTAAAGGGGATGTATTTGGATTGTTGCCACAAGAACAATCTCTATAGTTATGGGCGTGAAAATCTTTTGCATGTGCTCGTTGTGGTTGTATTCCATCCAAGTTCCCGCTAGAGTGTCGGTTTGACCAAGGAGGCCAACAATCACATGGTTGATTCCAAGTTATGTAAATAAAATGTTGGCTATGATCTAAGAGGTCGACGTTATGACCGGCCACGCTACGCCAATCCACATCTTTGTGCAATACAATTTCAGTCAAACGATAGTCATGTTTGAATATAACATTATCTCCGGCCTTGCATTGTGTACACCAACCGCAATTGTGACTTTGTGATAGCGATGCGTGAAATGAGAACTTAGGCAACTGCTGGCAAGACCTTCCTGCCGCGGCTCTAATATTCTTGCTTGGGCTCTAGGCCACAATTTCATGAGGTGGGTCATTTTTACATATTTTTTGCAGGTGGTGTACGTCCAAGGTGTTTGTTCTTCATCCTGCCATCCTTCTTCAACTACACAATCAGGATCGTCCGTTTCTTCCCAATTAATCTCAGGGGCTTTCCCCTTTGAAGCATTCAGACAACTAGGCATGTTGCCTACTTGAGAATTCACTGAACTGACAAGTTACTGAACAAATAAACATTTACAAAATGTTAGTTAATTGGTTAGGGTGCACGTGGAAGTTTAGTGTGGCAACTTCACGGGGTGCAATCGAAACGGCTCCCGGCCATAGCGTCTAGCTCACCCACTAAAGTTGGAGTGAGTGGCGGGCCGCCCGCTATTTATGTCGTCCGCGCTGGGCGGACGCATGCCGTCAGCCAGTAGGATGTGTTGGAGGCTGTCCGATTGAGAGCGTCGGGCGGACCGCCCGATCAAACGACCGTGATTGATCAGACGGCTGAGGCCGACCGCATCGCAATCGCACGATGCTTGTAAAACTTGCGGCCACTCTTGGCCATCCACCACGCCAACCGCCCCCACGCCCAACAAACGATGAGCTCCACACCACGGCTCAAAACTTGAGTCCCCTCCGCTCTAGCCTCTCTTCTCTTTGAATCCCTTTGCAACCCAAAGTCGCAAGGTGGAAGACGTTTTACAACTTTCCTTTTAGGGTCAAGAACATCACATGTGCAATCTAAATCTGAAAATTCAGGCACATCAAATGCTGCACAGAAGAATGTCTTCCGGATTTGATGCTCATCTCCAAAATTATCCTAAGTCCTTGGCATGCACTAAAACATCTTTCAATTTTAAATATTTTTTAATCAAGTATAAAATAATACTGGAATTTTGATCCCACATGGCACCAATGGCTGCCCGCTTGAGGGGCCTCCATGTCTTCATTGTGAGGGGGGAGGTATATTGCCCGCGTTGAAATTCCATTCCTAGCAAGATAAGTTAGAAGCACCCAATTCCGATCACTTAAGCTAATTCGGGACTCAAATGACATTGTATGTCACAAACATTTATGTAGAAAGATGCAGAGTTAGGAATGAAATCCAACAAATATTTTTTCAAATTTAATCTCAAAGATTTGAAATTGATTTACAATTTCAAAGCCCAAAAACCACGGGAGCCCATAATCAAATCGTAGAGTAGGTGAGATTGAGTGCCCTCCTTTGCCCAATGTGTTCAAGTGAAAGTGAGTAAAAGAGAGAAGACATGCCATGGATGACCAACTCATGGAGGGTATCCAATGTCAATCGGTTTTGTTCGACTTACAAGGCAATGTCACCAATGAGAGCTCAATTGAAGTGGAGCAATCCAAAATTGCACACCTCATGACCCAATGCTGATAATTATGGACATGTCATTTGCAAATCTTGCATTTTTCATTTCCATATAATCATTTCAAACAAAATTTTAAAATGAAATGAAATAATGAGTTCTATTGCATATATAAGAAATGAAGATTTATAAAATCACAAAAAAAATGTATGCATATCCATTTTACAATGATAGATACGATGGTCTTGCATCTTTTCAATTCTCAAAGAAAACATTACGAGGATTTGAAAACAGTAATTATAACTATATACGTTAAATTATATGTGTCTATATGTATATTAGAATGCATATGAAATTCCATAGTCATAAATTTCCATGGGGCTTGTCTTTTGAATGAAATGTACTTTTTAATGTCAAGTGTATTTTCTAATAGGTGTTGATAAAAAAATAAGGAAACTTCTAAAATCAAGGGATTAGAAATGTGTGGGTGGAATATAATATGTCTATTACGCAATGCTAAATAGGTGGGTCGCGAAATTATTGCATTCCCAATATATAAATCTGAGAAAGATGAGAACATAGAATTCCTCATTCTTAAGGTGCATATAAAAATCATAAATGGACATGGGCCAAATATATAGAATATTGTGGAGATTTGTGTTTGTTTTGGTTTGTGAATAGGTATTTGTTGGAATGGATACGAGGAAATCTTGGTGGGTAGATAATGGTGCAAGGACATACCCATGCATGGCAATGAACATTAGCACTACCGTGTGTTAAGTGTGGTGTATAGAATACTTTATAAATTTCATAAGAATTCAACTATTTATATTCATTTAATATCACCTTACATTTTTTGGGTAATGATGAAACTATCATCATTTTTAAAATACTATGTGAGAATCATTATTTATAAATCTAAACATCTAAAATAACATGGCCTTGAAGTTGATGTGTATAAAAACATTGGGGTTTTTTGTAATCACTTTATATCTGATGTAGGAAAAAAATAAATTGTTTCAACAACCACTTTATATCCTATGTAGGAAAAAAATAAATTGTTTCAACAACTACTTTATCACCTTCCATGGTTTGACCACTCATAAGCTTTCTGGTTTTTATTGCATGGGGAGTGATATTTCAATGATTGTATATTATATAGCATTACCCTTTACACGGTTTGGCATGACTAAGGAGGGAAACAAAAACTTATTGATTCCAAACTTAGTTGTGTGATGTTAATAAAGACCTATTTCCTGATGTCATCAAAAGAGTGATTTTACTAACTTTTACTGCAGGGAGTAAAAGATTACAATGTTTGAAGTAGAAAATAAGATCCTTTTTCATCATGGCGTTTAGCAGACCTGCACAATTTGACATCACTTGCTCTAAAGTTTTTGCACTACACAAGAACAATGATTATTACCACCATGTTAATCATAATGTTATGTCCTTGTAGTGTTGTACACCGATTTCTTGACGTAAACCAAGGGGGGTAGCACCTTCAAAACAATTTTGGAAGGAATGGAGGTTCAAAAATCGCCGGCTCAACTTCTGTTTGTTTTTAAGAACTAGGTATGTTTTAGGATGAAAATCCATATGATAAATAAGCACAGTCACCCCTAATTTTGTAGTATGAAAAATATAATGTAAAAAATAAGAAGATCTCTAAGTACTATGAGGAGAAGAACATGGTTCTGTATGGGTACCTTGACCAGAAGAAGAAGAACTTTGGTCTCTGAAGGAGAATAGTGTGAATATAGTGTTTGTTCATTCTCTTCACTAAGCATATCGCCACGGGACATAGGCTAGTGTAATAGAACTACTCCCCCCTCTCGAGGATAAACACTTTTCTACACTAAGTGCTTCCCTACACTAATTGCCTTAGAGACAACCGACATGTCATCTTCCCCAAGGGCTTTGTGGGTCCCCATACAACGAGGCCTTGGAACCCCCCACCATAATTGGGTGGACTATGGTGGTAGGCACCACGCTGGCAATAGGACTTGAACTCACAACCACCTCACCGGTGTGCCATGACTCAAACCACTACACCAAGGCCGTGGTGCCTGTTAAAATACACTACGTTGAGTTCCAAGTCACATTGAACACTTTCTTGTTTAGAGAAAATGTTACATACTTTGTGAAGGGTATGTATAGTGCATGTGGTACATGCACTCATTGACAACACCTTCACAAAAACTTCGATGAAAGTAATGTTTTATCATCACGTGGGAGCATTTTACATTCTTCCATCGTCCAGATTTTGGTCGCCCCGACGTTCAAGGGTTAATGAGGAGGCACCCAATTCCGATGACTTAAGCCAGTTCAAAATTCAAATGACATTGTATGTCAAAAATATTTATGTAGAAAGATACGGAATTAGAAATGAAATTCAACAAATATTTTTACAATTTTAATCAAAAAGGTTTGGAATTGATAAAGAATTTAAAAGCCCATTTGAAAACCATGCCAACAAAGGCAACACGTAGGATGAAATGTAGTTCCGGCTGGCCTTAAGTATAAAGCTCTTGGGTTGGATTCTAAGAGATTATGACCCTATTGATTGAAACTTGGAGAGTTCCGGCCGGCCCTCAATCCGGCCCCAAGTATAAATCGGCCCTTAGGATTGGCCCTCCACCCAGGCAAGCGGACGGACGGGCCGCCCGCCACGTCTTGCGGTCGCCTCGGCCGTCCGCCCGAGGCGCGCCGACCGACTGATTGCCATTGGCCGATTGCCGCATCGGACGACCGCGGCTCTAGGTCTGACCGTCTTCTTTCTATAGAAGCCGACCGCCACCCTCTCTTCCCTCACTTCTACACTTTGCTATCTAGGTTGGATGTGCTGCAAATGTGTTTGTACTTGATGCTCCTACTTGGTCAAGTGGTGGAGGTCCACTTATGCAAAACCAGAAACTCTATTTACATTAGGTTGCGGTGTTCATACAAGAACGAGGCAAACCTTGTGTGTGTATTCTTGAATACAATAGCTACCATGTCGGCGGAAGAGGTGACGGCGCACGAAGATTTAGGCTCAGGTGGGAACGCGGCCTCGAAGAAGAGGATTAAACAGAAAGGAGCTACTTACGCTTTGGAGGGGGAGATTTTGGGTAATGAAGACATCAAGGCACAAGACAATTGGCAAGCGGAAATGGAAGATTTTTGGACATTCAAAACGTGCAAGAAAGTACGTAAAGATATATCACATTGATATACTGTGGCCCAAAAACTGCCACCAAAGTCATACCAAGGATTTTGTGTGCAGGCTCTGGCTATGGAAGGATGATCATTTCATTCATCGGGTTGAGGAGGTATGGCGGGTTTTATTTGAGGATTGTCTAAGAAGTAAGGGGTTGTTTAATTACAACTTGGTATCAATGGTTTATACCGAGTTGATATTAAACAAGACGGTGGATTGGGCCACGTTCCCAACTACTGCGCAGTTTCCACTTAGGATCGCGAGGACACAAAAGCATATTCCTGATTTATACAATCAGGAATCAGTTGCCACAAAGAGCATTTTGGAACAACTAAAGAAGAGAACTCAAGGGGAAATCTACCGCGTCCAAAGCCTAGGATACAAGACGTGCCTCTAACAATACAAATAGAGCACGATGGCATTCAATGTTTGAAAGAGCAACTGGATGGCATTGAATGTTTGAAGGAGCGTTTAGATGATGTGACGGTTGAATCGGAGTTCCAAGAGAAATAAAAGAACGTGGTGGCCAAGATATTGTCCTCACTTTCTCTAATTAAGACCAAAGAGTGTGCGAAACCTTCAATTGCAAAGGTTCAAACACTAGGGAGTATCACCGATGAGGCAATTGATGTTGGGGCAAATACACCAATGCCAACAAGATTAGAACTACACCTCTTTGACTCCATTACGGCGCAAAATATCATATCTTCTATCACAGGGATGCTGACAACCATGCCAAACAAGGATGAGTTGAAGGAGTTGCTCAACTTCATTATAGAGTAGGGCTAACGCTATGGTAGAAGAAGATGGTGATATCCGTACGAGTGAAGAGGGAGTGAAGTCAAGGGCTGATGCAATTTTGAGCAATATAATTGAAGTACTCAAAATTCCAGACACTGAAAAGCGTGGGGTAAGGATCTTCTCAGCTATGGCTCCAGATTTTGTAGAAATGGGTAAAGTCTTTGTTAGTGTCACTCCTAGTATGTTACAAGCCTCTCTTGGTTTTGAGAATACGGCTTCAACTATAAAGCTATTGCTAGAAGAAAGGGTTGGATGTCTATAAATCATCATGGAGTTGAGAACTGAGGCCAGGAAAAACCACGCCAGTACTAAAGGATTAGTAAAGGAATTGGAATAGTACAAGAGGAAAGGCGAATGCATGGAATCCAAACGTCGAACCAAAATCCAAGGTACAAGGAAGAAAACAACGGATGTGGACGTATGTGAGGTGGACATGGTAGCGGTTGATAGTTCCACTTGTACCTTAGACAGTCTTTTTTGTTCCAAGTATCCACAAAATGACGAAGTGGATAATATGCCGAAGATTGAAGAAGGTGTTGAATTGGCAGCGGAGATTGGTTGCAGTCAAGTGAAGTCAAAGAAAGAGGAATGGAGTAGGTCATGGAAGCCAAGGGGGATGATTTGGAAATGATGTTACAAAAGTTGGAGGTAACCAATAGGGAGACAGATGAGGCACGAGCAAAATTGGAGTTATTGCGGAGGACGTTGAAAACGGTGGATTACACACCATGCCATGAGAACACAATGCCTTGGTTGGCTTGGGTTGGGTTCATCACCTTCAAGACAGAGAAACAATGGTCTTAAAAGCAACACATAATCTTAAAAAGTATGTTGCTAAATCAAAAGCATTGGTGGAACTTGTGGAGGCCTCGTTAAAGAAATTCAAGAGTATAGTTGGAGAAGCTGGGCATGATCCTATAAAGATCATTATTTTGGGGCAATGTGGCGGAGATGATGAATTGCACTAGCTATTACCGAGACAGCGGAAAGGGCAATGACATTCACTAGGCGTTGGAAGTGGAAGAAGGATGGGTGCCCTTCAATATCTTCTTGTCACACTTTGTGGTTTCTGAGAGAAGTGTCATCCATACATGCGATTAAAAACCAACGTTCTTCAATGACAAATGCAGCTTGCCCCATGAACAATTTGGTCTAGAGGGGGCTCATACATTGGGGCAATGTGGACATAACTTTCATACTACGTGCATTTCTGAAAGTTCCATGAGACAATCGGTGTGTCTTATGTGTCGTTCTCCTATTAGCACAAGTTCAATGAAATGATAGATTTACGAGATTTTATGCCACAGGGGCACGAGTTCAACCGATGGAACCTCCCGCCAGATCAGCTTTCAAAGAAATTCCAGAACTATCGGGAATGGGGAACACCACTTAATTGGAATAGTGAGTTCCGTTGTCACTAATTGTATGAAGAGTATGCAATGGAATGTAATCCATTTTTTTGGATGACACATGACTACGAAGTGGAGGCAAGGACATGAGAGATTGAAGATGGTGAACATCAAGAGTTGTTCTATCGTAACTTTTGAAGGACATTGGAGCACGGACCATAACCGTTTTTACCAATTTCCTTCAAAGAGAGTTGAGAAGGAAGAAGATGGCTCTTGGTATGAGGTGGAAGATGATATCGTCTTGGAAGAAGAGTACAAGAAGTATAATCGTACTTTGGTTGGTAGGGCCTTATTCCTTGCAAAGTTGAAAGAAGCAGCAAAACTAAGATTATCAATGGACGAAGCTTCTTTCCAAGATGTTGGATGCAATTTTGGGATGGAGTGCAAGCATTTGATAGGAGAATTGGGGATGTCATTGAGTATAGGCGAAATAAGCTGCAAAAACCTAATGGGGAAGTGTTGGTGTCATTTCAAGATAATGACGATTTTGTGAATAAGGTGTTGCGGGGAGTTGAGAAGGCCATGGACATCTTCGCGGCGAAGAGGGTGGATTCTACTGGAAAGCGTTAGAAGGAGGATGGCAACAACAATGATGACAATTGGTGTCGTACCACGAATTTTTCAATTTTTTTAGTTAGGTAGTCATAGGTATTAAAAGTAAGCAAGATAGCTAGGCTAGAAGGTTATCCCGACCCGGGATTAATCTTTAGGTAAGATTAAGGTTGGAGGAATATGGGGCTTTTATAAAAGCCTTAGTAGTAGCAAGAAGAGACCGAGGCATTCAAGGCTCCGGGCCAGCAGTCTTATGAGCGAGGGCTCCGAGGAGCACTGACACGACGTGAATGAAGAGGAGCACCGACACGAAGGGAGAGGAGGACCAAGGCTCGAGGCTACGGGCCAGCAGTCGTGATCAAGGAGCACCGACACGAACGTGAAGGGAGACACCATCTCGAAGAAAGGTACGTATGCTGGCACCCCTTTGATAACACTAGGAATAGGGAGATTCAAGGCCAGCCTTCAAGGAAGGAACTCCAGCACATGAGACTCCGGGCCAGCCGAGGACAAGAGCACAACACTTAAGGTCCTAGGCCAGCCGTGTAAGGAGCCCAGCAGTCGTGTAAGGAGTCCAACAGCCGTGTAAGGAGCTCGCCAGCCGAGGACAAGAGCACAACATTTAAGGTTCCGGGCTAGCTTTCAACGGAGGAGCTCCAACACATGAGGCTTCGGGCCAGCCGAAAATACGAGCACCAGCAGTAAGACGAGAAGAGCAAGCCCCAACCTTGTTTTCACGCCTCAAGACCTCCAAAATCGAATGGCCTCCAATCTGGTACCCTCGGGAAAGAAGGATATTTGCCCAGTCATTCCCAAAGATTCTCTAGAGCTCACCGAGCTCAAAGAGGATCTCGTTTGCATGGGTTGTCTCTCCCTCATGGATTTCTCTTGGAGTTTTTGGGTGGAATCCACTGTGCAGGAGATGCGGCAAGATCCCTTGCCGGAATCCAATGGAGATAGCATCCGAGCTTGCCTAGATAGGTCGACTATGGGGAGGTGGCAAGAGGTGTATGGCTTTCCATGACAAGTGGCGGGGTAGACAAGTACAAAGAAGGAGGAGAATGCCAAAGAGAGGTTCGATAACAAGGACGCCAAGAATGGTTATCCGGTACAAGATTGTGCGGACCCCCGTGCTAGACGGGTCTTTGCATTCCTCGTACCAATCTTACACCCCGAGAAACCTACCCGAGTGACGGTTACTCTCGCTAACACCGTGTATGGCTCCTACCTTAGCGAGAGGGTGGTGAATTGGGCCATCATTGTGAAGGATGTGGTGATCAGGTTGACCAGGAGTGTTCACAACGTCATGCGTGTACCCCTCTGCCCGTTTTTTATCCACCTATATGACCATTTTAAGGAGACTACTCCTGAGGAGGACATGGCGTATGGAACGCAACTGATGATGAAGAAGTTCAAGGGGACAGAATCAGAATCCGAACCCGGGTCTGAAGGAGGGAGCAACTCATCACAGTCAGGAGAGGAGGTTTTACCACCTCCCAAGCGCCAGAAACAGAGATAGGGAGGAGCCCCCTCCACCCGCACCTAAGCAGCCATCCGTGCCGCAGCCACCGAACTGGCGCAACTCGGAGATAAGTCTCATCCGGCCTCTGAGCTAATAGAAGCCATTCGCGTATATGTGGAAGACGCGGATAGGACTTTGGGACAAGCAAACAGCTTGGTGGGCAACCCTCCGCGTGAAGGATTGATCGCTGCGATCAAGGAAAAGGTGAGAGGAGCTGGTGATCTCCACATCATGGAGCAGAAGGTCAACCGACTCACACTCGATATGACTGTCGTAGTCTAGTAGTTCGTTATTATCAAAATTAACTGAAATTAACCTTAAGCAAGCCCACTTTACCGGATCGTTTCCAGGGATTTTTATCGTGCATCAAACTCTTTAAATCTTAATAAAAATTCACACATAATACCTCAGCACATCCCGGAGGATGGCTTCCCCGGTACTTTAATAACCGGTAACAAGTAACCACATGTGTTTTAGTTAAACTCTGTTGAGCGTCAGAGTAAATTTCCGGTAAGTTTTTACAGTGCCCGGAAAGTCACTGCCCTCCGGTCTCGCAGTCCAGAGGCCACAATATCCACAATCTACCGGGAACTTGTCCCAGTAAACCGGTCACCCAAGCTTGGGTTCCAAGTACAACTACACCCAATAAATCAAAGCAAGAAGATACAAGACTCACAACAAGTTAATACTAAGCAAATCATATGAGCAAAACAACCTTCCACGGGGATCGTCGGAACTCATTCACTGCAAGGGTAATAATCCCGGTATTCTCCGGACTCAGGCTTAGCCGGGATGTCTCCTGGTGTACCGAGAGAAGGATGATGTCACCCCCTACTCCCCACCAATCCGAACACTTCCCACTTAAGGGAGGCTATCATAAATAGCCGTGGGCTTCCCGGATCCCATCCGATAGAGCAACTCTTCCCGGTCCCACCGGTGAAAAGTCTAGAGCACAAGTCCCGGACCTCACTCTACCTATCTAACCCGGATATCCTAGCCCCTCGGGATGTCTCTACTCACACTCAATCACTTAACACACAACAAGTCACAACCTTGCACACTAGGAGGACTCACCTCTCTCCTGGTCCACTCATACAAGCTCAACAAAGATTCTAGACACAAGCAATGAAGGCTAGACACGAGGAGATCAACAAAGAGAAGAGTACATAACACAAGAGCCCAAGGCCCTTAAGTACACAAAGGCCACTAGCTACCCTCTAAAACTAGATCCCCAAAAGGTAGAAATGGCATCTGAAGAGTGCACTAAAGTCAATAGCTACGCTCCAAAACTAGACCGCAAAAGGACAAAACGGCATCTAGGAGGTGCACTAAAGTCAATAGCTACCCTCTAAAAGTAACTCCACTACAGGACAAAACGGCATCTAGATCCTAAAATCAAGGGTAGCCTAGTCACCGGCGGATTACCGGTAGATCGATAAACTGGAAGACTCCCGGTCTGGCGGTCCCGGGACCGGTGAACCTTTTCCTAACAAAAATAAGTAGCTGGAGAAACCAGTCAAGTGGTAGTGACCGGGTGCGCAATGGGGCCCCATCGACATCACTACTCTCACCCTAGTGTGTAATTCTAGCAACCTAAAACAACATCTCACCAACCGGTGAGGTAAACCAACACATAACATATAACGAAGACTCAACCGGAAGACTCTTCCGATTGAGAAATATAGGGATTGTCACTACGTCTGGAAGTACCAACATGGTCAAGAAAATTCCCCGGGACGTCGGATCTCTCAACCGGGAGGTCTACCGGTGGATTGGGACTATCCATCGGGAGGTCTACCGGTGGAGTGGCGGTATCCAATGGAAGGTTGGATATATCTATAGATACACGTGGAGTCTCCTTAAGCTCAATCAATATGGCTACAAAAGATTCCATCAAGGACTCCGGGGTTGAGGAAGGGAGGTCTACTGGTTTCTTCCCGGTAGGAGTTACCGAGAGGTTTCTTTTTCTCTCGTAGACCTCCACACCCCATTCCTTAGAGCGTGGGGAATCCACCCTACTCACCGGTGTTTGAGTGGGTGGACCATCCTCTTCCGAAGAAGAAGATTTGGTGTGGACCAATCTCCTCATCTTCCGGGGTGAACCCCGGTCTTGCAACGGTATGGTGGCACTTGGCCGCTTGGCAAGCTTCTTGGTCAATGATAAGATAGCCTCTTGGGACTGCGCCTTCGAGTCTCGGATCTCCTTCTGAGCGGCCCGGAGATCTTTCTTCAACTTGGTCACAAGTTCTAGCTTCTCCCGGGTTGCCGGTAAGATCTCCCGGTTGTCCTCTACTTCAAAGATCCTCCAAAGAGCCCTTTTGAAACTCTTTGCTTCCTTTACTTCCATCTCCATCTCTTGGATCTCCCGGGTCACCTCCCGGGAGAACTTGGATATGTTCTCCACGAGAGTGAGTTGCTTGGATGTCCCGGGTGGTTGTGGTGGCATCTCCCGGTGAGACCGAGAGGTCCTCTCCTTCCTTGGAATTGCTTGAGATGAATAGGCTTCCCTGGGAGTCCCCGGGAGAGTTGATCGCGACTCAAGTTGCGAAGGATCTCCGGAAGTCACCGGTAACACCAACCGGGTCTCCAGTTGCTGAGGAGGGCCCCAGGGAGGATGATCAAGAGGACCCATCGCATCTCTCCACATCTTCTGCTCATCCGGGTCCAGACAACGGTGGTGCTCATATAGATGCATGAGATAAGGGGTCAGAAAAGTCTTGGAGCCTCCACCTTGTCGAACCACTCAGATTTGAAGCAAGATTGCCTCGTCCAACAAGGACCTCCAATCCGGGGAAGATTCTTCAAAAAATGCCTCGATGTAGGCAGTGGCCAACCGGGCCGTGACCCTTTCACGACGGTTGGGATAGAGGATTGGGTTTAGAAACTCAACCGCTCTTCTCAATCGGTGATTCGTGAAGTGGTCGCTCCGGTAGCATTCTGAAGAGTTGTAGGATTGCGATACGTGTTCCTCTAAGAACCCCTGGTTGACTGCGGCTGACCACTCGCTCTCTTGACAAAGAGAGTACACTTCGCGCCATGCGTCCATGGTCCAAGACCGGTGATTAGCCCGGTAGGCTCCCCGGGAGTTCCCAGGAGGTTGCAACTCCGACACCGCATGTCCCCTCTGGAATACCCATGGCTACCCGTAAAGTCCCCGGCACCCCATCCGGATGAGGTCTTCCTCCAACTGTATGCCCTTCGGAGTCCCCTCCGACTTGTTCGGATCTATCTTCGAAAGGGTAATCGACACCGGTAGAGCCACGTTGTCCGGGGTGGACGAAATCTTCAAAGTGCCTGTACTTCCACCAATCTCCCTATTAACTTGTCACAAAGTCCTGTCCGGCCTGGAAACACAAGTCTACCGGTCAACCGGTAGATAACTCCGGAACACTTTGCTAGAGTATGTGGATATGGGTGTCTCACACATCTAGCAACATACTATCAACACAAGGTCACATATATTGATAACGAGGAGAGGACTTTGGAGACAAGGACTTAGAAAGAGGTTTTTTTTGCGGTTGACCGGGAAGACCGGGAAAAAGATAGGAATTGTGGGCAAGACCTAAAATGATAGGAGGAGGGAGACAACTCAAAATAACAACTTGCCACGAGGCTAGGACAATCGACAACAACCTCACATGTAAACAATAAGGTCTAGATGAAGTCCCCCGGGGGACTCTTTCTCTAGACCGGGGAGGATGTTACCGGGGGAGTCACCCCAGTAGAAAAGAGAGGAAAAGAATCACAAACATGAAATTCGCACAAACAAAAGAAACCCAACATGGGCAAGAGTCACCTTGGTTGTTGCACCCGCAACCTCCTTCCTTTGTCTCTTTTATCTTCTCGCTTTGGCCAAAAATCTCCTCCACCTCCGCAAACCCTAGAATTCTCCACCACCTTCTTCAAACCCTAGAATTCTTCACCACCTTCTTCAAACCCTAAAATTCTCCACCACCTTCTTCAAACCCTAGCTTGTGCTTTTTCGTCAACGAATCTAGAGAGTGCGCGCCTCTTCCTCCAAACCCTAGAAGAAGAATTGGGAGGAAGAGGGAAAGAGAAGAGAGAGAGAGAGAGAGATTAAAAAATGAGAAGGAATATTTGGAG
>OZ020524.1:15332567-15385928 GCA_963971425.1 Bryoerythrophyllum caledonicum | reverse complement strand
ATCCGGGTGGGTACCCGGGGTGATACCCGGTCCTGCCCGGGTATCAAACATATATATATATATATATTTTTATTGTTATTATTTGTTTTTAATTCTTTTCTTATTTTATTCTTTTCTTTTCTTTTCTCTACCATTACTACTAATTCAAACAAGAATTAGTATCTAGAACTCAACTACTTCTAACTACCTTCAAAACTTAACTATTTAATTTAGATTTAAGTGGTGATTTTAGACTTACGTCCCGGGATCTCTCCCAGGAGTTTTTTGAAATTGTTTTCCCGGGACCTAAATTAGTGATTTTAAGACCCGGTTTTATCACCACTATAAACCTTATTAACTACTTAAGTATTTTCCTATATTCTCTATCCGCTATCTAATCTAATTTCACATAGTACTAACTACTTTTCTAATGAACTAATACTAAAAATCCCATTTTAACTATTTTTTTTGGTAGGGGCGACCAAGTGGGAGTTTTAGACTCCCACAATGACAATGGTGAAGAGCCGGGCGGTGGAGGCAGAGAGATGTTGCAAGGCGGCTCTTCTCCAAGCCAATGCCTTGGCGGCAGCGTTAAAGCAGGTAGATGAAGCATTGCGTTTTTCCGCAAATGTGGTACTGAAGGCCAAGATGTCTGATGCTCGATTGGAGAGGGATGACCACATTTCTAGCAAGAGAGTGATTGCCTCCGTGATAGAGCTAACCGTGAAGGTTGAGGTGGCTTATGCCAACATGAGATTGTTGGTGAGCAATCTCACTTACATCCTACCCAAGTTTGTAGAGGACTCTGACAGCTTCGACAAGGATGGAGACTCGGATTCGGAGACCAATCCGGAGGAGCGTGGCCTAGGTGATCACGGCCCACGGAAGGAGAAGGAAGTGGTGGACGTTGACAGCCCGGATTTGCCCCCTCAATTCCCGAGTTCGAGGGTCCCGACAGGACCATCCCCTTCGGAGGTCACCACACGGATGCAGAGCGGTTGGAAGGAACGCCCGGGTGTTGCGATGGAGCCCCCACTCCCCGTGCATCCTTGCCAGCTGCCACTCAGTGACCCCTCTCGCACTACACCGATTGTGGCCCCTTTGCAAAGCGGGCTTCACCTTGGAACGACCGCAAGTGAGAGTTCCTCTTACTTGTACACTCCATGACAGATATCCGGCTAGGATGTCATCATGGGCACCCCGAGTCAGGTATCAGTCCTCCCGACACGATCCGGGCTTCATCCGGGCATGACTATCGTGCCACTCACCCTGGATGGCCCGGATTCTTCCTTGCCTTCAAGAGAAACCTTGTTGAGGGCAACTACTGCCCAACCTACGCCTTCCACCGATGTGTTTGCGCCATTGGTGGCACTTGCAGCAGCCGCGCCCACCCGACTTCAAGCCGGAGTTCTAAGAAGCGCAAGAGGAGAGAGGAGCGGAAGAGACTCGAGAAGTTGGCCAGGATCTTGGTTCGTAGGTCACTGTTTAGTCCGGGATTTGGCCCTCGGTTGACTTTGGTTTTGACTTGGTTTTGCCCTGGATTTTGTGTAATAAGTGACCTTCTAACGGTGCACGTCGTATGGAGTGGCAGCCACCGCCGCCAAGAGTAGCTAATGCCACTGTTTTTAGTTAGAAGGTATCGTTTGAGTTTGGACGTTTGTGTAAGTTCTTGGCAGTATAAGAGAGGAGTCTCGTGGCACCTCTCTTCACTGCTTCACTAATACAAAACAGGGAAAAAAAACCGCACTCGATTTGGAGTTGCGGTTCGTTTGACCATGCTGTCGGAACAGTCATCATTGTTTCTAAATCGGGCTGTCCTGGGGTTTTTAGCCATAACTCCCTCATTTTTGGGAGTTTTTGGACGTGTAATATACCGTTGGAAGCGTGTAAACATGTGAGATGGTTAGATTGTTAGTTGGGCGTGACTCTAACTTTGACATTTGTAAATGTTTCCTTCTTCCATCACGTAGAGTTAGTCCGGGTGGATGGGAATAACATGTGAGATTATAAGTGGTTAGGGGAGGACGAGGAGGGAGTGACGGGTGCAAAAGCAGTCTTGATATGTCTTGTGTGACTTATTGGCGGCAGGATGTCATCGATTGTGAGGATGTACTCTAGATCCCGGATGCATCAACCTTTGGTCGGATAGATTGATTGATAGGAGTATGACATTACTTTAGCATGTGTGTTAAAGACGGAGTAGACTGGTTTGACCTAAGGGCAGTAAGTCCAGAACTACTCTAACAGCTCGGATTATCTTGAGAGAAGGAAGGAGATCCAACTAAACCCTTTGCGAGGTGACCATCGGAGTAATAGGAGGAGGACTTTATTTCCTGAAGAAAAGGAGTAGAATCGGGTATCCTTTGAGCTAATGGCTATACGAGTCCACTAGATAATACTTGTTTAGCTGATTCTCAGATAAAGGAAGGTCTAACAGCTCGGATGGTAGGTAAACCACATACTTGCCACAAGAGTAGTGCTAGTCCTTAAGGCCCAAGCCTTATTCCCTCTTACGGGGAAAACCCAGTAACACCACAACCATCCCAAGTTAGTGAGTAGGAGTGATTGACAAAACTGTGAGGAAGAATTGTCGTTTACTAAAATCTCTTTGAGTCCATGAACCGTCGTTCAGGGTGATAAAACATTGTCCGAATACGCAAGTATCCCGGATGTCTAAAGTGTACATAGTTATAAAGTCCATGCGGGATCCGGGCCGTGTACGATCTGGGCCGTGTACGATCCGGGCCATGTACGATCCGGGCCATGTAAAACACTTGAGTGGGGCAGTTGGTGTAATTCACGCTCACACCTTGTGATCTAAACCTTTCTCTCCTTTATTTTGATGTATCTATTGTATACTTGACATTATACAGATCTTGGCTTGTTGTTAGTCGTTGTAGTTCTCGGTGATTCTCTGTGGGAACGATTACCTTAAGGATATCTTTGTGTTAAGATGTGAACACTTGCCAACGCGTACTACGACAATTGGCAGTTAGAGCTGCAAAGAGAAATTGCTGCCATTGATCGAGAGTACGAAGAAGGGAGCAGACTTGCGAGGCCAAGTCTAAGGCCGGAGACTTGAAGCATGACTTAGAGGTAGCAGACGGATGAGGGTTCTACTTTGGGGGAACCAATCCTATTCGACTAATATAGATTAGAGGGGCATTATGTAGCTAATAGATTGGCCATTGCTAGGAAACATAACTAGGTCTTCTAGCAATTTTGTAGTCTTTATGTGTTTAATTATAGAGGATGGTTGGACTTTTAATCATGGAAAGAATGAAAGTTTTTGTCGATGTGCTATACGAGTGGAATATGAAGTTTGTGCATATGTGAAACAAGAATTTACAACTTTTGAAATGACATAGTCAAATGGAGGTTTTGTAGAATGTACTATGTGATGTTACATTGTTAATTCATTTTTTTATGTGGTGATGATAGCAATAGTTTCAAGCATGATGTGCTTGCTAAGGGATGAAATAAGTAGAAGGCAATGAGAGTTGAAATATCTATGGATTATGATATGGTTAAGAGATTATTGTACCAAGACTAAACAAAATGGCACAATAATATGAAATTGGAGAAAACAGTTGTTGGAACACGGTTGTTGCAAGTGCATCTCCTTGAGTGTTTTAAGTGCCCAAAACACCCCAAGTGGTGACTCGTATATCATTCAAGGGATTTAGGTGAAGCTAGCTAGGTTAGGACAATCCGATTATGACTCCTACCTATACTTCCTCTTATTCTTCTAATTCAATCACGCCTAATCCGGTTACCTCACCTTTCTGGTTATCCGAATTGCCTCTCCTCACTTTCCTGTTTCCGATTTTGAATCTAGATCCGGAAATATCAAACCACAAGTAATAGTAATCAATTCTAGTTTTCCCTCATGTCGTTAGCTATCGGAGGACGCGTCATGTTTGGAGAGAGACGGTGTACAAAACTCTCCCCTCGTAGATTAGAGTGGCAAAAGACTCCACTATCAATCCTAACACCTTCTACACACGCACCAAGGTGGTATCTACCTTCTCACAACTGTAGAGACGCTGCCGGACAACCGATCACGCAAGAGGTATTCCGACCCTTTGCTTACTACAACGACATGAATCCCATAGAATCTGGATTTGGTTTTGACCAATTACAGTTTCTAATCCTCTCGCGGAATCCCAGAGAAACTCGGATCCCTCACCACTTCCTTTCCACTGCAATCCAAGCTTCACGAAGGTTGCACAACCATTTGGAATGGGGTACGTCCGTGACAAGGACCACTTCGGAGCTCACATAAAAAGAGATAGTAAGGTGTTAAGGTTAATGACACAGACTTAACATTAAAAATGCGCAGCGCATCTCATACAACCTTAGGAACAGTGCCCCGTAGTTGGGTGCTTGCAAACCTCCTTCCTAATAGTAAGATAACGGGAACCGAATTCTAGCTATAGCGGCGGCCATGCAAGGCGTCCGACCTACACACCAAAACCCAAGTCACCCGGGTCCGCAATCTCCCCACACTCTCACGATTAGGTTAACTAACGAGACCCTAACAACCTCGTGACTAACAACTAAATATCCTTCCTTTGGAAACAAAACACAAAACCCGGAACCCCACGATGAACCTCGTACCCATCGGACAAAACGGTCCCTAACGGCTGGTCTGCCACTTCCTAACTACCACCAACCAGATCCGAAAGTTATGGATCAGATCCACCTTTTCCGGAACAAGTTCCGGTTCCGGGTAAAAACCCTAATTACCGGGTCACCGCGGTGACCGTTTAATCCTACCACTGCACTTCTAACTACCTACGGCTAGTTTCTTGCGTACAAGATAGGGTGTGGCCCTACTCCTTGTCTTGTTGAGTCTGATCTTTGTCCTCCTCCGAAGAGTCCGAAAGCTTCACCGTCGAGGTTTCGACTGAAGGTGACGCCTCTTCTTCTTCTTTGCCTTTGTCTTCCCGCTTTTGCACCTCGATTCGCTGGCTCGCGGACATCCTCTCCTCTACTTTCCGGGTGATAGTCCGTGAAGCTGACCGAGTTTGCCACATGGGGGTTGTCCTCTCGGAAACTGGAATGGTCTGCCTCTTGGAATCCCAAGAGTCTGGAGTGTCGCCCTCCACCTTGCTTGTCTTCCCCTCCCAAACTCTCACCTTCAGTTGAGATAACAGAGGGAGCTCGTCCTTTCGCTTCCTAGGTTCCGAACCAGGAGTTTGAAACCCAGCTTCCGGTTCCGAAACCGTAAGCACTTCCAAAAGCGCCTCCGTCGGCTTTGAGTCGGGAGACACCCTCCACTTACATTTTTCAATGTCCCGCAAAATCCCTGCGTGGATCTTCCGGCACTCCTCTAGTACCTTCTCCATCTTTGAATGCTACTCCACCAGCAGCCTGACGAGCTTCTCGCTACCAGACCGTTAAGTTTTTGGGTCGTGTTGAATCCGACGTCGAACAGCCTCGCTTTCAGCAACACGCCACCTGGTTGCTACACAAACTCTGTTACCCGGGTGAGAGAAAGTGCGGAATTGTTAGCCTTCTCCATCGCCACAGCCAGCTCCTCGTCCTTTTTGTCCATGGCTATCTTCATCTTCCGGTTCCTTTTCTCCAAGGATACGAGGCGAGCCTCCAATTCTTGCAAGTTCCGGGGTTGCAGATTCCTCTCCAGATGTCCGCACAGCTCATTTGCTCTCACGTCTCCCGCAATCCGGCACGCTTGAGCTAGGATCACTTCAATCCGCTCGTAGGTTTTGTTGGCCTTCTTGTATCCTTCCGCTATCATGTCAGAAGGGTCTTCATCCTCTCTCTCCTTGTTGACCTTCCTGCGGATCGAAGGTGTGCTATTGCTCCTCTTGGTCTGCTTTCTCCTCTTCCTCATGCTGACTGATGCCGGTTGAACGTCGTCTTTGGAGGAATCCGAATCTGGTTCCTGTTCAGGTTCCGCATCTGGTTCCGCATCCTCCCAGCCCTGGCTCGCCAGCACCTTGGCCGTCTTGTAGGCGATCTTCTCGTTATCGCGGAGCAGGTCCTTGTGCTAGTAGAGGTGATACATGAATGGAGAGATTGGAGTAGGTCGCACCTTCCCCAATCCAGTTAGGAATTTACTTACTAATTTTCCTACCCTATTTCAAGCTACCTGCCTCTCACTTGTGTACGCTCCACAAATCGTATGGGCTAATGTCGTGGTCGTTTTAGAGGGCCAATCTGGATATAGGATCGAGAGTAAGAACTCCATCACCTTCCTGACCCTCCGATCCTTACAGTCCGCCACAGCCAGCCCATCTTTCAAATCTGCTTTCTGGGTGAACTTCCCATCAACGAATGACTCCCTACGAGAACACATACCTTCTCTTCGTGTTGAGAATCCGTACACGGCGCTCCACATTGTCGAAGTCCACTACTCCGGCCTTCCCCGGATGGTGGCCGCGAACTTGTTGGAGACTCCATCTAGCAGCTCCCGGACCATCACGTCGTGTTTGAAATCCCACGGCTGCTCTCGGAATCCAAAGCACTCCATCCTCTTTACATCCATGTCCAGCGTCTTTCGGTGGCTCTCGGATTCGAGAATCACTGAAATCACAGTCTGAAGATTCACGATTGACTGCCGGTCGCCTTCTTAAGCGTCATCTTTGCAATCCTTGGAGTGAATTCAAACCCTGATTCTTCCCAAAAGATCCGCAACCAAATCCGCACTCAAACCCTAACCCGCACTTCCTGATTCCCAACCCGCAAACGGCAACAATCCTAGCTACAACGCTCTCACGCACAAACCCTCACCCGCCCACGCTTGCTCACTTGCCGCTAATCAACCCAAAATAAGAAAGATGAGAGGAAGAACCTTGGGATTAACTATTTATTTCCAGTCTGGTAATCATTACTTGAATCCGAACCCGCGGCCGGTTATGACCGTTGAACTCGGTTACGGTTTTGACTGTTAGATCTTGATCCTAGTGATACCCGATCGAGACTGGATTCTGGTCACCGATACCTGGATTTCTTCTTAGCATTTTTAGGGTTTCCGATCTTAGGCAATGAGGACTTACGATAGTTTTTTAGTAAAACTATCTATTTATAATGGGGGTGGTTCTAATTTCCAAAAAAACACCACCCATTCAGCCTTGGCTTATACTAAGACGACAATTCTTCGAAAACTAGATTCCGACAACAGTAACGGATGAAGCAAACGAATATGGAATATATGCAAGCAAAGTACTTCAATAAGAATAATTTGGAGATAATTTTTTAAATTTTTTATTCATAGCTTGTATATTCTATTAACTCATATAAGAGTGCCTTTCAATTGAAAAGCAACCTTAAACCATCCATAGTGTAATGGATAGGCCAACAATGACTCAAAACTTAGAAATAGTGCATCTATGAACACACATCAACTTTGGGCCACCCTCTTTTCCATGGAAAGAAGTACGAGTGAAGCATACGATATACATGTGTATGGTCTAGCTACTCATTGATATCAGCACGAAGTTCTTAATCACTATCTCCTTTGACCTTGGCTCCGCTAGATTGCAAGGGGTCATCTTCATCATCCGTAAGGTCTTCCTCTTTGATTCTCCGTTTTCACGACATGGACTGAATGGTTTTGAACCTCTTACAAGTCTCGATGGCATGAAGGGGATCCTATCTGACGCGCCATTACGACGTGGCGACCATGCAAATGGTTGCATGGAAATTTGCCGTTTTTTGATCGATTGTGGAGGATTTCTAGGTCCTATTGTACTAGGTACATTGACATCCAAAGTCTTTACTTTCATCTTTAGGGCAACGTTTGCCCTTGAAGATGACAAATTTTGGCGAGGAGGAATTCCATAATGATTTTTGAAGACCATGAAAAGAGGTACATTCCCATCACTAGAAATATTTCCACATTAGGCTTCTGGTGTCTGTGGTCGTACCTGCTTTGAAAGGGACATCAAAGCATGGAAAGATTTTAAATTGGTTCTCGTGACCTTTAAGGGAGAGTTTCCAAATAGAGACCGCGACGCACCACCATGCAAGGAGGGTTGTTCAGGATCGAAGGAAGTGTTTTTCTCCATCGAGTGTAGTGGACTTCTAGTGCCCTGGAGACTATGATCTTTTCTAGCCTTTTCTTTGAGAAGTGTGGTATTTTCCGCAAATGGTGCGGTTGTTCTTCTTTTGAGATTTTTGGCAAGTCCGAGACTATGTTGTTCGGCCGTCCGTCCGTCCGGTAGTGTCCGTCCGATAGAGGTTGTTGACCGTCCGATAAGAGTCAACGTTGGTTTGACCATGACTAGAGGTAAATCAATTTACCCACTGCCACGAAGGCAAGTACGTGGCTGACATGTCGACAAGAAGGTCGCGCGCGTACGAACAAGGGTTGGGCGCGTACCTAAGAGGGCCGCGCGCGTACCTGACAAGGCCATGCGCGTACGTCAAATTTTTTATTTATTTTTTTCTGTACGCGCCCAACCCTTGTAAGCATGCGCCTGACCTTTGGATCGAGTGCGTACGTACAAGGGTTGGGCGCGTACAAACAAGGGTTGGGCGCGTACAAACAAGGGCTGGGCGCGTACCATCAAGGGCCGGGCGCGTACGAACAAGGGCCGCGCGCGTACAAAACAAGGCCGCGCCCATACGCGAAAAAAAAAATAAAAAATAAAAAATTTGCATGAGCCCAACCCTTGTAAGCATGCGCCCGACCTTTTGAATCAGACGCGTACGTACAAGGGCTGGGCGCGTACCATCAAGGGCTAGGCGCGTACAAACAAGGGTTGCGCGCCTACCGAACAAGGCCGCACGCGTACGCCAAAAAGAAAAAAATAAAATAAAATTCTTTGAACGCACCTAGCCTTTGTAAGCATGCGCCCGATCTTTTGGATCGGGCGCGTACATACAAGGGCTGGGCGCCTACGCAAATATATATATATATATATATATATATATATATATATATATATATATAAATTTTTAAATTTTTTTTTTGACGTACGCGTGCAGCCCCAACAAGTACGCGCGCGTACCTACTACGGCTGGGCTCGTATGCCAAAAATAAAAAATAAAATAAAAAATAAAATAAAATAAAAAAAATATATATATATATATATATTTATTTTTATTTTTATTTTTTTTTGGCGTATGCGCGCGGCCCCAATAGGTACGCGCGCGGCCCTTTTAGGCACGCGCCCGACCCTTTTAAGTTCGCATCTAACCTTTTGGAGTATGCGCCCTACCTCCTTAGGTACCCGCGGAACCTCTTTAGATACGCGCCCAATCCCTTGAAGTATGGGCCGAACCCTTGTAAGCATGCGCCTAACCTTTTAAATCGGGCGCGTACGTTTAAGGAATGGGCATGTGCGATTTTCTTTGTTCTAGGGACGAGCTCAGCCCTTGTAAACATGCGCTTGACCTTCTAGATTGGGCGCGTACGTACAAGGGCTAGGCGCGTACGCAAAAAAAAAAAAAAAATAAATTGTTGTACGCACGCGGCCTCAATATGTACGCGTGCGGCCCCAATAGGTACGCACGCATACCTACCAGGGCTGGGCAACACAAATAGAACTCGTCCCCTACTATTTTGTGTTTTTAAAATTCCTTTATCTCGTTGAATTATTGCTAGTGGCATAATGAAGATGTGGACCATGTATAAGCCTCATTCCTCCTTGTGTCCACCTTTCCTAAGCTTTTGTCCACCCCTTATATATATAATGTTGATTCCTTTTCACCAATGTCATCTATTGTCTTTCTTTGATTAAAAGTGTCGTCATTAACTATTATTGATTTCAAAGATTGTCAAGGTGTGTGTATCTTTTTATTTACTTTTGGCAATCATGTATACAAAATCATTTATATTTGGCCATGAGCTATGGCCTATTTAATTAACAAGGATCGCAACAATTGTTCATGTAATAATTGAATCAAATATTGTAAATGTCATTATAGACTCTAATTTCTTTTTAACCATAGAATGTGTCTTGTGTTCTTGCATTTTATTTTAAGCAATTGACACAAAATTAATTGTAATGATACTAAGAAGAAGTTGATGCATTCAAATGTAAATGTAAATGTTGTAAATGCATCTTCATACCTTAAACAACTTGCTAAGATTTCATTGATACATCTAATTATATATCTCAATCACAATTTCTAGTTTAAGCATAGTAAGCATAATGTAAATAATTTGTTTAAGAACTTCACGTATTTGAATGTCCTTACTTTAAATGTCCTTACTTTAAATGTTTTTACTTTAAATGTCCTTATTTAAAGTAAGGACATTCAAATACTTGAAGTTCTTAAACAAATTATTTACATTATGCTTACTATGCTTAAACTAGAAATTGTGATTGAGATATATAATTAGATGTATCAATGAAACCTTAGCAAGTTGTTTAAGGTATGAAGATGCATTTACAACATTTACATTTACATTTGAATGCATCAACTTCTTCTTAGTATCATTACAATTAATTTTGTGTCAATTGCTTAAAATAAAATTCAAGAACACAAGACACATTCTATGGTTAAAAAGAAATTAGAGTCTATAATGACATTTACAATATTTGATTCAATTATTACATGAACAATTGTTGCGATCCTTGTTAATTAAATAGGCCATAGCTCATGGCCAAATATAAATGATTTTGTATACATGATTGCCAAAAGTAAATAAAAAGATACACACACCTTGACAATCTTTGAAATCAATAATAGTTAATGACGACACTTTTAATCAAAGAAAGACAATAGATGACATTGGTGAAAAGGAATCAACATTATATATATAAGGGGTGGACAAAAGGTGGGCACAAGGAGGAATGAGGCTTATACATGGTCGACATCTTCATTATGCCACTAGCAATAATTCAACGAGATAAAGGAATTTAAAAAACACGAAATAGTAGACGGCGAGTTGTATTCCTGTTGAGCATAGATGTGTATGCAAAGGAGATTGATAAGTGTGCAAGGAGGCATGCGACTATATAAGAAGGGCGGGTCACTACAAAAGAACAACGGGCGGGTAGACAAAGAGTGAGGGCAAATTAGTGAAAAAAGAGGGGGGAAAGAGGGGGGGATTATGGGGCAAGCGATTCAAGAGGATCGCACACATGAGAGTCGAGTTTGCAAGTTGGAGGGTTGTGCACGTACGGTGGAGGGTCGCGCGTGCGGTAGAGGCACTTATGCTTAAATATTATAAAAATTTTGATTAAAAAATTTAAAAGAGTGTGCGGCCCTCAAGAGCGCACACGTGCAACCCTCCAAGTTGTGGGCTCGACCCTTTAATGTGTGATCCTCCTTTGATTGCTTGCCCCATAATCTCAGGCGCGTACCGATTCGGTCGCGCGCGCGCGCGCTCGCTAAATGAGGGTCGGGCGCGTATTAAAAAGGGTTGGGCGCGTACCCATTGGGTCTTGCGCGTATTTGAAAGGATCAAGCGCGTACCAAAAATGGGTTGGGCGTGTATCTAAAGGCTCCAGCGTGTACCTAAAGGGGTCCGGTGTGTACTGAAAAGGGTCGGGCGTGTACTTAAAGAGCTTCCACTCATGCCTGAAGGAGTCAGAAGGAGTCGGACGCGTACCTTAAGGGGACGGGCGCATCCCTAAAGGGGTCCGGCGCGTCCCTAAAGGGGTCGGGCGCGTATCTTTCGGGGCCGGGCGCGTACACCAAGGGGCCAAAGCGTACCTTAAGGGGTGCCGCGTGTGCCTAAAAGGGCCGCGCGCGTACAAATTTTTTATTTTTAAAAAAAAAAAATTTGGCGTACGCGCACGGCCCTGTTTGGTACGCGCGCAGCCCTTGTTTGTATGCGCCCAACCCTTGTTTGTACGGACCCAACCCTTGTTTGTACGGACCCAACCCTTGTACGTACGCGCCCCATCCAAAAGGTCGGGCGCATGCTTACAAGGGCTGGGCACGTGCAAAAAAAAAAAAATTTTTTTTTTTTTTTTTTTCGAATACTCGCGCGGCATTGTTTGGTATGTGCGCGGCCCTTGTTCGTACGCGCCCAGCCCTAGATGATACGCGCCCAACACTTGTTTATACGCGCCCAACCCTTGTACGTACGCGCCCGATCCAAAGGTCGGGCGCATGCTTACAAGGGCTGGGCGCGTACAAAAAAAAATTAATTTTTAATTTTTTTTTTTTTCGAATACGCGCGCGGCCCTTCTAGGTGCGCGCCCGACCCTATGATGTGACGTGGAAAGCGGTCTGACGTGTCGGCACACGTATTTTACTAGGGGGTAAGTTGAAAATTTGATTTAGGGTTTCTAATTTTTTTTTACACGCAACTGTCCGCCAAAAAGTGTTGTCCGTCTTGTCCGTATGTCCGTCCGCTGTCTTTGGGCTCCTGTCCGTGTATGTAGACAACCCTGCATGGATGTTGAGATCCACAACATCTTCCTTTTGTTGCCCTTGAGTATGATGCCCATGAAGGGTTGTTTCATGTGAGGATGATATTCCTCGTTGTATTCTATTCTTCATATCATTGCCTTCACATGGAGTGGCATTTGGTGTTTGTTCCAGATTCGCCGTTGGTCCACTCCCAAGGATGTTTTTACTATTGACCATGCCATCACCGTTCAAGTATCGTGCAATGGGCAGCAAATCATCATTTTTTTCTCCAACGATATCATCATCGGAAAAATCATAATCATTGCCCAAGGCATGTGAATACTTGTGGCACCATTTGGGGGGCCACTGTCGATGTCATCGTCTAGGTATTCATCGCTGTAGTTGGCACCCACATCGGTACTTGCATTGTTGGAGTCTTCGGAGTTATCTGATTCACAGGCTTAGGGGTCCTCTAAATCCAAGTTCTCCGCGTACCACCTCTTCTCATCCGTCAACTTTCCATTTGCGAGAAACCTTGAATTGGTATAGACAAACACCAAGTCATTTGCCCTTCCAAGTAGTAACCTATTTCATCTATTGTTATGCACAAAAGAATAGGTACTCCAAATGCGTTCGCAAGAAGAAGATGATAGCGTTTGCGCTAGTATTTTCTTAGCAATTGGCGCAAGGAGTTTTCCACAAGCACCTTCAAAATCCCACCATGCATATGGAGAACACTTCTAAAATTTAAGATCTAACATGTCATGAAATGATACAGTCTTGTGTCAAAAAGCTAAGAATTTGTTAACCATGTCAGGATATTTCTTAAGTGTACAAAGATTTCTTAGCACTCGTTTACAAGCGGTGATGGCATCTGGATCATCGGCAAATTCTTTGTTATGGAGCAAGTAGGGATTTAAGAGTGCACCGGCAGAGTGTAAGTCAATTGAGATCATCCATTTTTGGCGGTAGAAGCGACGCTCAACAAAGTCCGCTATATCTCTATCAAGATTGAATGGTTCACAACGTAGAGCCTGATCATGCTTTTCGAGATTGCGGAGGATGAGCAAAACCTTCCCCATACATGGTTCCTTAGTATCAAATTCCCTCAAAGCATATACTACAAGTGCTACCATCTCCTGAAAGTTTGTACATTGTTCCCAAAAGTGTTCATCAAGAACAATTCTTTTGATGTCCCGAGATAAGGTCTGTGCTTTGTCTTTACGTTCATCTTAGAGGTTTGTGACATACGCCAACTATTGCAGTTCGTAGAGTCAGTATTCCTCCGGAATGCACCTAATTGTCACTAAATGCTTTCAAAGTAACCGCTCCGGTTTTGTTCCCACAGAGACCTAGTGTTCTTCTCCGAATATCCTACAAAACTAAACTTACCAATTCAATCGTTCATGGATTAGCTATTCTATTCACTCATGTATTCTGGATACAGATCCTTCCGGAGTCCAAAATTTGTACAATGATTGCCGGAACTGGTTTTCGGTCAACCGGTGGGTAGGTTGATTATTCTTTGGTCCCCCTCAGAGAGTCTTTTGGAAGGTTTAAATGAGTGACCGGAAGGCCACCGATCCTATTTTGTGTAAGTGGCCGGATTCCCCACTGCCTTGTGACTTTAAGTGGCTAGACACCCACTGCCCCGGAACTTATAGTGGCCGGACATCCACTCGCTCTACTACGCTAAGCGGTGATTGATTGTTGCTGCTAGACTTAGACTCTCAAAACATCCGGATGGCCTTCCGGACGCGGTCGCATAGAGACAAGTCCGGACTACAACGACATTCCGGTAAGTACAATTGCGGTTCTCCAGAAAAGTATTACCTCTTACCAAGAGTTCTCCGTCTAGACCTATGCATCACGCTTTTTTCCTATCTTGGAGGTAAACTTCGGCCTCAACCAGAGTCGAGGTTAACATGTATTCTTCCATGTCTTAGAGATTACCAGGAACACCTCTGCAGTTCATCTCTTCCCCACCTTGCTACTTCTAGACCCCGGAGGCTACCAGGAACACCTCTGTAATAGTCCTGCAGCTCTCCCAGGCAATCTCCTAATGCGGATCCTGACCGGTTTCTCTCCTAGCAAACAAGTTATAACTCTACTCCGGAAAACTATTTTCACAACCATACATACAAGAACGGATCCGTTACTCACAAAGACAACATTCCACACCAATGAGACTATGAAGCAAATCAAGTAAGAAGGTCTGGAGTATATTATATTCAAGAAAACAAGATGAGGAGTTTTTCCAAAACTCCACTACTAAGTACTAACTAAGTTCCTCCTAAACTTAGCCTTCCACTCATCTATTGGAAATCCGCAAGATCTTATCTAAAAGATCCAAGAAATCCGGAAAAGTTCCAGATTGGATCTCAGATCTTATAATCTCGGAAAAGTTTCCAGACTCTGGATTTCCTACCTTAAGCTACAAAAACTGGTAGTTGATCCCATCAATAGCCGGGTGCATTGGAGCTCCATCATTTGTCGCTGCCGGTCTGGAACTAAAGTCCAAAAATGCTACATCTAATCACTAACCTAGGACGGGGCACCTAATGCCCGATTTCTCCCACTTCTACGCGAAGTGGAGATCTCCACAGGAACCCGCTGCTTACTCTTTGCCTTCACCGATGTTGCCGGAGAAGAGTTGCCCTTCTGGGTCGACGGTTCAGCCGCTAGAGAAACCCTTGCCACCGGAGCTCTGGAATCCGGAGGAGGAGGTTGCTATTCCGATGCAGCTTCCGGAATTGGAGGTGTCGGTCGTTCCGGTACGCGCATTGTCGGAGGCGTCAGCAGATTTGGAAGATTCTTCAGTATCTGATCCGTGCTGGGGTTGGGAGATACGATGCCTTCTGCAGGTGTCCAAGGTAACGGAGTATCGAGGTCCTCCGGATTCGCTGAGGTACCTGGAGCTAGAGTCGGCTCGGACTGTGGCGGTTTTGGAGGAGCCGTGGTCCAATCCGGGGTCATAAAATCTTCCGGTACTTGGGCCGCCTGGTCTTCCGGCTCCACCAGAGTGATGTTGCTCACCAGAATCTGCATCTGCTCCCAGGTCTGGCCCATCTTCTCCGCTTGATTGAGGAGGAACCGGAAGATGTTGGTTTTGGTCACCTTCTTCTCCTTCACCACCAATCCGGTGAAGAACTTGCTCCGGTTGACCATGTCCACCGGATAGTTCAGAGCCACCTGGACCTCCGTCAAGGCGGCTGCTGATGCGTTGGCTATTGCCTCCGCCTGTTTCCGGGCCACCACTGCCAGTGATGTCTCCTGTCGTAAGTGCGCTACCTTCTTCTCCAACTCCGTGTTGGATTTGTACAGGTTGGTGACCTGTAAATGCACTACCTTTAGAGATCTCCTTGTTCCGGAGATCCTCCACCCGGAGAAGTCAGTGAAAAGGGAGGGGGGCAAGAGGCGGGGATTATGGGGCAAGCGATTCAAAGAGGATTGCACACAGGAGAGTCAAGTTCGCAAGTTGGAGGGTCGCGCGCGTACGATGGAGAGTCGCGCGTGCCGTAGAGGCGCTTATGCCCAAATATTATAAAAATTTAAAAGAGTGTGCGGCCCTTAAGAGCGCATATGCGCGATCCTCCAAGTTGTAGGCTTGACCCTTTACTGTGCGATTCTCCTTCGATTGCTTGCCCCATAATATGGGGCGCGTACCCATTGGGTCGCGCACGCGCTGTGGGATGGGTGCATTCGCTAAATGGGGGTCGGGCGAGTACCTAAAGGGGTCGGACGCGTACTAAAAGGGTCCGGCGCGTACTTGAAGGGGTGAAGCGCGTACTTGAAGGGGTGAAGCGCGTACAAAAAAGGGTTGAGCGTATATCTAAAGGGGTCTAGCGTGTACCTAAAGGGATCTGGCGCGTACAGAAAAGGATCGAGCGCATACTGAAAAGAATTTGGCGCGTACTGAAAAGGATTTGGCGCGTATTTAAAGGGTTTCGGCGTGTGCTTGAAGGGGTCGGGCGCGTACCTCAAAAGGGCCGGGTGCATACATACAAAGGCTGCGAGGTGTACCAATAAAAAAATAATAACAATTATATATATATATATATATATATATATATATATATATATATATAGGCATATGCGCCCAGCCTCTCATACGCGCACTATCCAAAAGGTTGGATGCATGCTTACAAGGGTTCGGCCCGTACTTCAAGGGGTTGGGCGCGTATCTAAAGAAGTTCCGCAGGTACCTAAGGAGTAAGGAGGTAGGGCGCATACTCAAAAATGTTGGGTGCAAACTTAAAAGGATTGGGCATGTGCCTGAAGGGGTCGGACGTGTACTTAAAGAGGTCCGGCGCGTTCTTAGAGGGGTCAGCGCGTCCCTAAAGAGGTCGGGCGCGTTCCTCAAGGAACTAGGCGCGTACGTACAAGGGTTAGACGCATACGCCTAATTTATTAATTTTTTTACTAGAGTGTTACCCGTGTCCTCCGGACACAACATTTTTTGTGTTGAGTCCCCACCTCCCCGTCCCCTAACTCTTTCCCTCCAATCCATCGTCCCCCCCGTCCTTGCCCCCTTTACCCCCGTTTCCCGTCCCCCGTCCTCGTCCCCGTCCCTGTCATTTTATCCAAAACCCTAACTTTCAGCTTTTCATTTTATCCAAAATCCTAACTTTTAGCTTTTCATTTTATCCAAAATCCTAACTTTTAGTTTTTAATCCAAAAGCATTTTTCATCTATGCGTTCATCCATTCGACGCGTTTTTCATCGACGTGTTCATCCATTGGACAGGTTTGTCATCCTGTATTCTTTTGTAGATATAGATTTTTTTGGGCGTACGCACCCAACCCTTGTTCGTATGCACCCGATCCAAAAGGTCGGACGCATGCTTATAAGGGTTGGGCGCATTTCAAATAATAATAATAATAATAATTTTGTAGTCGTATGCACCCAACCCTTGCACGTACACAACCGATCCAATAGGCCGGGCACATGCTTACAAGGGCTCAGCGTGTCCGATAAACAAAAACAAATTGCACGCGCCCAACCCTTGTACGTACGCGCACTATCCAAAAGCTTAGGCGCATGCTTACAAGGGTTCGGCCCGAACTTCAAGGGATTGGGGGCGTATCTAAAGAGGTTCCACGGGTACCTAAGGAGGTAGGGCGCATACTCAAAAATATCAGGTGCGAACATAAAAGGGTTGGGCGTGTGCCTGAAGGGGTCGGGCAAGTACTTAATGGAGTTGGGCGCATCCATAAAGGAGTCGGGCGCGTTTCTAAAGGGGTTGGCACGTCCCTAAGAAGGTCAAGTGCGTATGTCAAGGGGCCGGGCACGTACGTACAAGGGCTAGGCTACATACGCCAAATTTTTATTTTTTTTGGCGTACACACCCAGCCTTTGCTCGTATGCGCGCAACCCTGAAGTCGACGTGTAAGCCACGTAATTGCCTTCCTGGAAGTGGGTAAATTGATTTATCTTTAGTCATGGTCAAACCAGCGTTAATCCTTATCGGGCGAATAACAGCCTTTATCAGACGGACAGCACCCTCTATCGGACAGACACTACCGAACGGACGGACGCCGGAACAACCATGCATCCCCCAATTCCACAGCACTCTAGTCTGTGTGCAACTGAAAGGGTCGTGTAGCATCTGGAAGTCGCAGCACAGGCGCTGAACCAAGCTTCATCTTCAAAGTAGCAAACGTCTGTTGCTGCTTCGGTCCTGAAGTCCATGGTTGATCCTTTTCTGTAAGAATAGTCAATGGCTTAGCAATCAAACTAAAGTTCTTGACAAATCGGCGATAGTAATTTGCAAAGCCGTAACACGCCGGTTGGGGCAGGAATCTTCTACAACACATCCACCTTGGTCTGTTGCACGCCAAGACCTCTTAGAACAGTCATATGTTCCAAATATGGCAACCAGTTGTGGAAGAACTTGCACTTGCCATGGTGCAAGCACAATCTCCACTGCCATAACCTCTCGAACACCACCTAAAGATGCTTTACATGCTCCTGTAGGCTGCTACTAAAAATGATAACATTATCAATGTAGCATTGGACAAACAATAAACTGGTCATCACCCGGTCCATCATCCTCTAAAATTGAGCGGGTGCGTTTTTGAGGCCAAATGAGAGAAACTTCCAATGATAGAATTGATCTCTTCCATCTTGATCAACTCACCAAAGTGCAGTCTTCACCCGGTCATTCGCCATCAATGGTAACAGGTGGTAACTAAACCGCAGATCAAGGGTACTAAATACTCTAGCGTGGTCCACCGCATCAAACAACTCCTCCGGCATGGGCATGTGATATCGGTCTGTTTTCGTCTTGTAATTCACGGGTCTATAATCCCCACACATTCACTTCTCCATCCAGTTGCCAAAGATATCCTTCTTTGATGGCATAACCGTGGGACAAGCGTACTTGATGCTAGAGAGATCAATCAAGCTGGCGGCCAACGACTCCAGTCAACTAGTCTGAACTCCAAATTTCTCTGAAAGACTGAGCTAGTACGGTCGTCAGAAGATCGGATGGTAGTCTTCCAACTGAATGTAAATAGGCTTGCCGCTATATCCCTTCAAATCATGGAGACTAAAGGCAAAACAACTACGGTACGAACGTATAAATGCTCGTACCCTCCGTGCCTCGGCACTAGTAAGATGTGGCCCCAAATTCAAAGGCCAAATCATCAAACTCTGTGTTCTCCTTCTCTACCGTAGAAGACTCACCGTGTACCGGCACGGCCGGTGATTACTACTTACTAGTAGAGAGGGCATTGATGCCCTCAGACTCCTCACTCACGAGATCCGCAGAAAATCCCGTGTTGTGATGATAAAATCGGGCAAAGATATCCCGGACATATTCTCGCTCAAAGTTGTCGGCCAAGGCTGCAAAGACACGATGAGCACAAAGCTCCTCAATTGCATGCTTCTTCAAACAAAAAAAAACTCTGCTTCCTTAATCTCTGTGAGATGTGGCACCACTGCCTCCTAACCATCAGAGTCTGCCCCCAGTACGCGTGGATAGTCACTCAAACGACGTTGAACGGCGAAACAGAGGCCACAAATCCTAACGAGGGTGTTGAGATCAATGGCTTGAGCCAACAAGTAACGGTTGTGGCCGACAAAGAGATCCCGTGCTGCGGAAGTGTGTGTCAAAAAGCCCAGTGCCCGCAGCCTCTCATCGCCAGAAGGCTCCTCGTAAGTTTGGGAAGAAGAATCCCCAACCATGCCCGGACCACGTGTTTTGAAGGCAAATGACCTTGGATAGTACATCAACTTGGGAAATGCCCCCCAAGTCAAACCTACGCCATTCACCACGGCCAATGGTGGTTCATCATCCTTGATAACCTCCGTGGAAACATGGTGGTTGTCCAAGATGTCATGGACCTTACGGCGCACCGGCCGTTGCACTTGAGCAATTGTAGAAGTGAGCGTCGTCGATGATGCCATGTTTATCCAGATCCAATGTGGCCAATGGGCGTAAGAGCCCAACATCGTGGCATCAACAAACGTGAGGGCGCCAAGAAGGTGATGGATGTATGCCCCATCTTCACGTACCTTTGTCCGTGTATCCCTCAATAGGGGTACATTCGCAAAAATGTACCCCAGTGGCGTGGATTAGTGGGTAGTCCACCATTGGATGAGCTTGAGCAAATCCGCAAAGAGACCCGACTGTGGATCATCCAAGCCACGTCCACTGCCTGCTCGTGAATAGCCTTGGCAAGGCCATCCGGCAATCACCAAGTCCATGTGACCTAACCGGCGAAGATCATCCTCACTGATCAATGTCACATCACGTGGCAACTTGTCAAAACACCCCAAATCGTAGAAGGTGGTAGCTGCTTCGGATACAACGCCAGAAGAGGCTGAATGATATGGTGAGTGGCACGGTTGGCTGCAAAGCTACTATCCTCGTGGATATACCGTCGTACCTTGAGCCCAACATCTAACACCGCCGCAAGCCCCGTACATACAAATAGTTCTACGAAGGTAATACCCTCATCCGATGGTTGCCACAGAATAGTGCAATCCAACAAAGGAGAGGAAGAGTCCACTGAACGTTGTAGAGCATCAATAGTGTCGACAATCTCCCGATTGGGACGTGTGAGCTCTATCTGGGTTCCCAAAGAGGAAGTGGATCCTTGCAATGACATGTAGGGATCTCCACTCGTCTATGCTCAGGTAATTCTGTTACCCTCAACATAAAAGCATATGTCTCCTCAAAAAGCGTAGAACCACATGGCAAATCAGATGCCAAGGCACTGCATCCAAATATAGCATCTGCTGTAATAGTCACCGCGCTAGGTGCAAAGACAACCGGAATGAGCTCCTTTCTGCCATCACTAGCAAACCACCTAGGCCTAATCCAAGCCTCCTCCGTTCAGTTATCCACCTCAAAACCGAGAGGATAAAGCGCTTGTTGACCCACCAAAATATTGTAGTTGGTGGCGCCTATCACATCGCACTGAAGAGATACGAGGGAGAACAAAGGACTAGATTCCACACCGAACATCAACTGCAATGGATGTCAGGTGTAGCCCATAGCCTTCTCCATGCTCCACACCGATGTAACACTTGTAAATAGGCAAGGCACAAGTCTTGGGCTAGTTGTTTGTCAATTATCAGTGGCTGAGCTGCGGAGTCCAACATTACACAAATGGGGGTAGCTTGGGTGTGGTTGCCATCCGTACGACTAACCACCATTACTCCATCATCGTTTACTAAGCACACTCCATCATCGTTTACTAAGCACACCACCCTTGGATGCATACTACATCGCTCATGTGTTTACCAGGCCGCAATGTCAGACAAATAAGCCACTCTTGAGATCAAGGACTGATCCCTGGAGGATTGCTCCATAGGTGTGGGCGTAGCACTAGCCTAAAACGTTGAAATAGCCTCCGCCGTCAACTTTCCCACACTGCCACTAAATCCTCCTTGCCGGATGGAGCTGTCATTGCATACCACACCTCCAACAATGGCATGAGCACCTTGCCCTCCAACATACTATCCGCCAAGTGGAATTCACCATATGATTGAAATACGGTGTCAAAAAGTCCACACCGGAAAACACCGGCAACTGCAACACCTTCTACGCAAAGGAGTGTGTAGCATCTCCACGAATGGATGAAATTAGTCGGATCGGGGTCAGAGTCAGAGCGACAGTAGAAGTCGCCGCATCCGCGATGCAGAACGGAAGAGGTAATCGAGATTGACCAATGTGGTCCGGTAATCGAGTGTGGCGTGGACGACCACTCCCCCTTGGCACAGAGGGAGAAGGTGCCACCGCATGTGCGGTAGTCTGAGCACGAGTGGCAAGTGCTGCCACCACCACCTGAAGTGCCATACAAATAGAAATCTTGGGCTAAAAGTGAGCCCTGACCCCTCACCGAAGGCTGTGTGTCCGCCGCTTGCCCTAAAGAAGCCATCACGCTCATCTGCTTCATGAATTTCGCCATTTTGGCCTGAAGTTTTCTCACAACATCCGATTCAGCAACCGATGAACCTGGGCGCTTCTCTGGGTGAAGAACAAAACAATTCTCATCATTGTGGCCCGACTTGCCACAATAAGAGCATGTCACAGCCTTCTTCTTCTTGCCCCCAGCCTTAGCCTTCTCTATACTCATGGCCGCCTCGATCTTAGGCTTGGCCTTCACCGTGCTTGCCCCCTTCTTTTTGGAGCAATTAGGATCCCCTTTGATGTGAGCCGCATCTCCACAAGCCCAACAATGCACAACCTTTTCAAGTTGTGCCTCGGCCAAGCTATCGCTCGAGGTGGCAAGCTTCTTGGATTTAGAAGCGTCCATCACTACTGTGACCAAATTCGTGGCCTTGCTCACGCCCAACGCTCTATCAAGCGCCTCTCCCTCAACAAACGTCTGCTCCAAAGTGGTGTTCCCGTAATACCAGAAAAGAAGATGTCGACTAATTAACTACACCATCCGCTTATCCAGCTTTGAAATAAAGACCTTCACCAATTGGCGCTTCTCACAGACATTGCCGGCCTCCGCTGACAATCGTGCCAGTCGGGTATACATAGTGCATGGGGTATCATCATTTTCCCGACCGAAATCCTAGATGCGCTACATTTGATCATGCTTGAACCTTCCATACTCCACCTCAAAATGCGCCATGAATTGCGCCAAAGGATCAAAGGCTGGCGGATCACCAACTGCCATTAATACCGCACGTGTAGCCACGGCCAAACGTGACATGGCCCCCAGTCAGATTGTTTGGCTACAACTGCAATGCCTTTGCCCCTAGAGTCTTCACCGAGGACTCCTTCTTCCACCTCGGGCTCCTTGGTGGAAGTCAAGAGTTGGGCAACCGCACTCTCTTTAAGCGCAGTCACCAACTCCACACGTTGGCACGAGACTACCAGTATTTCTCAACGGGGCGCAAGTGTGCATTGTGCTGCGTGGTCCACCTCTCATATGGCTGAAGGGTCTCCAACTCCAAATTTTGGGACAAGAGCTCAAATACATACCAGTCGTTAAATGACGGCGTCCGGTGGCACTTCTCTTTCATCCAGGTCTGGAATCAAAGCTGCCAATCGGACAGGGAGATACCCCATGCCCGTCCCGAGCACCTATCTTGCACGACATGACGGAGAGCGTCCTCAATGTCATCAAATGTGCCCACAACCTCAGATCCAAGCCTACAGTCAATATCCAACGCCAAAACAGGCTCAAAAGCCTTATGAGTATCGGATCCTAGCTCAAAGTCTATGGTGGAAGTACTCTTCGAGTGATCTGGTCAGGGGGAGTGGTAATACCGACTCCGTGTACTCACCATAAATAACAACCACCTCGGGACCTATCTATGGGTATTATCTAAAGGGTAAGGGTATGAACGGACAATCTGCACTCGCAAAACCACCAAACTTTGTGGTTCACCAGTCATCACCTCCGACTAGCACAAGTCCAACCACAACCCTCCACATCGAAGGTCTTATCAGCCATGAGCCCGACTTCACCCCTACGGTATCCTATCACAATCTAGATACAACAGAAAATGGGGCCACCGGAAAACACCGGCAACAAGCCCGCAACACAGGGGAGGTACCGCACAATAATTCATAAATCAAAATTGGATCCTCTCCCCCAACTACATGAAAGCAAAGAAGAAAAGAGGTCAGAGCCGCTAGCACACGCGTGCAATGGATGGCCCGAGTCGCAAATCTACAACTTAAAGAAAAACACTCGAAAGTGTTTCCCCAAGTCTCAAAACTTGAAGTTCTATGGAAATGGTATTGCGGACCTCCACAATATGAAGGAAACACAACAAGCAATTCATTGGGCAAGACTTGCTGCCAAAAATGACTCAAAATATACTTCCACTCTTATCATCACTTTAAACAATAAGTGGTACCAAAACTTTAACCCACTTTCAGGCCCATTCCCTGATTCTCACATCATTGCACTATTTAAACTAGATGGCTATGGGCATGGCAGTGAAATGACAGTATTTTGGAAATTTGTGAGATTTGTGGAATGAAGGTATTTTGGAATTCTTTCTACTGTAAATACATCTAAAGAATATTGAATCTTTCTCATAATTTTAAGTATATTTTAACATGAAAATCATTTAAATCCTCAAGCTAAATAAAAAGTTGATTCTCCAACAATTTCACTTTGATTGGAATCAGACTCATCAAAGACTTTTTAACCACTAAAAGATCAAGGCATTTTCTCTCAAGAAACACTCCAAAATTGTCACTATCAACAAATGGCAAGAAAATCTCATTCTGAAGTACAATTTTGGTGCTTCAATTATAAGATCTTAATAAAGACTTCAAATTTTATTAATATCTTACAATTTGAAGTTGCTAGGAGTCCCCAATTTAATTGTGAAGGCTAACAACTTTCATATAATGAATCCAAATTTAATAAAAGTAAAATTATTCAAAGCTCTTATCAAGGGAAATCAGGTATAAAAATATCAAAAATAAAGATTTTTTTCCGAATTCTAGTAACTTGCCCAAAATGAAAATTGTCCCCCCCATGGTTTCAACATAGGGCCCAATCTTGTAATTCATTCAGTCAATATCCATCCAATGACGTGGCAAATGTTTCTAGTATATAATTTCTAAAATTTAAAAAAAAGTTGAAAATCATGATATATTTTATATTTTTTCTCAAACACGACAAATAATAAATTTAAGTGATTTCCTAATGAGATCCACTACTATAGCACCATAGCATATTTACCAATGTTCAAATGAACATTTATTTGTTTTCAAAAAAAAGTTGGCTTCTTATAAATTGAAAATATTGGTGCTTTACAAAGTTCTACAGATAGCCTCATATAGCTTAGACATATCAAAGTATCTTCAAGTAAAATTTTCCAATTTTTTCCCTTTTCAATATCTTAAGTAATTTTTTAAAAGATACTTTAGGATGAAGAAGATGGCGTACAATGTTTAGGGGTTAGCTTGGTATAAACCAAGAGTTTGCTCACTCATGAGTTTGAGAAAAGTATCACAAGATAAAGGGAGCTGAGTCATGCTACCAATGTGCTCAAGTCCATGTTGTGACATTCTTTTCAAGCCCCATAACATCAACCATACAGGACTTTGTGGACGGTTGAAGAAAAGGAGTGAAGTGGGAATGACTTTTTTGTTTTTGGATTTTAATACTTCATCTTCCCTTGTCCTTTGTACTGCACATCATGTGCAGAAGATTCGATAACCTTTTTGTATTTGATTGCTAGCACGTCGGTAACAATCTATTTGTGCACCTTTATTCTTCACGTGAAATCAACTCATCAAAATTGATTGAAGAGTCACAAATAACCAAGAAAATTGTGAACTTGTTTTAAAAATTCCAAAACCTGGTCAAATAGCTGCGCTCTTGTTATGGAGTGAAGCAAAAGGTATGACAAGCAGTCTCTTGTGGCATCCAGTGAAAAAAGAAGTTGGAGATATTTGCAAAGTTGGTCGTTAATTTGGATTTTCTAACCTCTTTTTTCTGTACTTAGAACTCTAGTGTGTCTGTTGCATACGAGATATATGTAGAGAAGTTGTTTACTAAAGATTTAATCCTAAGGTTTTTACTTCCTATGGCTTTTGTTTTTGTACTTGATCTTATAGATGATGATGATTTCCAGCATTGAGTATGTTTTGTACGACAACCTTGAATTTTTATGTGATGCCATAGAATAGTAGTCTTGTGGGATTATAATTGTTAAAACAATTATGTCATCCCAAGGGTTGACTTCAAGCAACTCCATTTTTTTTTTCTATACCCCTCTATCATAGGCTAGATTCTTTATTCAAATAACCAAAATATTTGGTATTGAGATTGTAAAAAACAAAAACCTTCTACAATCCAAATTATTCATTTCAAGAAGAGTCAAAGTTTTTCCACCTTATTACCCATGTAGGGTGAAACTTAGTTTCCCATTTCCATGCAAAAATTAGAGATTTGATTTCTTTCTATTTCTAACTCTCTCTTTTAAGAAGCATAAAACTTCCTTTAGACTTTTTAATATTGTAATTCAAAAGAAATTAGGTTGGCCCAGACAAAATTTACATGTCAATAATATTTAAACATCTTTTCTTTGCACATAAGTTCATTGATATGTTTCCATTTTTCTTTATATTCACATCAAAGTGTGATTCTTATCAAAGTTAACTAATCTTCCAAATCTATTGCTGTCTAACCTCTTTAATATGACACTTCATTATACCACAAACACAATAATACCACACATTTTGCCCGAACATACTTTTTAATCTAAAACTCCCTCCATAATACGACTATGACACATGATAATGCGAGTGTCGGAACCTCCTTTTCACCTTGGATGTCACTTAAGAGTAATGAGTGCTTTAGTGAGATAGTTTTGTTTGTTTGGAATTAGTTGCTTTTGTTATTTTTATGTTTTTATTAGTTTTATTGATTGGCCATGATAGTCAAATCCTTAAACGATAAAAGTGATATGGAAGGGTGAAGGATTAACCAGATTTGGAATAAGAAAAAGGTGTTTTTAAACATCCGTTTAAATAGGATAGGATTACGGGACTAGAATCTAGAATCTAAATCGGAATCGGAAACTGGGAAATCAGATGCGGAAACAGGAAACCGGAACCGGCTCCGTGATTTGTGGATCTGATCCGTGATTTCCGGATCTGGACGGGTTATTGTTAGAGGATTTTCGGCGGCTGTTTTTGGGACTTTGAGGGCCGTGTTAACTTTGTGTGATAGTCGGATTTTTAGGACCATGAGGGATATTTTGTGTACATAAGGAGAATGGTTGCAAGCCATTCTCATCTTTAATCTTCATCCCCCATCTTCGCATTTGTCATGATCCCAAGTATCCTAGTAGAGGAGTGATGTCCATTGTGAATGGTTGAGTGCCTTGGTGGTGCCCAAGTGTTGTTAGGTTTAGTGGGTTCTAGATCCGATTTTCTTTAGGATTCTGTGAAAAGGTTACAAGTCACTTTATTCTTTAACCGTCATCTTCACCTTCGTGTGTCTCTTACCTTCACATTTGTTGTGCTCCGAAGTATCCTTGTAGAGGTGTGAACCCCATTAGCAAATGGTTGAGTGCCTTGGTGATGCCCAAGTGTTGTGATAGGAAGGGTGGGTTCTAGACTCCGGTTTCCTTTGGATTCTGAGAAAGGATCGCAAGTCCTTTTTGCTTGTGTGTTCTTCTTGCTGTCCGGCGGCGTTCTCTACACTTGTGAGTTACATGCAGGATCAGTTGACTGTAACCGGATCCAAAACCGGATCCGGAACCGGAAGGAAGTTGTCGTTGTAGTAATTGAAGGGTTGGAATACTTCTTGTGTGACCGGCTGTCCGGCGGCGTCCCTACAGTTGTGAGGAAATAGACACCACCCTGGTGCATGTGTGTGTTGTGTTTAGGAGTGATTAGGGTGGATAGTGGAGTCTTTCGCCACTCTAATCTACGAGATGAGAGTTTTGAGCACTGTCCCTCTCCCAATCAGGACGCGCCCTCCGATAGCTAATATCATGAGGTTAAACTAGAGCTTGATTACTGTTACTTGTTGAGAAGAATCCTAATACGGAATAGTAACCGGAAATAGGAAAGAAAGGACTTTCCAGTTAACCGGAAAGGATGGTTGACCGGATAGATTAGAAAAGAGAATTGTAGAAAAAGAGGTAAAAAGAAGTAAGACATGATCAGATCTGGCTAGCTACTTCACCTGAACCCCTGGAACAATACACGAGTCACTTCTTGGGTGTTTTTGTAATTAAAAACGCTCAAGGGAATGCACCCGCTAAAAACGTATTCCGACAGCGACACTTTAAGACCCACAATTTGTCATATTATAGAGGGAAATAAATACATTAGGAACATATTATCATGAGGGGAACGAACTCTGAACGTTGTGAACAAGCTATCTAGCTTGAGGAAAAAGTTATCAAGCTTGTGAACACATTGGCAGGAAATGAACAAACGTTGCAACACCACCGAGCATCCGTTGAGCATCCGATGAGCATCTCAGTACGAAATCTTAGTTCAAAATTGTCTTTGCAATGTTATAATCCACTTTAGACAACATCAAAGAACTTTGAACTTTAATTTTCCAATATTTTCTTTCAAAATTTGTCAAAATTTGAGATTTAGGAATTTTTCAAACTTGTTTTTTCTTATAATTAAAAAACTTGTAGAGGTACCTTCTCACCGTTCATTTTTTCCAAAAACTAAATACGATTGACGAAATCCGTGTTTTTTCGAATCATTGTTTTTATACCTTCTTCTGGAAAACAAATTGCATGATGGTTCAAAAAGCCAAATGAGTCTCTAAAATTTTGCACGGGTGTACTTAACTTGGTTATCTACATGGAAAAAAATATGAGAAACTTTTTTGGGGTAACAATCATCAAGTCCCCCTTTGCACAAAGTAGACTATGTCTTCCAAACAATGCCCAAAAAAAAACTTGCACCAACTTTGAATGTTACGATCTCACAAATGGTGCAGATCCAACGGTTGAAATTTTATATGGTAGTATTGATAGTAGGTAGGTTTGAGATCCTACGGTTGCAACCACAAAAAAACATTGAAAAATTTGACCATATCTCAATTTCAACATGGTGGTAGAAAATCGCAGTTTTCGGTTTTGGAAGTCCCAAAAACGCTTGGATTTTTAGGGGTTAAGAAAGCGATTTTATTTTTAATTAGAGAATAATTGTTGGATCTAAAATCCAAACAATGAATAGAATTATCATGACTTATTCTAAAAATAGAAACAAAATATTTTTCAAAAAACTAAAGTCTTTAATTTCTATGCATTTTAAAGTGAAAACAATGAAGGTTGCCAAAAACTTTCCTTCACTACTACCTGCCTCAAAAAAATGTCAACTCTATAGTAGCACTATTTGTCTTTATAGTACCATGTCCACCTGCCAAAATGAACATGCTTGTTATTTTTGAAGCACCATCATTTTTTTCTTGTAAGTCCAAAAAAAGAAAGAAAAATTTCCTCGCAAAGATAACCCATATTTCTATTATCACTTATGGATAGACAACTTCAAAAATGGATTTAGGACTTGCCCAAAATCAATTTGTACCTCGCAGGTACAAATGGTCCTATAGTGGTTAATCCACCATGCACATTCTGTTTTTGATATCTCTAGCATTATAAACCTCCACTTCAACAGTGAAAAAAATCCACAACAAATCACCATTAATATCTCTGCCAACTCAACTACCACATCATTTGAAAACTTACCATTGTTTGATAGTGGGAATGGACAATTACAAACCACTCATTTACCAACATCATTATTAATATGAGCCACGAGGTGGAAACATGTCTTATTAAGATTCAACTTCAAGTTGTAAGTCAATCAAACTCCACGTCCTTGCCAAATAACATAAATAGTCGCAAAGTGGCTTGAAGTATGGATGAGAAAAGAAGAAGAACTTTGATCTCCGAAGGACTCGGACGTGAATATAGTGTTTGTTCATTTTCTTCACTAAGCATATGGCCACGAGACACAGGCTAGTGTAATAGAACTACTCCCCCCTTTCGAGGGTAAACACTTTATTACACTAAGTGCTTCCCTACACTAATTGTCTTAGAGACAATCAACATGTCATCTCCTCCAAGGGCTTTGTGGGTCCCCATACAACAAGGCCTTGGGACCCCCTACCATAATTAGGTGGACTATGGTGGTAGGCACCATGCCGACAATAGGACTTGAACTCACGGATGAGAGAACTTTGACCAAGTAGTAGTAGTGTTTGTTGATCTTCATCATATTACACAATACTCAAAACACTACCATTTGTTTGGGTCAATTTTGGCATCCAACAACCAAAATAATTCTTTTCCCCTTTCGTAGGCATTTGGACACAATGGATATCACCTAGGCATATCATGGGTATTACCTAAGCGTTATACATTTATCACGTTTACATTACATGGATATCACCTAGACAAGTCTCTTCAATTTTCCAAATTTTTTTTAACATTCTCTATTGTGAATCAATTATGTACAAAAGTGACCCGCACGTAGGGTATCAACATCTACAATAGCTTTGACATTTCTCTTGCCTTTGCAACTCACAACCAAATTCCTAGTTCTTGCTCCTCAACTTTTAAAATAATCGCCTCAGTAGCCAACTATAATCCATAACCGACACTAATGTAATTGGGATACATCAAACCTACATTCATCCCATTACCATTGATTCACTTCAAAATGAAGATTTGCTATTGGTTAGGACCCCTTACTGTTGGTCGGCGATTATGGTGGGTACCTATCAGCAACCACTCGCTAAACATGGTGGCTCACTTTGGAGATTCATAAGTAATTCACATTTCATTGGAAAATTATGAAATCACTTGGGTTGAGATTATAATTCTATCAGCTATCACTGAAAAATGAAAGCATAATTCTTTCTACTCTCCATATATGCACATTCCTTAACCCCTAAAGGACCATTTCCCCCTCGGGAGACGTTTTCCATTTTGGGTAGGTTCCTACGGCATCAATTTTGATATTGAATTTTGTATTTTTTAAAATAAAGATGCGGCATATTAGCACCTTTGTAGGAATATCTTTTTTTTTTCACAACAAACTTTAAAAAAAGAAGTTATGCTATGGTCATACCCTTGTAATACCTAGGCAATACTCATGTAATACCTAGGTGATACCCATTGTGTGTGAACCATTGTGTTTTTAAAAAAAATTGGTTCGTATAGGGGGTGTCCAAACCAGACCGATGTGAACGGGTAGTTTTTGAGCTAAATCGTCAAGGAACTTTAGGGGTTAAATTGTGAGTTACAGGGAAGTTTGCCTTGTCTCCTTGAATTTCATCTTGTTCTCTCACTCTCGCAACTCTCCTTTGTCAACTCCAAATTAATGCTTACCATTGGTTTAAGACCCCTAACTTTTGGTCATTGCTAATTGGGGGTACCTAGTGGCAGAAATAGGCAAACCACTTTGAAAACTCATAACTAATTCACATCTCATCTGAAAAATACGAAATCGCTTGGGTTGAGATTGTGATTCTATTGGCTATCACTGAAAAATAATTGCATGGATTCTCCTTTTGTGCACATTGCTTTAACTGTCGGTCATGGGGCTCTCACTCTCGCAACTCTCCTCTCCTCCCAAGTGACTTGCTCCTGCAACATGCACTGACCAGTTCCGGACCATGATGGAGGTACCGACAACGGCTCGTCTGCGTCCATGCCGCTGGTTCCGTCTGCTCGCAGCCGCGCATCTGCTGCTGCTGCAGCAGCAGCTCCTGCCCTTGCTCCTGCTCCTCCTCCTGCTGCAAATTTGATGAGGCTAGTGTGATCATGTGCTGCACTTGAGCTGAGGAATCTAGTAGTGTGGATGCACACTGACTGAGTACTGACTGGTGCAGGCGCGATCGGGCTGATCGCCAGGCTTGTGTCGGAATTTGTGTCTGCACATTCATGTACGTCACGCGGGCCTCATCATGATGATTCTGGCATTGGACGTGACCTGAATGTGGCTCTGACTTATCCCGAAAGAGTGTTGGTTCAACTCCATTAACTCCACGAGTCACCAATCCGGTATTAATTACGCAGCTAGCTGCCTGGCCACCTTAATCCATCACCAGCTCAAACCATCAACACTACTGCGTAGAATCCTAAAGACATGACAAGAATATCCACTTAAAGAGCGACCAGAGAAGCTCCAGTTCGCGAAGGGCTTCAGCATGGAAGTAAATTCTTGTGGACCCTTTTCTTTGTTAGGAGACTGATTATGCATTCCTGTTCACAGAACATACATTTGGGATCAGTTCATAACCAAACTTCGAGATTCAGTACATAAAGTAGGAACTCAAGATTCGAAGATATATACGAAGTGATTAGACGTATTTGAATAGTAAGATTTGCCTTGTACTTAGAACTCACGGCCAGATTCCCAATCCTTGCCACCTAACTTCATTACTGTAGCCTGGGTCAAAGCAAAGTGGAACTCAGAACGCACTAATCAGTAGTTATCTTCCCTAATTTCGGGGGAGTAGTCTGACAAGAATGGGTGGAATTCACACCTATGCAGTCTCGGAAGACAAGTACAAGCGGCTGCGGCCAACTGGGATAATATGATGGGGATAGCTGCTGTACAATTCAAGGAAGTGGGTGGGAATTACACCAACGACGTTGAGTGCAGCTTGTCCGCAGTGATTGTCCTCAACTGATCCGGAGGTTATGCTGCTCCAATTCTAGTGATTATATTTGTCTCAGGCAAGAATCGCCGCCCAGGGCTGCTAATGGAGTTAATGAGTCCCCTCACATGACCACAATCTCGCCTCGACTGACACAGCCGTTGGTTGACCACCAATCTCAGTCCATGCATTAGCTGCTCCCTCCGAGCGTGCAATTAAGTCCCATAATCTGATCGCAAAATTCACTGACTGGGCAAATCAATTCCAAAGCCACGGTTGGGCTGCTGTTGACCAAGTTACCACGTCGTTGCAGGTGATACCTCTGTGATAGTACTCTAATACCTGGCTCATACCGAGGCGAATAAACAGCGTTGTAATCTGGCTGGAGGAGCGATTACTAGAATCTTAGAAAGTCAGAGACGTGAACTGCACGACACTCTTCCTTTCTCAGAATGCTTTGAGCTCCATGTGCATGGAATCATCAACCAACTGATGATTCCAGGATTTTCACTAAGTTGGTACAAGTAGAGGTTCATCGTTGAGAGCGAGGGGATACCTTGTTCGTGCAGGAGAATGTTGCAGATTTAGGAGTTGACGGTTTCAGTTCATGAAGACTGCTGAGATCGATCAGTGCAGGTACCTGTTCAGGTGCGTAGGTGAATCTGAATGTAGTAGATCGTGTCCATTTTGCTTCGGAGATGCGCGTTGCCGCACAAGTGTCGTGGTTTGCAGGCTCGGCATCGCGAATAACTGCAAAGCTGCGATCTCCTTGAGTCGCGGACGCCGAGTTAAGCCAGGCGCGGTTTCTGGATCGAGAGAGAGTGATCGTCAACTGTTGGAGTCGTGATGTAGAGGAGGCGATCCGAGGGCCAGGAATCATATATTCACGTTCGAAGATAGACGATCTTGGAATAGGCGGTGTCAGTGCATGTATTTAGGCTGTGTCGACAGTAATTTCGGGAGAGAATACCGACCTAAGGTTCCCATGTGCACGCAGCGAAAACGCCGCCGACAACGCGGACTCGCCTAATTGGAATTCCTGCCTTTGATCGTTATAGATAACCAACGCAGAGAAAAGCTTTTGCAGTTTTCTTTTCCTCGAAACCTGGGTGGGAGCTGCTTGGAGTGTGTGAGTGAATCTCGCATTCTTGCTATGTTGGTGCCGTCACTGGACCGGTGCTCCTTTATTTGTATCGATCTTTTTGTCCTGCTCGATTCATGAAATTCCTGTCTCGTACGTAGTGAATGTGGATTATTTGGGCAACATTTCATCGTCAAGCTGGGAGACCACTGCAAGCGACGCTCGTGATATCCCTTCCCTATCTAGAAAGGCTGAAACTCGATCTGGGCGTCTCCACATTGACTTTGATCCGGTCTTGACAAGTGCGACGCCGGGACGGACATACTGTAGCAAGCTTCCTGGTTCTCGAAAAGGTGTGTTGGTCTGGTTCGAGCAGATCGTGGACTAACTTTGGTCCAGTGTCTTCGTCTTCTGTGCAGCAGCATGCATCTGGCGGAGGCGCTATAGCTAATGATCGCATGAGTGCTTTCTGTCTGCACACGATCTTTCTGCCACAGACAAAGAATTCAGGAGCTAGACTACAAGTCTTGAGAGCTTCTGGATAGAGTTGATTCTTGAACTAGTGGAGTAGCGTAGATGCTTTTCCGTGAGTTCGTGCATGATTGAGAGTGAAGTAGGCGGTTTATGATCGAGTCGAGAGGAGTAGGAGAAGAATTACAGTAGCTGTGAGGAGGCGGGAGAGAGAGAGATAGGATATGACAGGCTCCGGCGCGTCTCCGTGCGCGGCGTGCAAGTTGCTGAGGCGGAGATGCACGGGGGATTGCGTGTTCGCGCCATATTTCCCGCCCGACGAGCCACAGAAGTTCGCGAACGTGCACAAGGTGTTCGGCGCAGCGAATGTGAATAAAATGCTCCAGGTATGTGTCTCCAGCGCCCGGATGCAGATTCTTTTTGCTCTTTGAAACCAAGAAACCATAAATATATCCCTCCTCTCAAGTAACTCTTTCTCTCATTGCGCGCCATTACCCTAACCCAAGCGCGTACGTCCTCTTCCCAGGAACTGCCGATGGACGCGCGAGGTGACGCCGTGAGCTCCATGGTATACGAGGCGAACGCGCGCGTGCGCGATCCCGTCTACGGCTGCGTCGGCGCCATCTCGTCGCTGCAGCAGCAAGTCGCGCAACTGCAGGAGCAGCTCGCGGTTGCCAATGCCGAGATCGTGTGCATGCAGATCAACAACGACTCGAATTCCGATTGCAACCAATACGACGCGCCCGAGCCATCGTCGCACCACCACGGCTACAACAACCACCACCATGGTTACCGCAACCACATGTCGCCACCGGTGCAGCCGCAGTCGCCCGAGGTTCACAGCAATCCCTATCGCTCGAGCCACTACAACCATAACTCGGAGAGCTACGGCGAGCACATGATGTGGACCTAACCCAGTGCGCTCATCTCCACCGATGTAATTTTGTATCCATCCTGTGTAATACTTCGGTTCCGCCCGGACTGCGAAGAGAGCGTGTAGAGATCGATCATCTCTTCGCAGTCCAGCGGCGGTCATCTTCCTCGTTTGTGTCTAAAGAGCTACCTGTCGACATGATTTTATTTTCCCCATTTGTCTCCGGAGGCCAATCACTTGCTCATTTTGTAGCTTGTAGTATGGGGCCTTCTAGAGAGACATAAACTATAAATGCAGTAGTGGCGATTGCTCGCTTTTGCCAGGGGTAGGTGTAGCTTTGATCTGCGAAAGTGTCTATCATGAACAGTGGTACTATGTATGTACCCGTTTTCTGTGTCAGCATTGTTATTGAAAAGAAAAAAAGGAGTTTTCCTGAAAGTACTCGGGGTTTAAACCCTGACTGTCACCTTAAAACGCTACACTAAATATCACTTTTAGTGTAGCGCCCAATAAATGACTTGTAAATGCTATTAGTTTTTACTTTCAGTGAATATTTTCACCAACTATGCTTATAATGATCCTTTCATTTGAACACTGTAGAGAGTTGTGCACTTGGTAAAAATTGGCAACAAGAGTAAAAACTTATTGCATTTACAAGTCATTTACTGGCCATTACACTAAAAGTGATATTTAGTGTAGTAGGGGTTGTACACCTGAAAGTCCAGTTGTTTTTGAGAAACATGGTGGTTTGGGTAACTTTGGGCTTTATTCTATAAATTATGATCCTTTGTCAGCCAACCATCATGCTACTGGGTTAATCATCTAGGCACAGTTAGCGTCCAAACATAGATGCAAGGTGGCATTGGTGATTCCAAATTAATAATTTGGTTACATTAGCTTGTTCCATGCGTGTGGCCCATAAAATATGGAGGGGGAGAATTTCCACCCTGCAAATATTGCCGTATTTAACCCCTAAAGGACCACGACCACTTTTGCTCTAAAACCAGTTCGAAACTGCCACAGCCAAAAAGAGACATTAAATTCCCATTGTAAAGTGAATTTCGGATTTTTCAACCGTAAGATCTTAAAACGGACTTCTATATAAACATGCCTTAAAATTTTGGTTGCAATCCACCGCACGGATTGATAGATTTTAGTGTTTAAAGTCAAAACAATGGTTCATTTTCTTCCCTGCGATGAGTAGATCATCAGACTTTGACTTCACTTTGTATCAAATTTTTGCATTGTACAAGGTCTAAATCTCTTACCATTATCTTAAGCATGATGTTATTTCCCAACACGCCAATTTTTAGAGGTAAAAAAGGGGCGTAGAACATTCAAAATAAGTGTGCAAGGAGTGGAGGTTCAAAAATTGCCATTTCACGTTTTATTTTTTTTGTGAACTACGTATGTATTCATATGATAATCAAACGGTCCATAAGAAGGTTTTCACCACATATTGTTGTTGAAAAAAAAAAAAGTGAAAAATATGAAGATCTCTAGGTTTTATGTAGAAAAGATGAATTTTTTTCCCCTCGTTGCCCGACAATGTGTGAAAATGTTTGACTTGGAATAAAATGCCTTTTTACACTAAAGACAAGAATTTTTTTTGAAAATTTCCAAAGAAGGAAATATTCTTTATATGTGAAAAATCTCAATGTCAATAGAAACTTTTGTCAAAAAATTTGGAGGTGCCCGGAGTCCCCACTTTTGGCTTTAAGTGGTACTAACTTTCAAACCACAAATCCAAAAAATAAAATAAAAATATCTCCACGAAGCTCTTATCAATGGCAATCTAGAATAAAAATTTCAAAGAAAAAGGATTTTTTTGAATTTTAGGAACCTGCCCAAAATCAGAAATCCCCCCAAAGGAGATTTGGTCCTGTAGGGGTTAAATCTCACCCTGCTTTGGTGAATAGAGAAAGACACAAGGTCTTTAAGAGCATCTCCACTCCTGGCGTGGAATTTTCCACGCTAGGATGGAAAAAAAATTTCACGCCAGGAGTGGTTTAGGGTTTGGTGCTTGCTTGGCTCCACCCCAAGCTCCAAAAAAATTTACCCAAAAAAATGTTTGGACCTTTTACCTCCCGCCACCAATGACACGGCGCCACGTGTCGACATCAATGACATGGCGCCACGTGTCGCGAGGGTATGGGTGTGTCACCAACATCAAAAAATGGCGCACTCCCCCCATCCAAGGAGATTTTGGTGTGCCATGCACCAAAACTTCTAAATTTTTATAAAGTTTCCCCGTTTTGATGTAATGGGTGCAACTTTTTGACCTCACAAAACTCCAATTTGGTGGTTCTCCGTCTTGGGGTGGAGATGCTCTAAATGATGCTGCACCGGGTCTTTTTGGCTGACACAAGGTAGCCATCTTAAAACTCAGACTTTCAGGAAAACTCTAAAGTCTAGCTCAATTGCTTGTCTGTACTTGGAGTCCAGTTAATTTCGCCGCACTGCCTTTCAACTGTTTCCTTTCTCTAAAAGCTGTGGGTGACGACACATGCGCAGCTTTCGTAAGCCTACAACAAGCCTACTCTCCTCTTCCAAAAACGACAACAACTCGATTCCGGTTTTTGCTAATCCTTGCATGATGTGAGAGGAAACATTCCAACAGAAAATGGACAGAATCGTTTCTGACAAAGAGCTGTTCATACTCCTATTTTTTTCCCTTTTTTTTTTGGGCACAAGCTGTTTTTACTTTCGCAACAGTCGGGTATGAACTTAAAAAATACACTACTGTAGCACATTGTGCGGAAATGCATGTATGTTGTGGCTCCAACTAAATACAGATAGGATTACACAAATCCTTTTTGATGTGCCAATGAAAAAGCTTTTAATAGCAGTTGATTGGGAAGAGGAAGAAAACTTCTCACTTCTGGACATTGTCTGCAAAAAGGAGAAGTGATCGCAAGGGCTAGGATTGAGACAGATTCCAAGCAAATGGCTATTTGAAAAGAAATCTTAAAAGTCGTATTTTGAGGGCGCATTGGCTGGTTGACCACATAAAAGACTTGCTGCAGATCCACTTCCAGAATCCCCAGACGTTGCATCCACAGGAGCAAATTGTAGGCGCTCTAAAGTCAACTTCTTCCTTCGCACGACCTTCATCGTACAGACGTTGGCATCCGGAACACTTGGAACCTGCAAAGGGAAGGAAGTATTTGCATTCAGTATTCATACAAGATGCAAACAATGGGTATGAACCTAGTCACAAATAAAAATGAAAGAGGGAAAAATATATATTTACACCTGTGTGTTTATAGAGGCCAGCTTGTGCACACGAAGAAAGCCCACTATTTCTTGATAATCTGTCAGCATTCCAGCCATATCCTTGTCCTCATCTGCATTAAACACAATCTCGGATGATTACTAACCACATCTGCAGAAGAGGGAATCTCAACTGTAAACCATAGACATGTTGCTCACCAAGAACAGCTTCCACAGAAAGTAGAATATCTGCAAAATGCTGCCACCGAATAGCCATGGTAGGCCTCAACAAAGAAGCAGGAAATGTGATAACTGCCACTGAGTTTGAGGCCCGAACAACTGCTTTGAGAGCTTGCAAAAATGCTAGAAGTTCCCAATCCTGATGCAACAAGAATGCGTTAGAGTACTGAACCATCAAAAGAGGTTGGACAATTAAGTTGAAGAGTAACCAAAGTTTTGAAGAACAAAGATTGCAGACCGTGCAAGTTTGCATACACTGTGGAGCACACAAAGATTGCAGAGCCAAGCGTCCTACTGTCAGCGCCTCCCCAGGCGGCCTGCAACACGTAGTTCATCCAGTAAGTCCCACAAACGAACTGTAAGACTACCGACTTGCAGCGAACTCTACTTTACATTATGTAGATACAGGAGATCAATCAAAGACAAAGTGTAACCTGGACTGTTTCGAAACAAACTCCTTGCATTGGTCAAGGAGGTCCCCGAGATGTGCACCCGAAGCTAATGATTCGCACTTAGCTCCAATCAATAAGGACCGCTCCAAGGGCTTCCGCATATCAAAATCGTTGCAAAACTCGTAAGAAACCCCTGCACAAGAGAAGCCTAGTTAAACGATAACTGAGGCTTGGGCTGTAAAATATATTTCTGAAACCACCATTTTCCCTGCAGCAGACAATTACAAACTTACAACAAGGCTACATAGTTCCATGATACTTACCTGCAGTGCTGGTGTGAGTGAAAGATGAGGACGATGGAGCCCAAGAGGAAGCAGTAAGTTCTTGTTGGCGTAAGCGCCGCTCTTCCAAAGCTTTTTGTTCACTCAAATAGCGTCTATACTGCCATGCAATGCGCAACTCATCCTGCAAGAACATTCTGTATAAATCAATATATTAAGATGGCCATGAAAAAGCGCCATATTTTGTGATTGCTAAGGCATATCCGTGCCCCTAACAATGTCCAAACTCAAAATGAGGCATCCAAGCACATATTTAATGAACGCAAACTCATTCAATTACGTGTCTAATGTGGAGAAATAACAAGGTCACCATGCAAATATCCCTTTCTAAACCTGATCCGAAGTACCGTACATGTTAACTAACTCTAGAATATGTATTTTATGATTCAAAAAGGAAAATGAAAATGAGAATACCATACCTGTCCGCCGCTGTCTTTGGGTCCAATCGACCGGCTCTTGCTTTCTCTTACGCTGGCAACGGCGGGCAATGTCCCCAGAAAACCTTGAGGAGATGGCAAAGGACTGGCGAAAAACAGCGCTTGTGAATGCACGAGGCCTTGAGCCATGAAGTAGCGCAACAGCAACATGTGGTGCGGTGCTTCGTTGTCCTCCATGACCATCACCATACTCCCAACCGGAATCCCCCCACCAATAATCTGTGGCTACATGTTAAGGCAGCTTCTAATGCAACAAAATCAAAAATCTTACAAGAAAAGATGACTCAAAATTAGTCAGAAAAGTGATGAAATAATTTAACAACGGATTCAGGGAGGAGCACTCACTTAATTAACATTAGAACTAGGAATACACAGCTGCCATGTTTCAACTACTAGGTAGAAAAGGGTTTAAGGTTGAGGGTTTAAGGTTCATGAAAGAATAATGCAATTTGATGTATGATATGATCGAGGTCGTCGAGGCCTGAGGACACAAGAGAGACGCCATGAGAGCCAGGTCGGACGCCCTTGGCTTGAATGTAACCCCCGCCTCCCGAAGCTCCACCTGCCCCTTTCCGCACAAAGCTCCGCCCCGGCTTCATCTCCATTGTGTTCACTGCACCATCTGATCAAACCCCTGGAGACCACCAAACACAACTCTCACCCTCCGCATAACAATTTTGCTATTCCCAAACAAGATTCCAGTTCCAGGCCTCTGTAAACCCTAATCAACTACTACCCCGAATCCTCTCCGGACCGATCGAACTCCGATTTCGCATGTATATACCCCCAAACCCTAAACCTTAAACCCTACACCCTGAGAATTCGTCTCCTCGTGCATTCAACGATGATGAGAACAGAGAATCGGAGTCGGTTGGGTTGCAATTTCTCACAAAACTGAAGCCTAGCACAGTTTTGAATTCTAGCAGCAGAAATAAAATGATATTCTTGTCTCTCTATCTCTTCTCTCTAATATATAAATTCTCTCTATTAAATAAAAGGCCTGTGGGTATCACGCCATAGGACATGGCAACATGTGGCATTTACTTCTGCTATATTTATTTTTAATTTTAAGTTTATTTACAATTATAGTTACCTTTCCTAGTAGTAGTACACTAAAAATCTCATTTAGTGTAGTGGACACTAAATACGACCTTGTACACTAATTGCAAAGTAGGCAATTAGTGTAGTGATAAAACAAGACACTAAATGCCAACCACTACACTATTTGTCAATTCCAGTAAAGATTGCAAAATATATATTTTTCACTTGTGCACATATTTTGTTTGAATAGTAGAAGAAATTAAAAGGAAAGGTCCAGAAGTGGAGAGCTATCAGAGTATCTTGTTAACAATCTTTTGAAGACCATAACTCACTCGTATACTATCCAAATTGGGCATATGAGGTGGTTTTGGACATCTACAGCAAATGTAGATGTCAAAAAACACCTTGTTTGTTTGATTTGGACAAACTTTGAGTGAATTCTCCCCATGTGAAAGTTGCAAATGAGGAGAAGCATGGGATGGCCGATAAGAAATCACTATCAGAAATCTAGGGATAAATAACTAGGGGTTTGCCTCTTTGTTCAGTTATAGATTGGAAATCAATAACTAAGCAAAGAGGCAAAACCAAAGAATAATTGCAGAATTTTTTGAAATAGTTACTGTTATTTTTGTGAATTATTGATCTATGTAGTTATTCTTTTTTGCCACGTGGATTTCTCATCCATCTACCAACATGGAACGTCATCATGAGGCAATGATGAGGTGGCTAATGATGTGGATTTGAGTGATACGTGGAATTTGAGGTGGATATTGATGTGGATTTCAGGATGACGTGGAGATTGAGGCGGTAGTTGAAGTGGATGATGACGTGTTTCTCTTGAAGATGTGTAATCATATGTGGCAGCTTACGTGTCACTTCTTTTGGGACCCACTTGCTATTATGCGGAGGCATTTGATTGGATGAAATCTATGTGCACACTGCATAGTCATTTATTAGTTATTTCGTAGTTTTTCTCAAATTATTTTTATTTATTTTTTAGCTACATCACAGTTATTCATTAGTTATAATTTGTATAGTTGTTCTAGAGTTGTTTTATATTAATTCTAGTCATTTTCTAATGACTACTCAGGTATCTTCACAATTGTTGAAGAGTTATTGAGATCAACTCTTTACAATTAATACATAGTGATTAGAGAGTTATTTTGAAGTGACTTGATTGGTTATTAGATATGTATTACTAAGGATTGCGTACACAACATGTGTTCAAAAACCCATACAGACTTAGTGATATGTTTACAATTACTAGAGCAAATAAATAGTGAAGTATAGTCCCATTCAATACTCTAAAGTTTGAGCCAAAACGTAGTACCACAATCCCTACCAATGATAAAAAATACATGCCTAATAAAAAAACCAGCCCTCAATTATAGCTAAACTTTAGGAGTTGGATATTGTAAAATATCACTAAATCTCTAAATCTTCCACATGGTATTACTAAATCTCCCACATGGTAGTGCCAAGCCACCAAATACAATTGTAATTAAACAATCCATTTAGATGCATTACTACACAATAACTATATACATGCTCAAAACAACTGTAGAATGACTGTGATATAACTATAGAATGACTCTATCATAACCACAAAATGATTGAACAAAGTAGAAGTGTATTACTTTGAAATGACAACATAACTGTCATGGCATATAGCAACGGTGAAGATTAAGTGTCGCTTTAGGGATTGGTAGTATAGTTTTATTGTTAGTATAGCCTAAGGGGGGCCTAGTTAGGACTTAAAGTCACTTAATAAGGCTGAATTAACACTAGGCGAGTTTGGAAGTGTGAAAGGGGTTATTTCAGGACTGGTTTGGGGTGGTTGTAACCCCAAGCCGCCCATGTCACCTTCATTCTTGTCAAGTTCAGATTTGGGTGTAGAAGAGAGAGTTGGAAGGATGTGTGGCTTGGAGGCTTGTTGAAGTTGGCGGTTTGCCATGTAATACAAACCTTAGTCGTGGTTTCTTCTCTTTCTTCACTTTTCTGGACTAATTCTATAGGAATAGAGTAAGAAGAAGGGTTGTGATCTTCATTACTTGACAAGAATCTAGTTTGTTTTAGTTGTTGGAATTTAGTGCGAAAGACGACGTTGGAGATGTACGGAGGACTGTAGACGTTGTAGAGACACTGCGGAGGCGTGGCGACAACGGCAACAACAACAATTGGAGCGGCAACAAAGACAATGGAGCGTCAAAAGTTTTTGGAGCGCTTGTATTTGGGAGCGGTTGTTTTTGGAGGTATTTTGGAGTTGTTGTCGGAGTTGCAACATTGATAGAAGAAATTTTGGGAGAGACGAAGTTGACTTTGGAGGTAAGGGTGCCTAGACCGGATAAGTGACACGGTAGGTTGTAATTAGTAATTGTCGGGCAATAATAACTGGGTAATTAGTGTCGAATAATAGTAACTGGTAATTAGTTACCGCGACGGAAATTACTGTCCGGTAACTAGGAAATTACTGTCCGATAATTGGGCAATTACTGCGAGGATAAATAGTAACTAAGTTACTGTGGCAGTAATTGCCCGAGCACCCGAGCACCCAAGCACCCGAGTTCCCGAGTACAGTGGGTTTTGCGAGGCGAAGCCAAGAAGATCTAGGAAATTTCGACCTAGTTCCCTTGGTCATCCATCCAAGTCCTATTCCTCCCCCATCCCGCTTAACCTCAAGGTTCTCAATAAGAAGAAGAAGAACGCCGGTTCCCGAACGGGGGGCCGGCGTGAATAAAATGTCTGTTCGTTCCACTACCAAGACCATGTCCACCGGACAAGGAATTAGTGAGCTAGAACTACTTCCCCCTTTCGAGGGTAGACACTATGTAACGAGAAACCATAATCCAACCAAACAAACAACCAACCATGAACTAATCAACTAACCAAACGAGCAGCAAAAACCCACAATCATTTAAACAAGAAGTGTTAAGGTGTCGAAGTATTTAAGGGGGGTCTTGTGTATTAGGGAGGGCTTGGTTGTTTTCGATTTTGCGTTTATGTAGTAAAATAGACATGGCATGTTGGATAGCGATGGTGTTAATGTTTTTAAAGGTGGTTTTAATTGTTTCAATGGGTATCTTGAAGGTATCCTCTAGTGTTTTCATAGATGGGAAAAGGTGGTGGCACGAGCGCCAGATGTGATTACCATGAGGGGGTCTACATTCCATCCAAGGGCAATGATGTCGTCAATAAGGAGTTGGTATTTGTCTATTTTATTTTGGATTGTTTCTGGGGAAAATCTATCGTTGCAACATGTGAATTCAATGAATTGAATGGTGTAGTCTAGGTTAATGTTTTCGGGTGGTGGGTCATTGTATGGTAAACCTTTAACACAAAGGATGTCCGGTTTGAGCCTAGCGTTGCAATGACATCTTTGGGTCATACATGAGCATGGGAGTAGCCAAGGGGGTACTGTATTTTCTTGTGGATTGTTGTTAAAAGTGCCGACGTTCAGTAGTATAAAACATCTCGATTTATTGTAGGAGATGATTAGTTTTCCGACTTCCCATACCGCTTTATTATGTCTTTTAACAATTAGAGAGTGTATGTGGTGATTTTGGCATTTGAGTAGAACATGAAGCCATGTGTCAGGGTCCGTTGAGGGGCATATGGGGCATGTTATGGATGGGAATCTTTCTATTCCAAAGAAGAGTTGTTTGCGAGCGTTTTCCATATACTGACTGTTAAGCGGAGAACCAGGATTAGAAGACCAAGGTAGTATTATTTTTCATTTTTGACTCCGGTTGAGTTTTTGGGCTCTCTAGTGGATGAACCTGGCTAGACGGATGATTTCCGTCGTGGACAGTGTTTCATCCACTGGGCTGGCCGGATGAAACCTGGCCAGGCGGATGATTTCCGTCCTGACCAATTTCATCCGCCAGTTGGATGAACATAGGCAGCTGGATGACTTCCATCCAGCCCAATGTTCATCCGCGGATGACTTTCGTTAAGGTTTGGGGCACATGGAGGGAGAGCTTGGAGCTCTCTCACTCTCACACACTTGCAACTTAGAGCTAGAGCTTAGGAGGATTAGGGTTAGAGGAGTTGTAGAGGTTTGAGGTCACATTGAGTTGGAAAGACTTTGCCATGTACAAAACTATGAACTAGCCAATAAAATCCAACGTGATTTGAGGTTTTATGAAGAGTTTTGAGCAAATCAGGGTTTCATTAGGGTTTCTAGGGTTTTTGTGAAAGTGAGTTTGTAGGTCAATCTCCCTTTAACATTGGCGACCATGTACAAGTTCGAATCATGTGGCTCTTGCTACAAGGAGGCAACTAGGGTTTGAGGCTTTGAGATCTAGATCTAGGGTTTGAGGCTTGTTTTCGAAATTTTTGAAGGTTTTTGAGTTGCATCCTAGGTTTAGAGTGTTTCTCTACTCATTGCACTACTAGGGTTTCATGGGTTTTTGCAAAAACCCCAGCATTTGTATTTTTTGAGAAAATGCGAAATTAGGGTTTCTGGCGTCTTAGAGCTGCCAGCCGCAGTCCAGGCCAGGTCCAGGACCAGTCCCAGCCAGCAATCCAGGACCAGTTCCAGCCGCAGTCCAGGACCAATTCTAGCCGCAGTCTAGGTCCAGGCAGCAACCCAAGACCAGTCCCAGCCGTAGTTTAGGCCAGGTCCAAGCAGCAGCCCAGGACCAGTCCCAACCGCAGTTCAGGCTAGGTCCCGGCAGCAACCAAGGACCAATCCCAGCCGCAGTCCAGGCAGCAACCCAGGGATAGTCCCAGCCGCAGTCCAGGCAGCTACCCAGGACCAGTCCCAGCCACAGTTCATGCCAGGTCCAGCTAGCAGTCCGGGACCAGTCCCAGCCGCAGTCCAGGCCAGGTCTAGGCGGCAACCCAAGACCAGTCCCAGCCGCAGTTCAGACTAGGTCCAGGCAGCAGCCGAAGACTAGTCCCAGCCGCAGCCTAGGCCAGGTCCAGGCAGCAGCCCAGGACCAGTTCCAGCCACAGTCCAGGCCAAGACCAGACAGCAGTCCAGGACCAGTCCCGGCAACAGTCCAGGCCCAGTCCAGGCAGCAGTCCAACCCGCCCATTGTGCCCAGGAGCAGGAGGTCACCAGGAGTTGAAGTAGGCCGGGCAGCAGCTCATCGGGAGCCGGCAACAGCTAGCAGCCAACAACAAATCTCATGCCAGCCTGGAGTCCCAACCCGGCCATCCGATCACTTCCACTAACATCCGGCGACCCGGAGGCTTCCAGCTATAGCCAACCCGGAGTCCCAACCCGGCCATCCGATTATTTCCGGTGAACCCGGCGACCCGGAGACCTTTCAGCGGCAGCTAACCCGGAGTCCCAACCCGGCCATCCAATCATTTTGGCAACACCCGGAGACCAAGAGGCTTCCAACTAAAGTCAACACCAACGTACCACCTGGACCAGGGGACTGTTCTACTCTAGAAAGGGGATGGTGCACCCGGACCAGGTAAGTTTCCGGAAACACATCCTTCAAGTTAAAAATTAAAGATTAAAAAAAAAAAAAAAATGGAAAATTTTGATGTTACACTTAGTAGGTTAAAAGTTGCAAAGGAAAATTCCAGCTACAGTATGCGGACACTACTTACTAGGTAGCACCTAGACTAGAGGAATGCACTGCTAACCGGAAAAGAGGAAAGACAGTGGATGGCTGGCGGGATTGCATGACCAGGGCAGTATATCGGCACCCGGAAAGGGAGGACCACAGGAGGGACGGAGGACAAAGGAGATCCCCGATCACTACCTGGGCACCCAAGGAAGACCGGATACTGAAGTAGCTGGCAAGACAACTCGACCAGACCAACACGGGAAGTCAGTCACCGGAAGCGGAAGACAATTCACTCAGCATGGATGGTGACCAGGGAGGAGAAGGTCTAGGAGATGTAGGGAGTCAATTCCAGCAACCGCGTACAACCCGGCTAGTATTGCGGCCGGACAAATTGGAGGTTAACATGGTCATGGGTGGACCACATATGAGCTCGGAGGCTAGCGTACAGCAAGCCTCACATTCACCACATGAGAGAGACATGGAATTGGAGAGACCGGAATTACACCATATCCAACCCAAAAGACCGGACTATCCAGAAGGACAACCCGGCGGACAACCCGGAGCTCAACTCGGCGGTCAACAATCCTCAGGAGGGAGGGAATGGCAGCAAATTGGCAAAAATAGAAGACAACTGGAGATACAACGAAGGGACTTTCACATGGAGAAACCCCCAGCCGTGTACCATTGGCACGAGGACCCCAATGCAGTTAGCATGAGGGTACATTTTGATGGAGTGCCTAGTCTACCTCCAACTCCGAAGGAAAACCGCACACCAGCCGACTTGCCGGGTAGCCTGGAACGGATGAGAAGGCGGCTAGAACAAGACCAGCCAAGGAAGTATGGACCGCTCATGGGGCTCCCAGCCCCTGGACACCGGGCTGCCGAACCAATTCACTTATCACCGACAGCACCTCCATTTCCAAAAGAGTTTTTTTCGGAACCGGCCAAAGACACCCCGGAGGACTACCGGCGATATGAGGCCCGGAGAGCCCAGTCACAAGCCGAATAGGAGGCACGACACCGGAGGGCCAGAGAGGACTTATACCGTGCCCAGATGAGAGAGCTTCTAGACCCAGTCGGACGTAGCGGTGGCGAGCCACTGGCGTTCAGGCCACTGCCTAACCTAGCAGATGTTATGGGTTCCTTAAAAGATCAAGAGCAAGCGATTCGTCGGCAAGAAGCGGAGAGGCAAAGGTTGGAGGACCAACGTCTTGCCCTTCTTCATGCCTAATACTAGGAGCTAGAAAGGAAGAAGGAGCAAGCCCGGGCTATGCAACAAGAGTCTTACCGACTTTGGCAAGAATCCAAGACAATGATGGAACCGCCCAAGCAGCCCGTTCACACCGAACTACCACCACCAGACCCGTTGGCCAGGTGGCGGAATGTCTCTGGAGAGGAGTTTTATGGCGCACCCGGACTTCCACCAAGAATACCGGCCCTAGTGAGTGGCACACTATAGGCCCGGGTGGACGACCGGCTCTAACTCCAGCCTTAGTACATAGGGCAGCGGACCCAGGTACATACCCAGGTCTGACTATCGACCGGGGGAGTACTATCCCACCATATGGACCAAGCCGAAGACCGGCAATGCCGGTGGACTATATGGATCATCTCACGGGTGGGGTTTATCCACCGGTGGACATCCCAAAAGCTTTTCTGCCGGAAGTCGGGCACCCTGTTACCCGGGACGACTGTCGAGGTGGTCGGAGTCACTGGCTGCCCGGTGACCCTTCAGGACCACCAGCCTTGGCAGCAGACCCAGGGAAGCCACCGGAACCAGCAGCCCGGAGTTTCCCGACCACAAGGGCATTGGGTCATCGCAAACCTTTACCTTATGTCCAGTAAAAGGAAGGAGGTAACCCGGATGCACACATCCGGCAATTTGAGCGCACATTGTGGCATAATGGGGAGCGCGAGGAGCAAGTCATTATTAATTTGTTTGGCACTACCTTGATCGATAAGGTGGGAGCCTGGTATGAAACATTTCAGGAGAACCACCTGGATTGTACTTGGGAGGAGGCCAAAGCGGCATTCCGGCGCTGATACCGGGAGCAGACCACAGATGAGGCGGTCTACCGGGAGCTGAAATCATTCAAGCAGTAGGACCGGGAGAAGATACAGGACTACTACGACCGGTTTATGACTCTAATTAAGTATTTACAGTCAGACCCCGACGAGGGTTTCCGACTTACAAATTTCCGGGCTGGACTACTGGACTACATCAAGGTGCCTACAAGTGTTGTAGCGGTCAGGAATTTAACAGAGCTGGTTGATGCAGCTCTTAGATGTGAAGAAAACTCTAATGACTCCACCGGAAAGGCAACCCGGGTAGAAGTCCGGAGAAGTGATGGAGGCGGCAAGGGGTCTGGCCCGGCCAACAAGGCACCAGCCCAGGAGGCATCCCGGAAGTATTGCAATGGCTGCAAGCGGTCAGGCCACACGGACACTGAATGCTGGTTCAACCCGGCAAGCTCCCAAGGTACAACGGAAAAGACCACTGATAGTAACACTATCGGGGTGAATGAGGTCGTCATCAAGCCGGCCGCTGGGAACCCCCAGCCCCAATCAAGTCAGGGAATTTACTCGAGGTCTCAATATGTACGACCCGGAGGGAACTCCAACATGAGAAGTAACAAGCCAGAGATATGTTTTTTATGCAAACAACCCAATCATCGGCTCTACAACTGCCCGCATAGGCATGAATGGGAGGCGTTTCTAGCCTCTTCAGCCAAGGCACAAGGAAAACCCGAACACCATGTGAGTAGTGTCACCATCAAGTTGCTGGAGGAAGAAGCGGAGGTGGAGGTAGCGAGCCTTACCCGGGCACAGCGGCTGAAGGCTGGCTTGCCCCCAACTAATCAGGAAGACAAGGTACCGGAAGCCCGAACCACCTGGACACCGGACCAGGGGGCTGCCGAAGAGCATCTCCGGGATGACATGATCAAGACAATCTAGGATATCTAGCGAGAGGAGGCTGAAGACCGGGCTGGTTCATCGGTAGGACTTCTGGCGATCCCAGAGGAAGAAGGAGAAGCACCACTGGCAGTAGACTGGGCTGAATTCTCGGACGCAGATGTACTCCAGTCTCCTCGACCGGCGTCGCAGCCAGTTTCGAACACCAGCCCCGACGCACTTTTACAAATTGTGAGCCGGAAGATACTGGAGAGCCCAGTCACAGTGACGGTCGGGCAGCTTCTCAACATGGCACCTAACCTTACTAATTACATGAAGGCCCATCCTTACACAGTCACGAACCCGACGGCTACAACACCAGGCATAGCTCACCCGGCCCCGGACTTATCAAGTCCAACCCCGGAGACCAACCCAGTGTTGACATCTTCAGTAGATGTTGACCGGAACTTACCGGTGATGATTGTCAGGGTAGGCAATGGCACATTGGCCAGTGTTCTCATCGACGGCGGGTCCGGAGTTAACCTGATCACTAAGGAGGAGCGGAAGAGGCTGGGCCTGGGAGCAACTCAGCCGGCACCATACCGGCTCAAGATGGCTGATCAGACCACAGTGGAACCGGTCGGGCTGATCAAGAATGTAAAAATTTACATTCATGACATTCCTTACTTGATAACCCTGACAGTCATTAACAACAAGCAGGTGAACGAAGCATATAGCATGCTTCTCGGGCGACCTTGGTTGATTGATGCGAAGGCTACCCATGACTGGGGTTACAACCTGGTGACCATTCGGGGTGCCGGGACAGTCAAGACCATCCGGGTGAACCCGAAGACCGGGCCTAGACCAAAGCTTCCAACGATATTGGTGTGTTACAACTTTGCACAAGGCCTGACTGAGGAGGAAGAAGCCCGGTGGCTGGCGACTAAACCGGAGGTTCTGGCGGTCGGCAGGGTGACTTTATCGCAGTTCAGCCCGGCACTGCATCATGACCTAGCCCAGGAACAACAAGAAAGCCCGGTAGTGACTGGTCCATTCTTGCAAGGCGGATATGACTCCGAGGACCACCAGGACACTCCAGAAGCAGCCCAGCTTAGAGAGTATTCGGCCCACTTTTATACTTACACTGAGGGCAACATCCGAGTCGATGAAACACCGGCCCGGGTTAAGGTGCAGTCTATGAAGATTGCCGGCTGGAGTCTACCGGAGGTAGAGCAACTCCGGAAGATCAATGTGGGGACACCGGGAGAGCCCAAGTACCTCCAAGTCAATGCTGGCTTGAACCCGGAACTCATGGCCCGGGCTGAAGCGTTATTCCATGCATACAAGGACGTATTTGCATGGACATACAAGGACCTCAAAGGTATTCCACCCTCTTTGGCTGAACACCGGATTGAGTTGGAGAAAGACATCCCGCCGGCTCATCAGGCCCGGTACCGGATGAACCCCAATTACGCAAGTATTGTCAAGAATGACCTTGACAAACTTTTACAAGCCGGGTTTATCAGCCCAGTGGAGGATGCAACCTGGCTGTCACCCATAGTCGTGGTCCCGGAGAAGAATGGGAAGCTCCGGATTTGCATTGACTTCCAGAAGTTAAATGCTGCCACGAAGAAAGACCCGTACCCGCTGCCGTTCACTGAGGAGGTCCTGGACACCGTGGCTGGCCATGACATGTATTCATTCATGGATGGGTATTTCGGGTACCACCAAATCAAGATAGCACCGGAAGATCGGTATAAGACTGCCTTCGTGACTGACTGGGGTGCCTTTGTGTGGATTGTTATGCCGTTCGGGTTGAAGAATGCACCTCCGACCTACCAGCGAGCGGTGAACAAGGCTTTCCGGGACTACATTGATGTGTTTATGAAGTTATTCTTGGATGACTTTACGGTGTATAGTGACATAGTCACTCATCTTGACAAACTTCAAAAATGCTTTGAGAAATGCCGGGAGTATGGCATCAGTCTCAACCCGGAGAAGTGTGTCTTCATGGTCTTTTCGGGCATTATCCTAGGGCACATAATGTCTAAGGCCGGAAAGTTTCCAGACCCGAAGAAGCTGGAGGCAGTCCAGCAGATGCCGAGGCCAGCCAAGGCGGCGGACATCCAGGTTTTCAATGGGTTTGCTCAATTCAACAGGATTTCCATTAAATCCTATGCGCACATCATGGAACCCATCACCCGGCTCATGCGGAAGACTGAAGAGTTTGTTTGGACTGACCAGTGTGAGGCAGCCTGGCTTAACATAAAACAGCGTTACCAGGATGCCCCAATCCTGATCGTCCCACATTGGGACCTGGAGTTCCATATCCACACGGATGCCTCCAATATTGTAGTGGGGGCCATGTTAGCCCACAACCCAACCGGCAAGGGTGACCAGCCAATCTCGTACGCCTCTAGGTTGTTGAATTGAGCTAAAAAGAATTACACAACTACGGAGCGTGAGGCTCTAGCCATGGTGTATGCCTTAAACAAGTACCCGCATTATTTGCTCGGTAATAAAGTTGTGTTTTATGTTGATCACATGGCTTTGATTTATTTGGTTAACAAGCCTCAAGTGTCGGGGAGGATTGCTCGGTGGTTACTTTTGTTTCAGGAATACGACTTCACCGTGGTCTACAAGCCCGGGAAATCACATGGAGTCGCAGATGCTCTATCCCGGCTATCCAATGGTGAGCCAGCGACCGGTATTGAAGACCAGACCGGCAACGCCAGGCTGTTTTATGTCTAGCCGGAGTGGCTGGTGGATGTGGTGTCATATCTCTGGACTGGCACTCTACGCCCGGAGTTAACCAAGGAAGAGCAACGGAAGCTGATTCTGAAGTCACTACCGTTCACGCTCATCGCTGGGATTCTTCACAAACGGGGCCAGGACCTAGTCCTCCGGTGAGTATTGGACTCGGAACAAGTTGACCTGATTATGAAGGAGTTACACAACGGCATTGGAGGCGGGCATTTTTCCCAGGAGATCACTGCTCGGAAGATCCTCGACGCCGGGTACTGGTGGCCAAACATACACCGGGATGTTTCTGACTACTGCCGGGCATGCGATAAGTGTCAGCAGGTCGGCGGGATGGCTAACATTGGGTTGGCTCAATTGGTGATCAGTATGCCTGTGGAGTCGTTCATGAAGTGGGGGCTGGATTTTATTGGCCCCATCAAGCCCATGGCATCCCGGTCAGGCTGCCGGTATATCCTGGTCGCCACCGACTATGCAACTAAGTCGGTGGAAGCCCGGGCATTGAAGACCAATTCCGCGGCGGTTACTGCCCGTTTTCTCTATGAGCAGATCCAGACTCGCTACGGGTGTCCGTTGACACTGGTCAGTGACCAGGGGACTCATTTCATCAATGAGACAATAGACCATCTTGTGGAGCATTTTTTGCTTCAACACCAGACATCCACTACATATTATCCCTAGGGTAATGGCCAGGCTGAGAGCACGAACAAGTTGATTGGCTGGCTTTTGACCAAACTTGTGAATGACCAGCAAACGGACTGGGATGAGCACCTCCCGACGGTATTGTTTTCATACCGCACGGCGTATAAGGTTTCTACCGGGCATACTCCATTCCAGCTGGTGTACGGGCTGCACCCCCTTATGCCAACGGAGTACATCGTGCCCATGAAGACAGCAACCGGCGAGACGGACTACAACTCGACCAGGGTCTTGACAGCCCGGGTAGCAGACTTGGAGCAGATGGACAGTTACCGGTCGTCAGCCCAGGAACGGGTCGGAGTGAAGCAATGGGACCGGGCGTTGTGGAGTCAGCAACACTATAAGCAAAAGGATTTTCAGCTAGGAGATCACGTGCTTTGGTATCCTAAGGGCCACAAAGATCACACCGGAAAATTTAGGAGTCGGTGGTTTGGGCCTTACCGGATACAATACCGGTTACCCAACAACACGGCACTCCTGGTCACGATGGCTCACTTTGAGCCGAATCCCATCCTTGTCAACATCAACGAGTTGAAGCCCTACCGGTTCTATGAAAAGGACCAGCTAGTCACCATCAGCCCGGATGAGTCAACCCAGGGGCGGGTTGAGCAGCAGAAGGGGGATAGTGGAGTGGCAGGTCCGGATTGCACGAACGAGACCGGGAGCACCGGGGAGCAAGACCTCCAGGGCAGCTGGACTTTGGAACCCGAACAGCGCACAGCCTCCGGCGAGGTGAGTAACAACTTAAGAGAGGAGCGGGAAGTTGAAGAATCAAGTTGGGGTTTTTCCTTGGGTTGCAGCGTCGTGGAGGTGGTTTGGGAACCGGAACCGGAAACCAGCCAGAGATGGCTGGAGGCCCAGGCAACGGACCCTGGAGAGAAACTGAGCCCGGGATTGAACCCTGGTGAGGAGTATGACTAGGGAGCAAAACCCAGTCCAGGGTCCAGTCCGGAAGCAGGTCAAGACCGGGAGCTCGGCCAAGAGTGTCAAAGGCAGCAGCGGCCCATGACCAGCTTTACACCCGAACCCGAATGCGAACAGGAGCCCCAGGATAACCCGGGCACGACCCGGCAGGACCCTGGAGAGCCATAACTGGTCCGGGAGGCTTTAGATGGCCAGGAGCAAAAAGAAAAAGAGAGGAACAGGGTTGTTCGGCCGTCTGTCCGTTTGGTAGTGTCCGTCCGTCCGGCTGTCCGTCCGGTAGAGGCTGTTGTCCGTCCGATAAGGGTCAACCCTGGTTTGACCATGAGTTGAGGTAAATCAATTTACCCACTGCTACGAAGGCGACTACGTGGATGACACGTCGTCAACAGGGCCGCGCGCGTGTAGACAGAGGGGCGGGGCGCGTGAAGGGTGGGGGCGCGTACGGAGATGGGCCGGGGCGCATACTAAAAGGGCCGGGCGCGAACGGTTTAAGGCCGGGCGCGTACTAAAGGGGCCGGGGCGCATACAGGGGAGGACCGGGCGCGTACAAGGGAGGACCGGGCGCGTACCGTGAGGGGCCGAGCGCGTGTGGGAGGACCGCCCCGCGTATCGCGAGTGGCCGGGCGC
>OZ020524.1:15013954-15332367 GCA_963971425.1 Bryoerythrophyllum caledonicum | reverse complement strand
CGGACGGAATGGGCGGTCGGCCAGGACTGCGGACGGCTATTTACCCCCGGGTAAATTGACAAAACGGGTTATGTCACCGGACGTCCTGATAGGCCGGAGGACGTCCTCCGTCCTGACATCCGGACGTCAGGGACGTCGAGCGTCTTGACAACCCTGCTCCGAGCTATATTTGGCTTGGCAAAATACTATTGCCGATTTGTCAATAACTTTAGCTTGATTGCGAAGCCGTTGACTGTTCTCAAAGGAAAAAATCAGCCATGGACTTGGAGACGAGAGCAACAACATGCATTTGCTACTTTGAAGTTGAAGCTCAGTTCAACGCCATTGTTGTGGTGTCCGGATGCTTCACAATCCTTTCAATTACACATACACTAGAGTGATGTAGGACTGGGGGCACTGTTGATTGAGGAGGAAATTGAAGGACGAGAGTACGTTGTGGCGTTTGGTTCTAAGAGCAACAACAACGTGGAGGCAAACTATTCATTCTACGAGGGAGAGGCTTTGGGCGCGATTTGGGCCATAGGTCATTTTAGGCCCTATTAATGTGGGCAACGTTCTACGTTGGTGACCGACCATCAACCTTTGAAGTGGCTCATCGAGTCTGCCAATTTTACTAGCAAGTTTGCCAATTGGGCTTTGTTGCTTCAGGAATATGACTTTTAGGCTGTACATCGGGTCGGCATTACGAACTTGGATGCGGATAGTATATCTCACAATCCAAGTCCTTCAAGGAGGATCTAATTAGTGCCAAGTGGTATAAGGTCTGTGACAGGGCGTTAGTCTTACTTCATGTTGATGTCAAGCTCCACATCTACGTTGTCTTATATTGCAACGGATGAGGAACTAAATATGGTCCAAGTTGTTAGCAATGTGTGGGAAGATGCTTCAATCTTGTACAAGCTACAACACGGGTGACTTTTCCATGCTCTTTTTGCTATGGAGCGTGATTGAGTCAGACACCAAATAGCAAGGTTTCATTGGAATAACGGCCTTCTATTTTGGATGTGGCTGGATGGGACCAAACACATAGGTCCCAAGCTTTGTTAGTCTACTTGTTGTGACTCCATGTGGAGCCAAGTATGTCTTAGTGATGGTGGAGCATTTCAGCAAGTGGATTGAGCTTGTGGCATTACCGTAGAACTCTTCCGAGTTGGCGGCCACGGCATTCCTCGACTGGATGTTGGCTTGTTTTAGAGCCCCAGCTAAGGTTTTGACAGACCAAGGGTGTGAGTTCCTTGGGGCTTTTGAAGCTTTGTGTATAAAGGCTTTAATTGACCATCGTACCACTTCTCTGGATCACCCGGAATCGGACGGTGTGGCGGAGTATGGGATTTGGACCAAGGATGTCATAACGGACGGGTTGAGGTGATCGGACGGGACAATCGGACGGGCGGTCCAGATTGGACAGATTACCTGAAGTGCGCCCAATAATTTTTTGCAAATAAATTTTTTTTACTGGCATGGCTACGTCATATTTGGACGTGTGACGCCACCCTGGCACTAGGGCGGGGACGTCTCCATGAGGGGCGGGGACGTCCCCGCTCCTCATGTAGGCGTCCCCGCCTCAACATCATTGAGTGGAAAGACCTTAATGTCTGGAAGCAAAATATGTTTATTACATTAAATCATTTCACGATATAACAACAATTTCCTGATTTCATACTTTCAAACCAAGTAATATTGGCGCTAGTTATCTAAGAAACCTTTTTCTCTCCTAGCTTCTTCTATGAATTATCACAACTCTCTTGATTTTGCATACATAAACGTAGTTACTTTTCTTGTCCCTTAATTATTCAAATGACCCGATCTGCGCACTCCTTCGGTGGACGGGCCACCCATAACCGCATCTCGAAGGACAATATCATCATCATCTGGTGCCTCATCCCAATCTTGACGGTTGTCATCATGAGCTCCTTCATCGCTCCCATCTTTGTATTCTCCATTGTTACCATCCGTAGTCCAAAAGCCCTCTATTTCAGAGTTGTCATTGCGAAGCTCTACAATTATTTCACCATCACAACGCGAGCGTCTGAATCTCTTTTGTTGATGTGCGTGAGGATCATCGCCGTCGGAATTTATGGTTGGGCCGCTGGTAGGACGAACTACTCGATTTGGAACAACAAACGCCGGAGTTGTTGAAGAGCGTCCTGGAACATACGTGTCCAAAAACGGTTGTACAACCACGTTCGGATTTTGTGCCTCTATTCCAAGGGAGGACGTCTACGAAGCCTTGAGGATGATGCTTCGCCGTTGTTTCTTCCTCCACGGCCTCTAGCCGCTCCACGACCTCTAGACCCTTCACGAGCATTAGTCCTTCCACTGGATTGTTGATATTGACCCATTGGATGAATTAGCCCGCTCTAGCACCCGAAGGAGGTCTGCTATTTCTGGCAGTAGTAGCGAAAGTGTTTAGACCCGGCCCCTCAATGCCTACACTTTGTTGGAAAGGTCCTGTGAGATCAAAATATTGCTCTCTTGTTTTGTTATTGTTCATTTGTTACTTTTATGAATGTAATGTTAACAAGCAATGTCATCTTGAGGTAATTTGACGAAATTTAAGTTAATTAAGTCGTGAATGCAAAATGCATGTTAGAGGATAGTTGTTGCAAGGCCTTGGGTAGGATGTTTGGCACTAATTTAAGCTTTAGGTTTGATTTAGTGGAGAAGGACTAGAGGAGGGAAGATCCCCCCTAGTGAATCCTAAAATTAGGAATAGGGTTAGTTGCTTAATTTAGAGTTGAGTGTTTTACCGTGGGCCTTGCGCAATTAGCTTGTAATGTTCATGGTTGTGTTTATGGCTTGATTGTCTTGGTTTTGTTCATTTAACTTCGTGGTGGTGTTTGTGAGTTACATTCATTCGTGGAGGTTCGTCAAGAATGGAGCTCCATGGAGGTTGGGAGCAACATTCATCCGTGGAGGCCTTAGGGTTAGGACCTTAGGGTTAGGGTGAGCCGCCTCTTTGGCGGCTCCTTTTTTTGTACTTAAGTGCTTGTTTTCAAGCTATTCTCAAGCCTCAAGTTCTCAATCAATCCCTCTCTTTGTATCTTGATTCATCTTGTGTCTCTCCCTCTTCCTTTTGTTATGCTTAGTTGTTGAGAGAAGGAAGGCCATGGGCCTCCTTCTCTCTAATATTGATCCCCTCTTCCATTGTGTTTGTACTTGCATTGTACTCAAGTATAGTGTGGTGTTTTTGCTCATTTCCATGGAGTGTCTCTCAGTCAATTGCTCATCAGTCCTTCAATTGTTGTCCAAACAGATCAAGATTTGAGATGATAGTAGATCTCTTTAGTAGCTTTCCGTTGGTATATGGCGCGTCCAATTCAGAGTTATAGGGAGTGAGATACACCCCTCCAAAGTTACGGGTGTAGTAAGGGCTTTCCCCGCTGGCAGTAGAAAAGTAGGCCCCAGTCTTTTAGCAATCAGTCCTAGGGTTTTGATCCTATGCTTCTGAGATTTTAGGGGTGGATGCGCAATTGGCTTAGCTTTCCAAAAAGCTATGGCACGCCCCAATCGGAGCTAGGACAACGAATTGGCAAGCAAAAAGCTAGAGGTCACTTCCAAGGTGATCCGGCGGAGCAGTTTCCTACTCAACCCCTTCTTGTTTCTCATCCTCTTCTTGTCTCCTCTTCTCCCTTGATCCTCTCTTCTTGTGATTTCTTCCAATTAAACCCTTGTGACCAAAGACCACCGCCATGGTGGTTTTTTGGGCTCACAGGTCCATACATGGCATTTGCCGTTCTAGGAGAAGAGGAATTCCGGGAAGGCGGCGTTGGTGTGTTCTAGTCATTAATAACAGTAGGCAACACCACAACCAGAGATGGTTGTGGCTCAAGGTCCTCTGTAAATGCAAAAGCATTAGAGGGGTCTAAATATTCCGGGTCAAAACGCTTTTGCTGATTAACAACCCTTTAATCAGTCACGCAGAGATAAGTCCAGAGTACAACGACATTCCGGCAAGTACTGTCGTGATTCTACCGAGTGAGTATTACGGTTTGCAACGAGGACTCCTAGACATATACATCAGGTTTTTTCCCTATGGCAAGGGTAGATTCCGGCCGCAACTGGAATCCGGGTTTACACGGATCTTCCGTACCCTAGAGACTACCAGGAACACCTCTGCAATACATCTTTTTCCCTCCTAGCTTCTTCCGGACCTTGGAGACTACCAGGCACACCTCTGCAATACGTTTCCAGCTCTCCCGGGCGCTCTCCTAATGCAAGTCCCAACCGGTTACCTCAAGTTACAAATACAATATCGCTCACTATGACAAAACCTATCCACAACAACACAAACCACAATGGATCCGTTCTTCACAAAAAACGCTCAACACTAGGATATAGAGAAATATATTCAGAGACTAAGACGTCTTCAGCAAGAGGAAACAAGATGATCAACCTCCTAAGACTCATCCTTAAAGTACTAACAAAACTCCTGAATCTGAAGTCTACCTTACCCGCTAGGAATTTTAAAAATCTTATCCTAATAGTAAAAAGGCCTTATCCCTAAAAATCCAGAATTCAAATCTCAGATCCGAAATTTATGGATCTCAAATCCGGATTCTAATTCCGGCTTCCAGAAATTCCCTGAAATCCGGAAATTCCTTGTAGTCCGGAAATTCCCTTGAAATCCGGAAAATCCCTGAAGTCCGGAAAAGCTTTCCGGAATCACAATTTTCTAGACTTAGGCATTCCAGATGCAAACTTCCCTTAGTCTCCTTTGTTAGTAGCCGGGTGCAATTCTGAGCCCCATCGTTAATCGCTACTAATTCAAAAGGGACTAGGGATTTTCTAATACTACTCCTAACTATGGTGTCTTCTTATTCCTAGTACTCCTATGCCTAGGTGATTCCTCTATCTCTTTCTCGGTGTTTGTCTTCTCCGGAGTCTCCTCCGGCTACTGAGTTCTGGATCCGGAAATCGCTACTGGAGATTTGTCTGCTGGTGGTGTTGCTGCCAATCTCCCTGCCGACCATATTTGCTTTCCCATGAGGTCCTGGAAGCTCCCTACCGGACTGGCAGCTTCTTCGATATATCGTCTCGAGGCCGGGAAAGTCGACCTCCAGAGGATAGTTGATGGCGGTGTAGATGAGTGCCGGAACACCGAAGGGGTTTCCTAGATGAGGATCTCCTCTTCGAGTTGTCCTGAGGAACAAACGGCCGCCTCATGAGGTCCGTTTCATGATGACAGTTCTGGATTCCGAATCACCCCTAAAATAGTCAGGAGTTTTCCGGACGTCCCCACTAATACAAAGTACTCTAATAGCACTATTTAAGGATTCTGGTTGGACCTAGATTTCTTATTTCCTATTTCTACCTCTTTGCGTCCTACTATAATATTCTATTACTAATCTTTTATTAATTTTTATATCTAGCCGGATTTTAAGGCTATATCCGGAATCGTGTGGGAACGGATTCCTACAACAAGTGTACTGAGAACTGTGGAGCATCAAGAGCTTCCGCAATCTCTTGACATCAACGTGTGAGCTTCAACTGGATCTTTAAAGGAAGAAGTGGATCAATGCAATGACGTGCAGAGATATGTGGTGGTATGCGTTGCCTTGATTCCGCTACCTCCAACATAAATGCATGTCTTCTATGGAAGCGTCACAACACATGGCAAATTGGATGTCAAGACACTACACCAAAACATCCGCCGTGGAAGTCAGCGCGCTAGCTGCAAAGGCAACCTGAACGAGCACTATAAGAAAACAGGGGTTTTTGAGATGCCCCGTGTATTTTTGGACGTCCCACAGGACGTCAAAAAAGAGGGGGGACCCGGCCTAGATTCCTTGTTTTTTTGGGACATCAAGCTGAACAAGTGAGGACGTAGCCGGATCCGGGCAGACATCCACGAAAACGTCCTGACACTTGAGACATCAAAAAGGACATCCACGAAAACGTCGTGACACTTGAGACGTCAAAAAGGACGTCTCGGAAAACGCGCCCCTGCCACGTCAGCGTAGGGGACTGTTCCCGCTAGTCCTCACTTTTTCAAGAGTGAATAAGGGCGTGACACCTCTCTCTCTCTCTCAGCTTGCAAGGGTTTGTGTGTCTCTTTCTCTCAACTCGCTACAGTTTGTGTCTCTCTCTCTCTCAACTCGCTAGGGTTTGTGTCTCTCTCTCTTTCTGTGTGTGCGCGTGTAAGAAGTGAGTGCACGTGTAAGAAGTGAGTGCGCATGTGAGTTGTATGTGCGTTGTGTGTGCGTGAGTGTGTGCGCAAGTATGTGTGTGTGTGTGTGCGTGAGTGTGTGCGCAAGTATGTGTGTGTGTGTGTGTGTGCGCAAGTGTGTGTGTGTGTGCGCGCAAGTGTGTGTGTGTGGGCGCGCAAGTGTGTGTGTGTGTGCGCGCAAGTGTGTGTGTGTGTGTGCGCAAGTGTGTGTGTGTGTGTGGGGGGGGGGTTATGTGGTGGATGTCCCGGGAAACACCCCATGAAATAACGACAATAATGTGTCCCTGTGACGTGTCGCTGCCCATTTTCAAAAATCCCACGTGGCGCTAAGTTGGACGCCAAATGGCACGCTCCAGGCCCTCAAAAAGACCTCGTCGTTTTGGATGTCCCAAAAACTTTTAAACGTTTCTTGGGACATCACACGGATTTTCTTGAATGTCTAGGGCACGTAATCACCCTGGATTTTAGTTAATGCCCCTTATGACGTCCATTTCGATAAAATGCACGTTCATTTTGACATCCCAGAAACCATTGTTTTCTTATAGTGGAGTTGCTTTCTACCATCACCAGTAGACCACTCAAGCCTAATCCACGCCTCCCCCGTCCATTAATCCATCCCAAAATCGAGTGGATGAAATGTCTGCTGACCCACGAGATTGATGTAGTTGGTGGTACTACTCAGAGCGCACTATAGAGATATGTGGGTGACTAATTGACCAAATTTGACACTGATTATAAACTGTCATGGATGTTGTGTTTAGCCCATGGCCTTCTCCGTACCTCCAATCGATGTAACAATCGTAAATGGGCAAGACTCGAGGACCAAAGCACCTAGATCTAAATCTTGAGCTACGTGCTTGCCAATCATGACTGGCTAAGCCCAAAGTCCAACATGACACGCAATGAGGTAGCTAGAGTGAGGTTGCCTTCCGTACGGCCAACCACCATGACTTTGTAGTCATTCACCAAACGTGCCACCCCTAGAAGCACACTAGGTCGCTCCAAGTCGCAAAGCCAGACAAATAAGCCACTCCAAAGATCAGTGGCTGATCCCCGTAGGACTTTTCCGTAGGTGTGAAAGTAGCATTGGCCTCAAACGCGGAAATTGCCTCCGCCGCCAACTTGGCCCGCATTGCCACCAAATCCTCCTCGGTAAGTAGAGCCGTCACTACTTGCGACACCTTCAAAGATGGCATGCGCACCTTGCCCTCCAACATATTACTTGCCAAGCAGAATACACCGGATGGTTGAAAATCCGGTTTAGGGAAAGTGCACACCGGCAAACACCGGCAACTTCAACACCTTATATGCCAAGGTATGTGCGGCATGTTCATGAATGTAAGAAATGAGTGGGACCGGGGTCGAAGTTGGAGCGGTCGTGGAAGTTGCCACATCTGCGATGTCGAAAGAAAAAGGTAGCCAAAACTAATCAATGTGGTCCGACAATTTGCGTCGCGTAGACGGCCATTACTACCCAGCAGTGAGGGCAAAGGTGCAACTACTTGTGCGGTAGTCTGAGTGCGAGTGGCAGATGCTGCCACAACCTACCTCAAAGTGCCATTCAAATATCGATCTACTGTTGAAGAAGAGCCTTGGCCCCTCATTGGAGGTTGTGTGTCTGCAACTTGCCTCAAAAAAGCCATCGGACTCATTTACTTCTTCAGCTCCACCAGTTTGGCCTGAAGTGTCTTCACCACATCCAATCCAAAAGCTGAAGATCTTGGGCACTTATTTTGGTGAAGAAAAAAATAGTTTTCATCATTGTGGTCTAACTTGCCAAAGTGAGAGCATGTCAGAGGCTTCTTCCCCTTGCCCTGCTCTTCTCTATAGGCTTGGCGGCCTCGGTCTTGGACTTGGCTTTTCCCGCTCCTACCTCATTTTTCTTTGATTGATTTGGATTTCCTTTGATGTGACCAGCTTCTCTACAAGCCGAACAATGCACAACCCTTTTAAATTGTGCCTCCGCCAAGCTACCAGTAGTTGTAGCAAGTTTCTTCGGAATCGGAGCCTCGAGCAGCAACGTGACCAAATCCGTGGCCTTGCTCACGCCCATCGCTCTATCAAGTGCTTCCACCTCGGCAAACGCATGCGCCAAAGTGGCGTTCCCCTCATACCAAAAAAGAAGATGCGGACAAATAAACTCCACCATCCGCTTATCGAGCTTAGAAATGGAAATCTTTACTAGCTGGCAATCCGTGAACACACTACCAACCTCCGCTGACAATTGCGCCAATGGGGTATATATAGTGCGTGGAATATCATCTTTCTTCCAGCAGAAATCTTGGATGCGCTCCATCTGATCACGTTTGAACCCGCCGTATTCCGCCACCAAATGCGCCATGAACTGTACCAAAGGATCGAAGGCTTGCGTATTGCCGACCGCCACCAATGTTGCATATGTGGCTATGGCCAAACATGACATGGCCTCCATGCCAACCCGTTCGTCCACAATAGCAACAATCTTGCTACTGGAATCCTGACCAAGGAAACTCTCTTCCACCTTGGGCTCCTTGGAATCCTCACCAAGGAAACTCCCAAGGGCTCCTTGGTAGAAGTCAGGAGTTCGACAACTACACTCTCCACGAGCGCAGTCACTAACTCCACACACTGGTGCCAGTATTCCTCGACGGGGCGCAATTGTGCATCATGTTGCAAGGCCCACCTCCCGTATAACTGAAGGGCTCCAGCTCCAAATGTTGGGGCAATGATTTGAGCGCGTACCACTAATTAAACAACGGCGTCCACTGGTACTTCTCCTTCATTTAGATTTTGAATTGGAGCAACCAATCGGGTAGGGTGATGCTCCCAGCCCGTCTCGAGAATCAATCGCGCAAGACATGGCGGTAATTTCCTCCATGTCGTCAAATGTGCCCACGCCCCAAACCTAAAGCCTTTGATCGATATCCAACGCCAAAAGCCTCGTCAATATCCGACCTTAGCCCAAAGCCTATAGTAGAAGCACTTTCCGGGTGGTATAGAGAGGAGGAGTGGTAATACCCACTCCGGGTACCGACCATAAAAAAAAACCACCTCAAGATCTATCTACGAGTACTATCTAAAAGGTAAATGTACAAACGAGCAACCCGCACCTATAAAACCACCAAAATATGTGGTTTACCGGTCATCACCTCCGGCTAGCATTGGTCCAAGCACAATCCTCCACATAAAAAGGTTTTCCCGGCCATCAACTTGGTTTCACCTTACGGTATCCTATCACAATCTAGGAACAACAAGAAATGGGGCCACTAGAAAAACATCGGCAACAAGCCTGCAACACGGTAGAGGTACCACACAAGAATTTAGAATCAAAATTGGATCTTCTCCCCAAGCAACATATAAGCAGAAATGTACAAGGGATCAGAGCCATTGGCACACGCTTGTAGTGAATGGCTCCAAGTCACAACATCTGCAATGCCAAAAATAAACACTCAAAAGTTTCCTTCTAATGTCTAAAACAAGGGAGGCAATAGGACTCTACGGTCGCGATATTGACAAACACAAGTCCCTCCAATGAAAATCACACATTTGGTGACAAACGCGCTCAACACCAATCTGATACAAAAATTGGATTAACGGTAAAGTGCCCTAAATATAGGTGCAAATTTTACTCAAAATGGGGTTAAATTCCCTTGTTATATACCTCCAAAGTTTATATTCTAAACTTTTTTAACAACCCACAAAAATGTGGTTTTGGAAAAACTTTTCCATTAAATTTTTACCTTCCGTCTACGTGGAAACCCCCATGGAGTACTCAAATCCAAAGTTGGAATTCAAAAAAATAAATATTTCGGGAGATATTAACTCACAGTTAGTGAATTCTGCCCAAATTACAATTTCATCTTCAGTGGATGAAGACTGCCCACGGTAGATGAATTCGCAAAAAAAGGATGGAAATTGGAGCGAATGAAGAATTGCGCAATGGATAAACAGTCGCATAGTGGTAAAAATTGATTGCGAATGAAAACTTGAGTGTAGATGAGAAACTCACTACAGATGAGAAATTGCTCGATGGTTGAAATGGCCATAGGTCCAGCAGCTCAACTTCCTCCTCCAATTCTTCCGCCACTCACAACTTCAAAACTTGTCGTATTTGAGGGCCGTTGATTGCGCTGGAATTGTCTAAATGCATGATACAACATTAATCTAAGTATCTACAGTTTTTCTCACATTTTCTAGCTCAATAACAAGAGATCTAGTACTAGAATTAAAGGGTCTTTATCAAGTGAAAGTGTTGTGTATCATAAGAGTAGTCAATCGTTACGCACACCACAACGGATAAATCAACAAGTGTGAAGTAAAATGGAAAGCATTGAGACTTTACTAATGACTTAACCAGCCACTTACAAGCAACTCTGAGTCACTACTCTCCACTCTTATTTGCAAAGCTTGACTTGACAAAGATGTCAAGTCATGGACGTGTCTGGCGCTATACGCACACACACAGTCCTAAATGGATAAGAAACATCCATAGGATGAATGCAATGCACCGCCAACACGTCTCTAAACCCGAAGATTAGCAACAAACTAATCTGCATTAAAATCCTACGATAAGGAGAAACACTTGACGCCATGTCCCGCGACACCCACATGGACATAGTATGTTTTTCCACTGTTTGTCATTCCGAGTTCCGACACCCGCATGGTGCCTACCACTATAATTTACCCAACTATTGGGGGGTCTTATGACCGTGTTGTTTGAGTACCTAGAAAGTCCTTGGGGGGATTAAGGAGGGAGCAGGAGGGCGATGAAGACTGCAAATGTTGTTGAAAGACTGCGGATGACGTCGTTAAATATTGTGGATGTCAGTGAAGACTGCGATGTCAGTGAAGGCTGGCGAAGAGTGGATTCTTGGGGTGCTTTTTGTATTGGGTGAGGCCCCTGGCGGGAGGGCCTCACGGGCTATGAGGTGCCCGACGTGGAGGGTGGTTGCCGGATGTGGAGGGAATCTCACAGCCCGTGAGGCTTGACCGCCAAGGCCTCACCTGGTGTAATGCCCGATCGGGGCAGTGCGATTTTTTTTTCCTGAACGTGCCCGGGCAAAAAGTCGTGAGATTTCATTACGCCCTGTTCTCACGCACATTCCGCGTTGTGAGGTGCGCCAGAATGAATGGGAGATTTAGGGAGTTTAAGTGGCGTGTTCTTGCGTGTGTGCCAAGATTTGAGTTTGGATGTTATTACTGTGAGATCAGGTTTGGGGTTGGTTGCGTTCAAGTGCAGATATTGTGATATTATATCGAGGTTACTGAAACTAAACGGGGTTTAGGTCTTTTGTATAAATGCAATATGATATGGAAGAGGTTCGCTTGATGGATGTTTAGGGTTTAGGACTCTTGACAATCACCTCAAGGACGGACGCCGATGTCATCGCGCTCAACCCCGCGAATTACACGATATTCCTTCTTCTTACAGGAATTTAGGGTTTAATTTACGGATTTGAAGAGATTCAGCTGAGGTCGTTAACTCTCTACTCATTGGGGATACTCTACAGGGGTGGCAGTTCCGACGGCTTGTGCTGGAGGCGCTGGGGAAAGACTTGCTTGAGGAGCTCAAGTTTCTGGATGCTGCTGCAGAAGTCAATCACAAGATCTGGTGCCTTTCTTTCTTTCTCCTGTGAATTCTGAGTGTCGATCGTTTCTTTAAAAACTTAGTCGATATAGATATCTTTGTTTCATAGTTAATCTTTAGTAACTGATTTGATCTCGTTGATCTTTCTAAGACTGCTGCTCTTGAGAAATCGAGTGGAAGCAATGCCATTGTAAATATGTTAATTCTTTGCAGGAAGAGTGGTCAGGGTTTCTAACTCTGCTGAGTTTTGGTGCAGGCATCATCGGGGGTGGGTTGTGCAGAAGCTAGGGAAGGAGGCTGTTAACAAGGAACTGGAGTTTACAGAGGGTGCGCTCAAAGAGATATCATGCTTGTCCTCACCGCGATGTGCTAATCTGCGTATGGTTCTTTTTTGTTCTGTTGAAGCAAAACATGAGTGAAATGTATTGGAGTTGTTTCCGAAGGTCAAATCAGGTTGTGTCGTATTATTGGGAGGCACTTTCAGACGTTGAATGCAGTTTCTGGTGTGTTTGCAGTGGCTGCTACAGGAGCTGGAGGGTTGGAAGTGGGAACTCGACTACTGTTCCAAGCTTTTGGAGGAAGACCCTGCAAGTACTTCTGCTTGGAATCAGGTATGAAATCAGAATGTTGTGCTTGCTGTTTGAGGGTACCTGAGTTATGGCCTTTTGCTGAGGAGAACTGAGTTATCCCTCCTAATAGATACAGCTTCTTCATATGAGTTTCGTTTTTAGTGTGATGGTGAGTATGCATCTGACCACTTGGTTTTTATTCTCTACCTGCAGAGGTTTTTGGCACCCGATGTCCATCTTTGGGAGAATTGCTGCAAATGAGGGACTCGGAAGTGAGATACTGTGTGGACGCCATCAAGCGGGCGCCTACAAATGAGAGCCCCTGGAGGTATCTGAAGGGTTTGTTCCTGGACGACCAAGCTGCCTTTTCTAGCGACTCTCTAGTGAACGAAGCATGTATGTCGGAAATAGTGAAGAATCGAAGCGATGTCCCTGCGCTTGGTTTCTTGTTAGATTTACTGAGTGCTGGTTTTCAGCCACTATCTGCTCAGAGCGAGAAGCTACGGCAGGTAGACTTGCCGGTGGCATGGGTGACGCCGTCTGAGCTTGCCGAGGCTGTGTGCATGAGACTTGAGAAGGTCCATGCTAAGCGCTGTCAGTATTGGGCCTGGAGAAGGTCCCTTCCTGAAACATGAACTCAGGATCGTCGCATTCAGAAAGCCAATCTATTTGTAACCAAATGTGGTATATAACATGTGTAGAGAAAGGCCTTTTTCGTGTCCTCTGATGTCAAATTGCCGATGAAATTATTGCTAAGATGTGTTTCAATGTTTAACCTTCAAAGTGCCTCCGATCTGCGCATATTGAACAGAAATACGTGGGACACTCATCGGATGCGACACACTGATCAATCGGATGGGATTGTTCAGTACTACGGTATCAATATTTAGTCATATCCCTATTTTCGTTCCTCATCAGCCCTGTTCCAGTCATTGCCAAACTTCGAGGACCTATGCTGAAAGAAAGGCCAGTGAGTTGCAAACTGACTCAAAATGCAATCGGCCGGATGCTCAATGACACCAGCATCTGAAGATCTGCAGGTACTGTGGAAGCAATCTAGAAATCTTAACGAAACTTGTGCAGACAGACAAGATGACCGTAGTCGTCGTCGTTGCTGAGGTTTATCTCTGCGTCCAACGGATGGCGACCTTTTTTCCCGTTCTATGGGCGGTCGGGGACTCTGACCAGCAGGTTTTCTGGGACGACCAGGTTCTTCTTCATCCTGAGGAACGTTTTTCCTTTCGTCGTTTTTGGGGTTTTTACGTTGGGAGAGAGCTTCGCTTTGATTCCGTCTTCAGACCCATTTGTCGGTATAATTTGTGTGGACATCACTGGGTTTCGCGGTAATTTATTCGATACTTTTTTTAGGTGTGATTTTGGATTGTGGATGTGTTTTCAGGGTTTCGGAGCTGGAGCTGGAGCTTGAGCTGGAGTACTTGAGGTTCGGTTGCGATGTACGGGGGTGGTGAGTTTGTTCTTTCCAATGGCCTGTTGATGCTGCAGTCGTCTTCTGCATACATGGTACTACTACAGCTGATCGATGAGCTCGGACGTGATGAAGCTCTTACTTGAGAATTCAATATCCGTGACCGGGCTCCCATGAATCTCATGAATCACTGTCCTAGATAGTCTTGAAATTTATGCCCACTTTATGAGTTTGCGTGTGTCTGATGGCAGCTTCATGTATTGATTGGTTTTGGAAGGGACGATATTCCATTTCCCTGGTATGGTCGCCCAAAAACTAATGCTGACAAATGAAAAGGTTGAACTATGAGGACGAAGCACCAAGGCGGAAGAAGTTCATTTTAGGAATATTTTTCTATTATTGATCCATTTTAGGACTATTAAAATTCGAAAATCAATCAGTTTTGAGAGGTGAACCTTAGTATCCAAAACAATATATTTATTCACTCACTGCTATGGTATGGTTCGGCGAATTCGATTTTATTAGCACTGTGTTGGATGCATGAATTTGTGCCTATCTTAGTGCCATCTTATTTTGCATTGGCTATCCTATTCTCTCCTCTATTAATAACATGAATTATCCGCTCTGCTCTAGGATTTGTCGTTCCTGAGATGGCTTGTGAATATTGTTTTTTGAGTGTAGATGAGGTATCAGCGGTAGTGTTGGACCTTGGTTCACACTCTGTGAAGGCAGGGTACGCCGGTGAAGATCAACCCAAGTCTGTGTTCCCATCGGTAAGTCTTGGTTAAATTCTGGCGGGTTCAGAATTCTGGAGCCTGCCAATACTTCAGGTATAGCATGGGTGCTAGATGTCATAACTTGCATACTAGTTCCATCTGTAGTGGTGCTACTTTTGCACAATTTATGTAATTTAGCTCCACCAAGTTCAAGCAACGAAGCAGTAGCCAGTTAATCTGCGTCCTTTAGATCCACCTGAAGTAGTGTTTGTGAGGTTTCTTCTGATGCCTCTCTTTTCTACGTTTAGGTTGTAGGATCGGTGCCAATCGATGGAGGAGGGGGCACAGAATTGAAGCCTAGAAGGAAACTTTGTGCGGGTGTGCAAGCTATTGGCTATCGCAGGGATCATATGGAGGTGTGTACTTCACAATTGTTTAATCTCCATAACTCGTAAAATGTGAGATGCAACATTGCAGACGGCTATTTATTTGTATCGTTGCTCGAGGACACGGAAAGGTTGTAGCCACATCTTTTGAGAGTTGTATTCTGCATCTTTAGTAGATGATAGTTGTACGAAGTTGATATGTCTACGCTTGTTTGTAATTAAGTGCGGGTATCGCAGGTCGTACCAGCTATGAAGGATGGCCTCGTTGCAGACTGGGATGTTGTGGAGAGTCTTTGGAATCATGCTCTACGGTAATCTTGAATCCTGAACTCAATGAAGGACCATGTTTATGAGTTTATTGCAGATATAGAGTTATTCTTTCTATTTCCAATGACGTGACAAATCTGTCGGCGAATGTTTTATTTTCTCTCTGGAACCCTTTTCTACCTTCCTCATTCATGTCCTCCTTGAATCATGTTGTATGAAATCGAGATCAGTACTATAATTGTCCTAAACTTATTGTTCTTGATGGATTCATTTGGTTCACCGAATTATTGATTTCTAGGCAAACATTCATGTTTGACGATATCTGCTTGTATGTAATTGTGAGAGTGGTCCTTCTGCCAACAGAGATCGCCTATTGGTAGACCCTAAGGAACACCCAATGCTCCTTGCGGAGCCCTCCTTCAACACTCAACAACATCGCGAAAAGTGAGCAAAACAATCCTTTCATATGACGAGTGATGCAATTTGGGAAGAGCTTGTCTTCTTTGCACCAGAAATTGCTCAGGTCAAATGACATTTTTCTGTAGTATCCGTGCTTAACACGCTGAATAATGTCAAATCCATTCTTATTAAATCTGTCATGATTTTCTGGAATGTGTCATAGAATGGTTCAACTTATGTTTGAGACGTACGACGTGCCCGCTTTGTTTTTGGCCAAAAATGCGGTATGTATTCCGGCTTGATATCTTTAGTTGTTGCTTTCTCTTGTGTAATACAATCTCTCTATTGATCGCTCCATGTACTGAAATGAAAGCACCACACCTAGAACACTTACTGTATCTAAACTTAAGTTCCTCGATATCAATCTGGATCAATTGTTGATTTCCAGCTGTCGATTTGGATATCAAGAAGCTATTTATTGTTACACGGCTAAGTTTTAGCTGTGATGGTCCAGGTTTTGTCATCCTTTGCGTCAGGCCGAGCTACATCACTTGTTGTAGACTGGTCGGTACCACACTATCGATCTATTGTGGACATTTCTAGTTCAGGAACTGCTTTTTCTTGTCGCTGCTCAACGTAAAAAACTTTTTATTTTGACTAACCTATGAATCTGTGGTACCGTTGCCAAGTTGCTCTGCTTAATGAAATAATGCTTGGTGATGACAGTGGGGGAGGCTCTACTACCGTGGCCGCGGTACATGATGGCTATGTTCTTCACAAGGTATTGTGCAAGCTTGCAATTTCTACAATTCCGAGTAATATTTGAGATAGTGATCGTTAGGATTCAAGTTCGTGGTCGGTTGTATCGAGAATTTCTTATTCTATCCGCTTTTTGTATCTTTTTTTAGTTCCAAGAAGGTTCATTCAAGATATTGAGTTAGAAATGTGGGAATACAGGCTGTGGTCAGATCGGCAATTGGAGGAGAAGTACTCACTGATTGCCTTCAACGAACTCTGGAATCCAAAGGTCTTGATGTGAGTTCCTATCACTATAAAGACCATCATGTCTGATAGAAAAAGTAACCACTATGATTTGTGTGCTTCTGCTGCTATGGCGGTAATCCTCATTTTTCTGATTTACTTGCAGATTAGACCACGGTTCTCATTTAAGCGCAAAGAGGTTCGCCAGGGAGAATATGAGGTTTGCGATTAATTTCTCGGTTGATATGAATTATCTTATTCTTCTGCCTTCGTTTCTTTATCTAACCAGAACTTTTTGCCCGTATAATTTGTAGTCTTATTATTCCTGCAGCTGATTCCGCTTGAGCTACCAAATACCACGGGCAGCTATTACGCCTATTCGCAAGGAGCTATTGTTGCTGATATCAAGGAAACAGTATGCCGTGTACCAGATTCAGCTTATGATGGTGACGTCTCCTTATGCTGGTCTTTTTCCTGTTCGTGTGCTTTTCCAAACATGTGCTTTTCGTGATTGATCATTTTCTTAAGTGATTCAGGTTGGTTTTTCCACCGCGTTACAATGGGCCAGGGTTTAGACTTGATGATGACGGGCTTGATTTGTGATTGGTCCATGATGCAGATACTTCATACTGGAATATACCAACAACAGCTTATGAGCTTCCAGACGGGCAGTAAGTGTTCGTCGATTTATTTCATTTATCTCCAGGTTGTTGCGGAACAATGCTTTTCGATTTTATACTTATTTGTCGATAGTTCTCTTCGTCATTTTGATTCTGACATTCATACTCTGGACTGGACAGGGCAATTGAAATCGGAGCTGACCGTTTCAAAATTGCAGATATAATATTTAATCCTGCCCTCATTCAGGTAGGATTGTGTTTCTTCCAATACGTGCTTTGCCATCTTAATGTTGGTAATTTTTTTCACTTCAGGTACTCAGTTAGGGCAGCAGCTGAAACCAAGCTAGGTACTGGTTGAATCCGTTTGCTTGGTTATTATACTGTCACCTATTTGTCCCTGAACAGTTGCGACAGTATTTTTGAGTCCTTGATTAACAACTGCATTTGAAACTTATGCGGCGCAGACAATTCCTGGCATGGAGAAGTACGGCTTTGAAGCTGGTGTACCTTTTAATGGACTTACTCAAATGGTGAGATAAAGTTGTCGTTGTTCTGGACAAACATTTCTTACCACAGATGAAACACGGCAGAGTAGGGGTGCATATTGTTTGAATCAAATTACATTTCCAATCGGTTGAGTTCTGGATCTGTAACAGGTGATTGAGAGCATCAACAAATGCGATGTTGACATACGTAGAGAGCTCTTTAACAGCGTGATGGTGCGTTATTCTTAACTTCAGTGCCAGTGCCACTTATACCACTCTTAGTTTATGGCGTTCATGAAACGGGTAGTTTATACTCCTAGTGTTGTTTAATTATTTTCGTTAACTGAGGGTATATACGGTGCCTCTAGCTTCTGGGCTTTTCCAACGATTCTACTGTTAAGAAAACAATTCACTTTCAATAACAGACCCTTTCTGTTTGTGAATCAGCTTGCTGGGGGAACCTCTGCCATGCAGCAAATGAAGGAGCGATTGGAAAAAGATCTCATGGAAGTAAGCAACGACCGGGACTTACTGTCGCGTCCTAGAGTGCTTTGTGGGAATCGGCTTCATCTTCTATCGTCTTCGAGCAAGTTTGATTCGCTTTTGCTGTGTTGCACAATATCCTTGATGATTCTGATGACACGAAAATTGACCTGGAATGCAGGAAGCACCACAATCTGCACGCGTGAAAGTGTTGGCCAGTGGCAACTCCTTGGAACGTCGATTCAGGTGAATCTCAGTTTCCATCACTAACTGATGCAATTAATGTTTGTTGTTTCAACCCGACCAAATTCCCTTGATCTCATTCTTTATTTCTGGATATTTGTGTGCAGTGTATGGATAGGTGGAAGCATTCTCGCTTCGTTGGGCTCGTTCCAGCAAATGTGGTTCTCTAAAGCCGAGTAAGTAGCTACATACTACGCTTCATTCATAAACTGCTTTCCCACTCTTCGTCTCATTCTTCCTCTTCACTAGTTTCTTCATCCTCAACTTGCTCTATTTTCACTGATTCCGCGCATCTTTTTGTGGCCTGCAGGTATGAGGAGCATGGTCCAACGTACGTGCAGAGAAAGTGCCCATAGGAACATACCCAGAGCTTAAGAACAAACACCCGATCACCGTCTTGTGCATACATATATCAGTGTGACTCAGGAAAATCTAGACAACAGATGTACTTTATGAAAAAGGTTCAACCCATGTTGGCTGCAAGGAGATCTGTCTGCTCACTTGCACCTCCAAACTTCCAAGGATAAGGTAAACGGCACTCACTTTGTCACTCCCAAGTTTTGTTGTATCTGCAATAGCTCCCCCACATAGTTCCATATTATCGCCAGGGATCCCAAAAGTTCGCTCATCAACAGGTTTTTTTTTTGTTTTGTTTATACTTCTGGTCACAAGTGCAGTGTAGTATTTACTTCAGAGTAAAGTGGTGTCGGGCTACACTTCTTTATATGTCACGGGAGATCGGAATTATTGTTGCCATTATTATGACACAAGAATTATGTCACAAGATGACATAGAAATGGGTGTGACAAGCATTTCGATTTTGGAAAGTTCTCGTGGCAACAGATTTTCTTTCAAGAATATGTCTTATTTTTTTAAGCAAAGTTTGTGGTTCATTTAAGTTGGATTTTTTTTTTAAAATTGTTTTTTTTGTTTTTTTTTTTTGTTTTCTTCTGGGTGTATTTTTGAGAATATCTTTGCCTTTACTAATGCTTTTTTAATTAGGAGCTCTTGGCTATACCTTAGGTAGATTGAAAATATTGCTCATTTTTTACTCGTAGTTTAGATTTACAACACTTATAGCACTTCTAACATTCATTATTATTTGTAGTGATGTGATTCATTTTCTTGATTGGTTAAGGTAAACCATCTTGGAAGTGATTATACACAAGTTGCTAAAGAAACTTAGCACTACTATATGTTAAAATGACACTATATATATACAATATAAGTGTAGATACCGGTTGTCTCCAATGGAGCAATGACAATCCTCAAGACCTTGTCTTGGTGTGATAACATGTCCCTGAGATACTATGTTTAGGTATCAACTTAGGTGTTGGCCACCGGATGGGCTATTGATTGTTTTTTGTTATATAGATAAGATAGATACCGTAGGTGAACCTCTGGTTCAGCACCTTAATGCCGAATAATTAATTAAAGTGAAAAATTGACATTCGGCATTCAAAATAACAATAATCTAATTTAGGCAAGAAATCAAAGACTACTACATATGGAATGCCATGGATGAAGACTTTTTCAAGCCTTAATCCACCTTGATGTCTCTCATGTGCCAAAATCTATAGATATACAATTTTTTACAATTTCGGCATGTTCAAAAAGTTATTTTCCACTTAATTCGGCATGGGCTATTCTAATTCATTTAAGCTGAACTAGAGGTTCACCTACGGTATATATATGTATATATATATTTATATATTTTAAACCATCAAAGACACCAAATATAACAATGCCAAGTTTTGAAGTTGTCGTGCTCTCAAGATAAATCCTAACCTTCAAGATCTAGAATCAATTGTCCACGAATTCTACCATGGCAATGGACCACAATGGAGGATCCGAATAAGTTATTTTTTCATCCAAATAAGTCCGTTTGGTGGATTCCAGTCTTGTGTTATCAAGGATTGCCAAATATATGAACAATAAATTTTTATTGCAAGAGATTTATCATGTATAATAAAATAGTATTTTGATGTCCATTTGGTGAAGCACCAATGGATCTATGCTTTTGAACCTAGGTTTTGGCTTAGATCAATCACTCTTAGTATTAATTCAAAGCTACCTAGGTAAATTACGGTTTAACCTTAGTTTAAAATAAGTGTGGTAAATTCTAAATATTTTTAGGTTAACTTAAGCACGTGCAAGTATCTTTAAGTAATTAGGTCAATATTGATTGTCTTATCTAATTATAATCAATTTAGATTAATTTAATTGATTGTGGATTTAGGAGTCACAGTTGACTATATTCAATTGGAGTTAAGTGGTTTTGTGTGCACAAATGGGTGGTTCTGTGTGCACAAATGAGTGGAATTGGTCATTCTTCGTAGTCCATGATGATTGGTGATGTAGTCCTATAGTGTGTGTGAAGTTCAACCTCCATTACAAAACGCAAAGTAAGGGGTAATGCTCACACTCGTAATGTTGTATGAGAATGTATATGGTGAGATTTTATTAGCATTTAGAATGAGAATGACATACATTTGCACTACATTATCAGTAGAGAAGAGTTCACAAAAGAACGCAAAATAATGTATTTTATATATAAAGATCTCAGACAAATGGTGAGACTAGTTTCAAGGATTTTGAATGATCCATTGTTCAAACAACTTCTCTCTCAAAGCTTCATCCTCTACTTTGGCTCGGTCAACTTCCCGAAATACTTACAGTCCAACATTCCAAATCCATACACTAGATCTGTGCAACTAACTCCAAAACCACCTAGCTCAAGTATATCCAATTTCTCACAGTAGTTGTGTAACCAACAACAAGCAATAGTGACCCTAGCACCTTTATCAACTCTAGGGTTGTAATTCCTCAATATATATCATCTATTTTCGAGAGGCATTCTCTATCACCACCCTTCCTTAATATTGAAGAAGTCACTTTGTGCCTAGGTTGTTTGGATGGGACGGGACGTCCGTCCAAGTGCTCCATGGGACGGTGTAACTTAGAGGTTTTTTTAATAAAACTTTAATTACCTCTTTAACTGCCAGTCGCAACGATCTTGGCTTGGTTGCTGACTTGGTGGCGACCGGGCCCCAACCAGCGGTATATTGGGCGACCCCTAATTTACCCGCGTCCGGACGACGTCCCGGACAAGATGGACGTTGGGGACGTCCGGGACCCCAGATTTTGAACATATCTGACCTCCTTGCTTCATGCAAGGATCAATCATCTATTTGGTTGTTCAGCAAAGGGAATGTGTGTCTCATCAATTGTATCACACACCTTTAGCAATCGTGCAATGTCTTGAAAATCATCAATGATGTCTTGCAAGTGATCGCTTGTGGGTATACTAATGCATCTACTAAATAAATTTTTTTTGTTAGAAAAAATGTTACAAAGTATGTCTATCTATTTGCAAATGGTGGATCCTCTAACTTTCAAATTATCAGTAATATGGTCAGGAGAATATCCATGCGCAAGCCTATAGAGTACAACTGCAACAATTTTTCTAATCTCCAATTAAGGCCTAATAGGATTTATGGATCGTGGGATCAAATTGTTAGAGATAAGAGTTGCTCATAGTTATTATGATATCGTAAATAGTTGAGGTAGACTTAGAAGGGAAAGTATAGGGAAGAAAATGGAGAGAGGTGAAAGGAACTTAAAGTAGTCTCAGTATTGACAAAGGTTATTACCTATTGGTACTATAAGTGGAGGCCTTCGAAAGAAGGCCATATCTCACTCCAAGCATTGTTTGTAATACCGTGTGTATTTCATTTGCTTGTGGAATCATTTCTCTACTTCTTTTGAACCTCAATAGGTTATGGGCCCACTCATGTGAGTTATGTGCGTACCGCCACGAAAAAAATGTTTGCCATGGGAAAATGCCCATCATCCGTATAATATCTCGCGAAGAATTTTATCAGAAGGTGATTACGTCGGAAGACGCCTTTGTTCTGGGGCATCACGAGAGGGGAGGCGCCCTCCTCGTCGGGGCACCTCCCAGCCAATAAGTAAGCGCACATGGCCTTGGACCTAAACCCCCTTCAATTCGTGGAGCTGAATCCATCTGGTCACGTGGGTCCCAATCCGGGATTCCAAGGACTAGATTGGGGTGGAAATCTAGCCATACAACAGGCATGTGTGCCTGTTTAGTGATGCCCTCCAACGAGGGCGTCTTCCTATACATAAGGGCCAAACCACACGAGAGGAAAGGCAGTGAGTTGGATGACTCACAGTGGTTCAAATTAGCAAGTGGTTGCCACATGAGAGGAAGTAGGGGGAGTGGCAAGAATGACATGTGCCTACTTTGTAGCTTTGGAATTTGCATTGGATGTTGCTTTGGAATCTACATGGCAATGACTTGGCACAATAATTGCCGTTGAAAACTAGTAGGCACTAGTGCCTGAAAGTCCACAGGCACTAGTGCCATGTCGGAGGAAAAGAATATTTTTCGTGCCACTAGTGCCAAGTTGGAGGAAGTTGTGAAAATTCCTCCCCCTCCCATGTGGTAAAGGCCCTAATGTTCATCCATCCCGAGCTCCAAGGTTGCTGACTGGGCTCACAAGTGCGATATACAGGCGACACTGCCCTCATACCGTCCCGATACCATGTCAAGACTGCTCTAATACCATGTTAATACCCAGGTGCTACCGTGTCACGCACGCTGTGATGAATATGAGTCGAATCAGCTCGCGCTTTAGACCTAATATATTTACAGGTGCCACAAGTAAAGACGTGAGCACGCAGGTGCAGGTCGGTGGCGGTGGCGACGGCGACGGCGACGGCGGAGTAGGTTCTGGTGCCGAGAGCGTGCTCGTTTGCAGGGGCAAGCGCCACTCCTCCGTGGGCGGTGGCAAGCGCGCTCTGCGGGGCGGATTCCTCGATTTCGGTTCATTTTCTTGCTTGGATCCCTCGATGTTGGTTTGGAGTTGGAGTAGCAGGAGATGAGTACAATGCCGATATAAACAAGCAATGTTAGAATCTCCCCCACACCCAGCAACACGGAGGAGGAGGCTTGCCTGTCTGTTGGGGTCCAGACCGTCAACCGGCGAGAAGGGCTTAGTGCAGATCGGACACTCCGGTGCGGACTTCAACACTCTAGAGTGCCCCATCTGCCTGTCTTCCAGGTTCTATCTCTTGCACTTTGCTTTTCATTTTAGGGTACATGGGGCACAGGATGCAGACATATTATAGGTGCAAACTTTGTGTGGCTTTGGCAGTTGCTTTCTGTCTCTGTGCCTCTTGAGTTTATATGGTTACTTTTGATGTTTTGGCAGTTCTCAGTATCGTTGACGCATTGGTGCACAACTTTCTTGATGCATGAATTTGGATCGGGGCATGTTTGTATGTTAACAGTAGGCCCTGTTGTGTAGATGCAGTTACAGGGCATGTCAGAGTAATCACATGAGTAGAGCCAATTGTAATGAACATAGTCTTCTGCGGTGTTTCCCATCTAAAATGTCATTATCTGGTATCTAGAAAGGTTACGGGTTATTTTTTGGGTTTTGTTGTAGCAACCGCAATGAAGACTAAGGTTAAGGGTGAAAGGTAGTGTCGCTAACTTGGGTGGATTTGTGAATCACTGTGACAATGGTTACACTGCGTTCATGTTCTGACAACAAGTTGAGCACGCAGTGCAACAATCGCCACAGTGCGTGGTCAAATTGTTGCCAGAATATGAACACGAGTGGCTGCCCCTTCTGCGCGCTGCTGGTCAATGCAAGCTTTAATATGGGGGACTCCAAAGATATGGCTGTGCTGGTCTCCTTGTTTGGTTCTTGGAGGGAACATAGGTTCGACGGCGAGTCCGTATGGCCTCCTTGGAAGCCTAGGTGGACTCGCAGGTAAACCTATGTCCCCTCCAAAGACCTCTTCCAAGGAGGTGGTATACAAGCTCACTGTGAAGGCATGCACAGGAGCGTGTACGGCATAAAGAGGACTTTGTCGTTTGGAGACCTTGAAGATTGGGTGTTTGCATGTGGACACCGGGATGATTCGTTCGACATGACGGTGTCGCTTGCTCGACTGCAACAATGAATTCAGTAACATTCGGTAAGATTTTAACACTGAAATCATCGCTGAGGACACGGTGTTATGAGACGTTGATTTAGAACATGATCTGAGAACTTCTGTCACCTACCGGTATCATAGAGTCTCATATAAGAAGTTACTGTTATTGATTTGTACATTTCCATTCGCATAGAATTATGGTACAAACATTTTTGTTTTGTCTCCAGCTCTCATTTGCACAGAATTGGTTGGAAAAGCGATGACAGATACACACAAGTTCATGTTGAAATGCTCAACTTTTACCTACGTTACCTTAGAAAATGTTTAAGATCAGCTCCCACATGGAACTTGGGGAGATTCTTACGGGCGGCTTCCAATGCATCATGTGCTAGGGTTTTTTTTGTTGAGATTGAATGTGCTAGATTTTCAAACAAAAAATATAACTGGTCCAGAAATTCTCTTTTTGAAGAAGATTAGCATGATTGGGACCATGAATATGGTAAAACCTGAAACAAGGTGGGTGAGGTTTAACCCTGTAGTGCCTAGGTGGTCGGTTTTGGGTCGATTCTGCTGCTCATTCCGAGTAGTTGATATGTTTTAAATGGAACAATTTCTGGGTGCATTGGTGCAAGCATTGGAGAGCCACACTAATTTCTATGAAGTGGGCTATGAAGTGGGGTCAACGTGAATTGTACCTGTGCAGATATTGTTGTGCATGATCTAGTACACTCGTGGATTCTCCCATGCCTTGTGAAACCTCCAGCCCAGTCAAAAGTACCAAAACAGCTATTTACCAAACATAGCCAATTATTTCGGCTGTTTTAGCCAATCATAACATCATCATTCTAAGAAACCAAAGCCTCCTTGTACATCATTATTGTGTAAAACCATTACCTCTGGACCTCACACGATTACATCGCCACTTCCACACAATCACCTCAAGTTCACCTTACAGTTCAAACACTGACTACAAATCATTCATCAAACACAGCACAAGGAATCCATACTAGTTTGCAATATGCACTCCACCGTGGCAATCGAGGTGATGTGCTCTAGATTTGCGACGCTTACGCTGTACGTTTTGCCCCACACCTCCACCACCAGGTACTCGAGGGGGAAGGTCTCACCCAGAGCGACTCTCACCGTGGATATGAAGGCAACGACGACGCCGGGCATGGCCAGGGCGAATTGACCCCTCGTTGGGACTTACCTGAGTGGCCACGAGATGGTGGGGCCAAAACCTGGCCCCTATTTTGTTTTTGGATGGGCCCTATTTATAGCAAGGGAAGGTCATTTTGGGTGAACAATCGCCGTAGGCTTCAAATTTGTCCTAAGAAATCCAAAAAAAGCCTCTGGACCCCTCAAATAAGAGGGCCAGAAAAATAACCCATGCAATTATGACGGGCCCCACCTCGGGTAATTCCCAGAGAGGGGTCAATTCGCCCTGGCCCAGCGGGCATGAACTTGAAGTCGAGCCTGTAGACTTTGTAAATTTTTTGATAGCCAAGCCAAAGATTAAGGGAATCTTGCTATGTTTGGTACTATTCAAGAGCCGTTGGTAAGAATACTTTGTGTCACATGGTGAGAGATTTGATTGAGTTTCGTGGCATTGGTATCACTTGTAGGAAGTTTACCAACAAGACACTGAGGCTAATTGGTATCATTAGGATGGAGGAGGCCAGTAATCCTTATGAGAAGGAAATGGTTGTTACTGGCCACAGAAGCATGAATATCTACCTGCAGAATACTGGTCGAGGTGGAAAAACTGACATGAGAGTGTGCCAATGGATAATTAGTGGAACCTCAAGCAATAGCGAGCTGTTGAAGTTCCTTTAAAACGACACCTACAATCAGGCCTTGGAGATGTTACGATTGGGTACATTTCATTGCGACTAATCACTACTTCATCTACACAATGAGTACATTTCATCATGATTGGTCACTACAAACCTCACTATGGTTAAATTAGGCCACAGCTCAAACAAAGATGAAGTAACAATCCACCAATTTGCACATTACTCCAAAAGTGACCACCTATGGGCCTCTTGTCGTTAACCCTTTACCGCCCAGGGATGTTTATGAAAAAACCAATTTTTTTGTTGATTTCTTTCTTTGAATCGGATTTGATGGAAATACAATGCCCAATATCAATATCTAACCTTACAAAATTGAACTTAACCCATAACCTGAACTTTGGGGAGATTTTGCACAACATCCAACGCTTGATGGAATAGATTATAGTGTTTAAAGTTACCAAATAATGGTAGTGAAAACTGTGGATTTTAGAGGGTGTACAACTTTAACCACCAATAGATTCTTGCAAGAATTTTTTTACTTTGAATTAGAGTGGTTCACATGTGCACTAGGTTGGTAGCTTTGCATTGAAATATCATATGTGATGAAAACATTTACACAAAATTACAAGTGATTTTTTTTCTTTTTTCTACTTGATTGTATACAAAAATGTTCTAGCCTTATACAAATCAAAACAAAAATTTTGTATGTGAGGAGAGAGATCAACAATCACAAAGCAATGAAGAATGTCTTGAAGACAAGGTTCAATCAAAATTTAAGACCAAAATCAATGTGCATGTGTGTGAAATACAACATAGTATATGGCATGGTATTCACTACATTCATTATATTTTAGTGTATTTGATGTATTATGTGTTGTATTCCTAGCTTTTCCAAGAGTTCTACAAATCCAAATCATGATGTGATTGTTGGAGAGTGTTCATGTAATGTGTGCGCAAACCTGAACCTCGTATCTTGGAGCCTAATTCCTCATGGATTTCATGCAAATTGAGTTTTAACACCTCCGGAGTCCCATTTCGGGCTTCCTGGGCGGTAAAGGATTAAAGGGTTAATATACAAGTTGGATGAGGAGGAGAAAAAGAGAAAGTGCAAATAGGTATTTCTCTTTCTATTTGAAATGTTGTAATTTTAAAGGTTCTTTACTTCTATTTGTTTTATTTGTTAGAAGGACGATGTGAAAGTTTGGCTCAATATTCTGTAGAGAATTCATGGCGTTGAAGATGAGAGCAAGCCAAACATAGAGTGTTTTGAGAATGCGCTGCAAATACCTTATGATTTATATTTTTCTAGTGTTGGAGACAAAGTATGGGACCTCTCTTTGGTGTAGTAAACTTCACATTCTGGACTTTAAGGCTGTTTACATCTAGATGGTTTGGGCTGGAGCCCAAAGAAATCCCGAGTTGTGATTGGAGTAAAGAATTGGTATCCCGGAAATGGGTTTACATCAATCAAAATATGGGCTGTGGCCCAAAGTGTTTTCCGTGGATGAGAAACCTAGTTGGAATCCTACATGGCAGATTTGAATAGTGTTTTACGGAACTTAAGGAGACTTATTTCCTACAACCTCTAGGAGGTTGTATTTCCCGAAGTCCGGGAGAGTATTTTTCAAAACGAATTTCAGCCAATCATTTATAATATTTTACTACTGACATTTCCTGTTGACATTCACTGCTGAAATTTACTGCTGAAGTTAACATTTACCGCCGGCATTTACTGCTGAAATTTACTATTAACATTTACTGCTGAAATTTTCAGCTGCAATTTACTGCTAAAATTTACTGCTGAAATTTACTACTGAAATTTACTGCTGAAATTTACTGCTGAAATTTACTGCTGAAGTTACATTTATGTTTTTGTAATTTAAATAATACAAATTCTTTCACTATGGGGTAGTTCTCAAAAGAGCCCATTTTCATATAACTACTTAAAAATTCAGCCCAAGTACACAATGGGCCACAACCCTTCTATTCGGGTTACACCTAATTTTTGGGCCACAACCCACTTAGAACTCCCTTGTTTGGTGGAAGGTACCCCGCTTACAATGGTTTCATCCTTCAAGCGGGGTACCACTTGTGTCTATGGGCTCCAACCCAAACCTTCAGGTGTAAACAGCCCCTTAGTTATTGTTGTGTTGGATGGTTGTTGCTTTAAAGTGCTTGTCGTGCTAATTTAGTTGTTTATTTGCAGGTGGATGGAGCATTGTCTTTGGCTCGATAGAGTTTTCTTGAAAGTACTCAGGGTTTAAACCCTGACTATCACCCCAAAACGCTGATAGGGGTTGTACACATGAAAGTCCACTTGTTTTTTAGAAATATTGTGGTTTGGTTAACTTTGGGGTTTATTCCATAAATTATGGTCCTTTGTCACCCAACCAACATGCTACAGGGTTAATCATCTAGGCACAGTCACCGTCCAAACATAGATGCAAGGTGGCATTGGTGACTCCAAATTACTAATTTGGTTACATTAGCTTGTTCCATGCGCGTGGCCCATAAAATATGGAGGGTGAGAACTTTCACCCTGCAAATATTACCGTATTTTAATCTCACCCTGCTTTGGTGAATAGAGAAAGACACAAGGTCCTCAAAACATGTTGCACCGGGTCTTTTTGGCTGACACAAGGTAGCCACCCTTTAAAACTCAGACTTCCAGGAAAACTCTAATGTCTAGCTGAAATTTCATTAAATTTCTATGGCACTGTGGGCATGGATTTAGTGGTGGAACGAACATACACTTTATTCACTCCGGCCCCCCTTGGTACTAGAGTTCTTCTATCTATCCATGGCACTGTTTGATGCAACCATGGTTACTTTCTTGATCAATCAGATGAAGGTCTGAAGGTTTGTGTGCCTTGGTTATGTTTCAAACGTGGCGTCTTCTATTTTGTTCAAAAAACCTCTAGGTTGGTGTATGTGCTGAGCAGTGCTAGTAGAAGTTCGAATATGCAAAAATGAGGTGTAGTCTATTGTTGAGGTGTTTGATTTAATTCTTTGGTGTCAATATTGCTGTTGATGTTAAAATCGTATGTTTGTCTTACTAGATTGTCTTTTTTCAAGAATTTCTTGTTATGTTGTAGGGACTCAGATTTTGGATCATGCGAGCAAGTGGTGATGTAGTGCAAATGCACATGGAGAAGTGTTTTGGTTTGGTAGTGCTACAGCAAAAGAAGTAGTGTTGATTCCTTTATCAGGGTGTTGTTGTTATAACGTTCTATCATGAACTTAGTGGACAAGTTGTTTTGCTGATCAATCATTTTTGAGTTGCATCATTTTTGCTCTTTTCTTATCTTGGTTGTATGTGTGCTACTAGTGTATGTTGCTACTTGCGCCTTTGATTGTGAAATATTTCGTCATCAACTTTATTCTTCTTGCAATTCTGGTTTGGATGCTTTGCCGAAGGTATTATGATAGGTTAGGATGTTCTTTTGGAGGTACTTGCAAATGTTTCATAGTCTAGGTTTGCGTATTATTTGGGAATCTATCACCTTGTTGTTGTTTATGTTTATGTGGATCTTGTTTTAGAGTAGATTATGAAGTTGTGATGGATGTGTAGAGGTAGGTGGAAATTTTCAACCAAGCTTGTCAAAGTGTGGAGTATTTCAAAGCACTACATTAAATATTGCATTTAGTGTACTAACACGAATAGTGTACTTACCCTAGTACACTAATTGCAAAGAAATTGACAAATAGTGTACTAATTGTAAAGAAGTTGACAAATAGTGTGAGCCGTCCATGGCGTTCATGATACTCCCAATCAACTTTCTTGTGCCAATAAAAATAAAATGAACTAAAAAGATACCCCCAATCAACCACTTACTAGCCACCATGCCTTTATTGAATAAAAAGCTTCCTTTTGAAATGTTTATTTTTTGAAAAGGCTACTTTCTCAAAAAAATATTTTTCCAAGAGACTTCTTTTTTCAAATGGTTACTTTTTTAGAATGTTATTTTTTCAAAAGGTAACTTTTTGAAATGTAAACTTTTTCAACATGTTACTTCATGAGAAGGTTCCTTTGTAGAAGTCTGAAACTCCCACTTGATTGCCGCTACCAAAAAAATTAGTTAAAATTGTGATTTTTATTTTGGATAACCATTAAAGTAGTTAGTATTACATAAAAGTAGGTTGTATAGTAATTAGTGAAAGTAGGTGAATGCTTAACTAGTTAATTAGTGTTATAGTGGTGATAAAATCGGGCCTAAAAAAACCACCAAGTTTTATACTTGGTAAAACCTAAAAAAAATGTCTGGGAAGAATCTCCAGGAAAAGGATCCCAATCACGACTTAGGTTAAATTAACTAGTCAAAGTTTTCCTTAAATGGATAGATTAATTGTAGTTTTTTCTAATTGTTTAGGTTCTTTTTTTTTGTTTAATGTTTGTTAGAGACTTAAATTCTTATTCAAAAGAATAGGATTTTAATTTTATTCAAAAGAAAAAGATAAAAAGGAGAAAACGAAAAATAGAAAAAAATAAAAGAATTGATACTTGAGCTAAACTTGGGTATCAACCGGATACCATCAGCAACCGGGTACCCGTATCAAAGGAGGGGTACTACCGAGCAAGGGAGCATAGCGGTGCCGAGAGAACAAGGGAGCACAACACTGCCGAGCAAGGGAGCACATCACTACTGAGAGAAGGAGCATAGCACTACCGAGAGCAAGGAAGCACAATACTAGTGAGAGCGAAGGAGCAAAATATTGCCGAGAGAGAAGGAGCAATGCGTGAGGAAGAAGAAGAAGAAGAGGAAAAAGAAGAAGAAAAAGAAGAAGAAGAAGAAGAAGGTGGATGGAGAGTCGCAACCACCTAGGGTTTGAAATTTGCAAACTAGGGTTGGTGGAAAATTATGGTGGAGGGGGTTTAGACATAACAAGGTGGAGATTACTAGGCGTGGAGGCGGTGCAAAGAGATTCACAATCGCGACGAGAAGATTCAGAGACTGAACCACGACTTCAAGGAGGTTGCAGGTGCAACAAGGAAGTGGCAAGAATTTTGAACAAGGCACATTCTGGAGTTAGTCCATTCCGGACAATATGACTCCACCGGGGACATTGAAGCTTTCCAAGATTGATCCTAACAAGTGGAAGGGGACAAAGCAAGGAGGAGAATTGGAGGAAGACCTCACATGGATGGGTTGCATGGGATTATACGAAAAATCGTGGGTCTTTCAGAAGGGATATGCGGTTGTGATATGCAAGAAGAGGAAGGATGAGTATCCGGGGTCAACCGGGAGTTGCTCGATAAACACTTATCAAATTCCTACACCGTATCAGAGTGCTATCGGAGTGATCAATTCACGAACAACTGGTTGAGGAGGGTGGTTGAGTTTTTAAACCCAATCTTCCACTCCAACCGACATGAGGAATCACAACGCGGCTGGCTATAACCTACATACATGCATTCTTTGAGGATTCCATCCCGGACTGGGGATTTTTGTTGGAAAAAGTATTTTTGCCACAACTCCGGGCAATTCAACAAGGTGGATGTTTCAAGACCTTCTTGACTTCATACCTCATGCATTTATATGAGTATTATGATTGTCTGGAAGCGGAAGAAAAGAGAGGTTGGATGCAGGAGATGGCTTTCCATGACCATGCTCCCGGGGCCTTGTCTCAACATACTGAGATACGGTTGGCGCTACCGGCAATCCCACGAGAGGCGTCATCATCCTGGTCACTCTTGAATGAGGGTAGGTCTCGACCTTAGCGGGAAAAACCACCACTACCACCTTGGCCATCCAAGAATCTCGCACTGGTGGAGAATATAACCAAGTTCTCCCGGGATGTTACCCGGAATATCCAACAGATGGAGATGGAGCTTCTGGAGGCAAGGATTCTTCAGAGAGCTCTCCGGAAGGTGTTTGGAGTAGAAAACATCGGAGACATTTTAGCTACAGCCCGGGAGGATTGAGAACAGTTGACCAAGGTGAAAAAGGATCTCCGGACATCCCAGAAGGAGCACCTTGACACGAAGGTCAAGGCACAAGAGACTATGGTGGCACTAAAGAAGCTGCTTGCCGGACATACAAGTACGGCCATACCAATGCAAGACCGAAGCCCAACCCGGAAGAAGAGAATGTTTGTCTATACCACTTTTCTTTCTTCAGAAGATGATGACCCACCCACTCAATGTCCAATGAGTAGAGTGAATTCTCTATCTTCCTAGAAGTAGAGTGTGAAAGTCTATAAGTGGCAACGAGGCCTCCCAATCAAACCTCCCGGAAAGGAACTGGTTGATCTTTCTTTCTCACAAATGGATTCTTTGGTTGAGTCTCTGGTAGCTATGCTTGTTGATCCAGTGGAGATTTCTCATGTATTGGTGGATACTCCCAATATATTGATGGATACTCCCAATCTACCGGTAGACCTCCCGGTTTAGACTTCCAACCTTCCGGTGGATTTTCTTGACTTTGTACCCGTAGATACTCCCAATCTTCCATTCAGTCCTTCCTTGGATCTACCGGAGGATAAGTCCACTCTTCCGGATAAGTCTTCCGGATGATCCTATGTTTTATATTATATGTTATTGTGGATTTATCATATCTGTTGATAGGATATTGTTAGGTGCGGTAGATTAACGCTATGGTGGGAGTAGTGATGTCGAAAGGGCCCCATTGTGCACTTGGTCACTACCGCTTGAGTGAATTCTCTGGCTACCTACTTTTGTTAAAGTATGTTTAACCGGTCTTGGACTGGGAGTCTTCCGATTTATAAGTCTAATCGGTAATCTGCTGGTGACTAGGCAACCCTCAATTCTAGAATCTAAATGCCCTTCCCTACCTTCAGTAGATCTAGTTTTTGGAGGGTAGCTAGTGACCTTTGTGTACTTAAGGAGCCTTGGGCTCTTGGTTTAAGTACTCTTCTCTTTGTTGCTTTCCTTGTGACTTGCCTTCATTGCTTGTGTCTAGAGCCATTGTTGAGCTTGTGTGAGTAGAGAGGTAGGAAATTGAGTCCTTCTACTGGGTCTTTGCTAGGATGTGTAAGGTTGTGGCTTGTTGAATGTTATGTGGTTAAATGTGAGCTAAGGCTTCTGGAGGGAGTAGAATATCCATGCTAGAAAATGGTGTAAGATCCGAAATCTACTTCAAATCCTAGACCAGTTAGATCGGGTAGAGTTGTTTACCGCATGGGATCTTGGAAGCCTACTACTATTTATGATAGCATCCCTTAAGTGGGAAGTGTTTGCATTGGTGGGGAGGAGGGGTGACATCCCCCCTCTTGGTACAGCGGGAGAGATCCCGGCTAAGCCTGACTCTAGAATATTTTCGGTTCTCTACCTTTACAGTGGATGAGATCCCTTGATCACCGTGGAAGATTGTGTTGCTTATGTGAATTACTTAGCATTAGATTGTTGTGATTTTATTTACTCCATTTATTTGATTCATTAGGTGTGGTTGTAGTTGGAATCCGACTTTGCGTAATTGGTTTACCGGGACTATTTTCCAATAGATTGTGAAGGCCGGTGAACTAGCTGCAATCCTTTAACTTTTTCGTGGTGTAGAGTTAGGTTGTGGAGATTGTGGCCTTTGGACTGTAAGAACGGAGAACAGGGACATTTTGGGCACTATAAAAACCTACCGGGAAACTACCCTGACGTTCAACAAAGTTTAAACTAAACAATTGTGGTTATTTATTACTAGGCATTAAGATACCGGGGAAGCTATCCTCCCAGATGTGCTGAGGTATTGAGTTTGAACTGTCCTTAGATTAAGAAAGTTTGACACATGATAAAAATCCCTGAAAACGATATGGATAGGTGGGTTCCCTTAAGGTTAATTTCAGTTAACTTTGGGAATTATAAACTACTGGACTACAACATACTTTTGAAAAGGTTATTGTTTCAAATAAAATCTTATTGAAAATTTACTTTTTAAAAAGGTTACTTTTCAAAAGATTACTTTCACAAAAGGTTATTTTTACAAAAGTTTACTTTTAAAAATATTTACTTTTTCGAATGTTTACTTTTTGAAATATTTACTTTTTCAAATGTTTACTTTAAAAAATAACTTACTTATTAAAAAACTTACTTTTTCAAATTGTTACTTTTTCAAAAAGTTTATTTTCCAAAGGTTACGTTTTCTAAATGTTATGTTTTCAAATGTTTTCTTTTCAAATATTTCCTTCTTCATTAGATTTCTTTTTCAAATGTTTTCTTTTTCAAATTTTTTGGTTGAATTATTGTTTGCCAAAACTTTCCTTTTTCACATGATCTCTTTTACAAATGTTTTTTTAAAAAAATCTCATTCTTTTCAAATCTTAGTTTTTATTTTCCTATATTTTTCATGCAAATGTCTTTATTTATTTTTTGGATTGCAAATTCACTTTCCTTCCATATCTATGTTCTCTTTTTTCAAAGTTTTCTCTCGGAATTGTTGTTTTCTCTCAATTTTTAGTGTTTCCAAATTTTTCTTTTTAAAAAGTTGTTGATTTTTCTATGTTGTTCTTTTCCTCAAATTGTTGTTTTTCCAATTTATTTGCTACAAGTTTCTATTTTTTCTCTTCTTCACTTTTGATACTCCAAATGTATAAATAATTCTCTTCTACGTTTGATACACTATATGATCAAGAGTAGAAATTTTTTTATTCTAATCTTTATTGAAGTCCCCAAATTGTGTAGTAGTTGGCATTTAATATATTATTCTGCCACTACACTAATTGCATAGTTTACAATTAGTGTACATGTTCGCATTTAGTGTCTAGTACACTAAATGCAATAAATAGTGTAGAGGTTGTTTGAGTTGTATATGATCCTGTCTTGCTATGTTCGGCATGTGGTTGTGATTTGTTTTAAATGTTGCAAGTGAACTCAGATAAGTGTTCCTGACTCAAAATCTTTGAACATGGTGTCAAGAAGCTGGGAACTGAGAAACTAAAGCTCTTAGAATTTGCCTATCGTTCCATCAATTTTGTTTTTCCCATGTTGGTGAGTCACTCTTCATTCCTTTGAAGTCGTGATGATGCTTGTGAATGTTGCATGTGACTCATTTAGAAAAATAACAATTTTAATACAAAGCCTCACATGATCCTTATAGTCAATTCTCACCAAGCAAATCATTCATCAAGCATTTGTTGCAAAGTAATAATCTAGGGGCTCACATTGAACCTAAACCCACTTCTTGAATAACTTGCTTAACCCCTAAAGGACCATTTGTACATGTGGGGTACCAATCGATTTTGGGTAGGTTCCTAAAAATTCGTTTTTGAAGACAAATTCTTGAAATTTTTAGTGGAAATAGAAATACAAGTTGTCTTTGGGGGAGAATTTTTCCTTTCTTTTAATGGACTTATAAGAAGAAAGTTCCGGCACTTCAAACAAAAAAAGCTCTACTCTTTTGGCAACTAGACAGGATACTATAGAGATGATTAGTACTACTATAGAGATGATTATTGCACTTTTTTGAGGCACGTAGTAGTGAAGGAAAGTTCTTGGGAACCTTCATTGTTTTCACTTAAAAACACATAGAAATTGAAGATAATTATACTCTTTTTAATTTTTAATTTTTTTTATTGTTAGAATAAGTCATGATACTTCTATTCGTTGTTTGGATTTCAGATCCAAAAATTATTTCTCTATTTAAAAAACAAAACTGCATTCTACAGGAAAGGACCACTTTTATACCCCTAGTCGTCGCAAGTCCAATCTCCCTAATTTACACTATATATTCTGAATAATGTGTTGTAAATTACTCTACGGTTGAAGATACTCAGATGAAGAAGTGTCTCTACCCAAGTTTGAGCAAATCCTCCAGGTGAATCATCGAGAGTTTTAGGGCTTAGATTTAGGTTTAGGTTTTCCATCAAATCACTACCCTAAACCCTAAACCCTGCCACAATATGTCACTACACATGCGAAGAAGAGTTGTTGAACGGGTGAGGCATCAGATGCAGAAGTGTCACTCATGCACTATGTCCTTCAAAGGACACGGCTCAGGTGAATCATCGAGAGGTGATCGTCACGCGCCGCACCCACTCAAATTCCAGACCTACACAAACATAATCTGCAGCTAGTCCTAACCCTAACCCTTGTCCAGAGTTCCACACGAGCCTCGGAGGTGGAAGCAAACGCCACAGGAACTGGCTCAAATAGTTAACCTTCAAGCCTCAAAGCCTAGATCCATCTTCACACCTTCGTCACATGGGATATCTACATCTCTGATATCACGACAACGCATTCATTTGTCTAGGTATCAACCGGATATGGCATTTCTGCGAGCAAGAGATGAGATCGCACAACGATGTTTTATCTCAAGATCAGTGTCTTTGCCGAGAGTTGATGAGTGGAAGTTCTCTTGAGGTCAAGTCCAGATTGCGGACGTGAAGCAGGTGGATACAGTGAAAGATTTGAGGGTAAGGAAAGCATTTGAGGGTTTTAGGTTGGAGTTTGGAAGATGTTGCACATGGTGGCGGCAATGCAGCAGCAGATGACGCCATCTGCGTTCTTCTGTGCGACCACTCCGTCGACATGCTCCTCGTCGCGCTCCAGTGGCGCTCTCTTTTTGAAGGTACGTCATGATTTTGTATTAGGTTGGTGGACATGGTTTCACCCAATTGTGTTATCTCCTTGCGCTACGAGTGATGGTGTTGAATCCATTCCAGCAGTGTGGAGCTCGGTCAGTTCAGAGGTCGTTGCTGTTGCGGAAGAGAAACTGTAATCCCTGGCGGTGTGCAGCCGCCACGGAAGGCAAACAAGTCGGTGGCAAGAACCAAATGCTGGTGAGTGACGCTGCTGCTCTTCATTTGCTCTCCGAAATTAAGGTTTAGGGTTTAGGGTTTAGGGTTTAGTTCTGTGTGTTCATGTCTTACATTACGGTCGGTTCACACATCTTGCATCATGATGTTGCTTGGAACAGGTGTATGTGCCGCCGCACCCGCTTATTAAACATTGGGTTTCAATCCTCCGCAATGAATTCTCACCGCCTCCCATGTTCAGTAAGGGCTTCTTCCAGAGCTGTACATCGGCAGTCTTTTTAGTACTATTGGCGCTTTCTCTTGATGAAATTTCAAAATACTCTAAGTTTTTATTTATCTTATCTTTATTCTAAATAGAACTATAGTGAGACGTCTTAGGTTTATCACATGAGTAGAAAAAACGATCATGAGAGATAGCAATGGGAAAGCTGCGAATCATAACATTATTTGTTCACCTTTTAAATGCGTCCATGGATGGAAACTGAGGTCTGCTCCTGGTTTGCAGGAAGTGCAATGGCAGAGCTGGGCCGGCTTTTGATATATGAAGCGTCCCGGGATTGGCTGGTAAGTATCATTGTCCATGAACTTGGAAGTTCCTATTGATTTTCTGCCTTCCTTCATTACTGATTCTCTTGGACAGCTCACAGTGAACGGGGAAGTGAACACGCCCTGCGGCGTTGCTCAAGTGGAGTTTATCGATCCCAGAGAGCCTGTGAAGGTCAGTTTCCTCCTTTCAAATTGACCAATTGTACAGAAAGAAAGAAACTAAAACAGGTAATGAAACAGGTAATTAGGTAATGAAACAGGCAAACAGGTAATGAAAGTTTTGATCAAATTTACATTAGGTAAATCTGACAGTTCCAAGGACTATTCTGAGTTTATAGCATTTATTTGCTTCAAGGTCTGGCAGATTTCCAGAAGCTATTCCTGAGATTTTTTTCGCAGTGATTGAAAATTACGATAAAGTAACTTCTTTTGTGGCGAAGTTTGCGGATTTTGGGCATGCATATATATATATATATATATATATATATATTCATAGAAAGCCGAGTCCTTGTATTTTGGAGATTATTAGGAGTAGCGAGCTTATATTTCGTCTTGGCAGGTTGTGCCTATTCTTCGAGCTGGGCTCGTACTCATTGAGCAAGCGGCGTCTGTTTTACCAGCAAATCAAACTTTCCATCTCGGTTAGTCTCATATACGTGTAAAACTTTTTCCATGTTTGATTTTTTAAGACTTAACAATCGATCATTGAGAGGGATTGGGCTATGTGCAGAGCGTTAAAACAGTTTCAGGGAGTTCCAACTGAACGCGGATTTTGTACTGATAATTCATACGGTGGAATGTTTCATTTCTGATGCAGGATTTGTGAGAAATGACGAGACGCTTGAAGCCTCGATGTATTTGAACAAGTATGGCGGAGTCTCTTTTTCCCTTACCAACTGCTCTATCGACATTTAATTAGAAAATATTAACTCAAAGCATTTCTTTTTAATGCTGCAGGCTTCCAGAAAAATTTGAAGAGGGTGCGAGGATACTTGTGGCTGATCCCATGCTAGCTACAGGTAAATAGAGCGTGCCTAATTAATATCCCTGATGTTGTTTCATTTCTTTCTGCAATGGATAAGTAAATGCATCAATTGTATTTTGTGATTCACAATTTAAGGATTTGCGAACATACAGAATTTGAGTTTTATTAGTAGCGCTGTTCAGAGCTAAGACTAGAGTTGTGCTTCCTTTCACATAGTTATAATGATCTACGAATCTCTCATACAATTTTTTGACTTGACAGGTGGGACCATAGTTTCAGCTCTTGAAGAAATCACGAAACGTGGTGCTGATATTAGTCTAATTCGTGTGGTGAGTATAGGATCCAGTATTGCATAAGTAATTGCATGAAAGGATGTAACTTTATATCTTTTTTGCGTATTCACTATCGCGCTTCTGTTTGTTTGCAGGTTGCTGCTGTTGCTGCTCCACCAGCACTGAAACTGTTGAGTGAGAAATTCCCAGGGTATGATGCCTGACTAGTGTTGCTTACATTGATTTTCTTACAGTATCAAGAGTTTGAGTTATCAATATTCAACTTCTGGGCTTCTTAATATGTGAGACCAACGCAACATGTGCAGGTTACGGGTGTACGTGGGAATGATTGACGAAGAGCTCAACGAGAAAGGGTAACCAATGCACATCCTGAGACGTTTCAGTACCATGTTGAAATCAATCAATGCTAACAATGACCTGTTCATGTTGTGCAGATATATTGTACCAGGACTTGGTGATGCTGGTGACCGTAGCTTCGGCACTCTGTAGAATTTTTGGACCAAACGGACACAAATGCTCCAGATTATTCACATTCAGCTTTGCCAAATTCTTCGAGAATTTTTTCCCGTTTTCTTTGTTTGGACCGCACATTATTCTTTCTGCAAGTGTTTAGTCTATTCTCTCTCCGCACCCAGATGATATCTCAGCTGCAGTTATTCTAGCATCTCACAAGCCCGATTGGTTGCTTGAACAAGTTGAGTACAACAATGTCAATGAGCAATTCTAACCAGGCCTGCCCTGGTCAGTATTACCAGTATATTCACGACTATCTGTGTAACTTTTTATGATGAAATGTTTTGCTCAGCCCGTTTTTTTCTCCCTTATTATGAGCTTGGAGAATTCATGTCATTCCGAAGTAGATCGCTTTTATCCACATGAGGGAACCAGATTCCTAAACCCTGGATCTTAGCTGAGGTCCCTTGAATTACACGTCTCTCAAAATTTGAACTTCCAGGTAGCACTCCGAACTGTTCGCCAAAAGGACCTCCGTCCCAAAAAGCCTCTAAAAGAGAACTGAAAAAAATATCTCCTCACCATCACAGAAGACAGCTCCGAGTGCTGATTCGCTGTGCAAGAGAGCATCAGTAACGGAACAAAAGATGCAAAAAGTCGAAACATCGGAGAAACGCTCATAACCGAAGTGAGCTCCGGGAGGAGAAATGAAAAAAGGGAGAAAGAAGGTAGAGGTTCCAACTGAGAGACCTAAAAGAAAATCTAGTCACTTCAATGGGATGAAGATCCATTTCATTTTTATAAAACTTAAGAGAGAGAAAAGAAAGGGCACCTCAGAAAGAGAGCAAGTTTCTATTCGTGCAGCAGCGACCAGCGAAGTTTGCTGCCACCAACTCAACGCCATTAATTTCGAATCACAACAACAAGGCAGTACAGTCCCCTTCAACAAGGTTACGTACTTTTTGCATTCCTAGGGATAGTAACTTTCAGTGCTACCAACTTTGACACCCTCTTGAGGGTGAGAAATTGTTATTTTACCATGAAATTTTTGGCACAAGATCATTTCTATGTTGACAACACGTGTGCAAAATTTCAAGGTCGGCAGTCAAATATAAAAAAAGATATTCAAGATCTACCAACATGGGTAGCACTAAGAAAAGTTTCATAGCTACGAACTTTGACACCCTCCCAAGGATTGAATTTTTTGTTTTTGCCCATGTAATTTTTGGCATGGGACCTTCTCTGTGTTTATTACATGTTTAAAGTCCAAAACATCCACACTAAGAAACATATTTAAAATCTAGCAACATGTGTAGTTGTGAGTGTAGTTGTAAGAAACATTTCACTCCTCACCAACTTTGACACACTCCCAAGGATTAAATCTTTTGTCTTTGCACATGAAATTTTTGGCATGAAACCATGTCTATATTGAATACATGTGTACCAAGTTTTAAGGCCAGAATACCTACATAGCAAAAGATTTTTGAAATCTACCAACATGTGTAGTTGTGAGAAACATTTCACTCTTGCCAAATTTGACACCCTCCCATGGATTAAATTTTATATTTTTTCCCCTGAGATTTCGGGCATGAGACCATCTCTATGTTGATTATATGTATGCTTAATTTCAAGTCAAAAAAATATCCACGATAGAAAAGAAAAAAATCAAAATCTACCAACGTGCTAATTGTGAGAAACAACCGAGTACTATTTCAACTTTGGCACCTTCCCTAGGTTTGAAAGATTGTTATTTTACTATGAAATTTTTAACACATCATCACCTCTATGTTTATAACATGTGTGCCAACTTTCAAGGCCAGAAGATGAATAAAAAAACCCATATTCAAAATCTACCAACATGTGAAACTATGAGAAACAATCTTGTGTATCTATTATTGTATTCATCACATGGCTTTGAAATTTAAGACACATGTTATCAGCATAGAGATGATCTTGTGATAAAAATTTCATGGTAAAATATCAAATTTTCTGCCAATTTTGACACCCTCGTGAGGGCTGAAAACTACACATGTTGGTAGATTTGGAATATCTTTTTCTGCCAATTTTGACACCCTCGTGAGGGCTGAAAACATAGAAGGTGTCATAGAAGGTGTCATAGAAGAACTACACATGTTGGTAAATTTGGAATATCTTTTTCTATTTTCATCTTCTGGCCTTGAAATTTGGCACACATGTTGTCAACATAGAAATGATCTTGTGCCAAAAATTTTATGGTAAAATAACAATTTTCTAGACCTCAAGAGGGTGTCAAAGTTGGCGGCACTGAAAGTTACTATCCCTAGGAATGCAAAAAGTACGTAACCTTATTGAAGGGGACTGTACAGTCAGCTCTCTTTACAATAGCATCCGTTACAACAACCACTCTCATTATAACAGTACATTTGCACATTTCTAGACCAAAACTCCCTTCATTACAGGGACCTCTCTTTACAACAGGCAGGACCAACAAGAGCTCACTGTATCACCAACGCCTCACCAGTCTCGAAGCTCATCACCACTCTCAGCCTCAATCCAATCCAATTCAAGGCAAGCTCTCTCCTGAATCGTTCTCTTGTTGCACCTCTTTGTGTTGTTTAAGTAAAGTTGCCACCTGATTGCACTGTGCTAGAAGTCTCCTCCAATGTGTGGAGAAGACTATCTAGGCAGCCAAGGTTTGGTTTTGTGTGAGTCCAGAGGTTTTGAGTTGTGTTTTGTGTGGTTTAGGGTTTTGGTTGAATGTTGACAATGTGGGGGGTTTTGGCTTGAATGGTGAGAATGTGGGGGGTTTGGCTTGAATGGTGAGAATGTGGGAGGGTTTTGTACTACAAAGAACCTTGTCGCCTCTCACTCAAAAAGTGTCGCCCATCACTTCTGTAGAATGTGGAAAAGGGTGTTTTTTCTTGTCTTTTACGACTGGATTGACTCACCCACTTCTAAATGCTTGAGGAGCAACAAGGTTGTTAGTAGTGTCAGGGTTTGCTGAGGGAGTGATTGTGTGTTTGTGGCGCAGGGGTTGTTGTAGAGATGGCGGAGGTGGTGCAGGACAAATCTGCACAGCTGGAAGACACCCTACATCCGCTGAAATGGCTGGTGGATCTCAGGTGCATGTCGTTGGATATAGAGAAGTTTGCTTTAGAGAATGAAGAGTTGCGGCCATATGTTCTCATTCTACTACAAGAGTTGAAGGAGGAGCTTTTGAAATTGAAGGAAAGGGCGGACGTCGGACTACTATATCCAGCATTGCAACCCTCTTTCAAATGAACAAGGCAAGGAGAAAGAAAAGGTTGTTCAAGGCTTGCAGTGAATTGGGCCACAGGACAGGGTCTTCCAATAGTACAACTTCACACTGGACGAACAAGTCTTAGAGAGGTTCCAACAACAATAGATGAGCTTAAGGATTTTGTTTAAATGTTGTAGTATTTACCATGGAGTACACATGGGTCTATTGATTTTTCCATAATTTGATTACATTATAGAGGTTTATTTATCTCCAAGACTTTTTGAACTCTCACTCCACGGTGATGGCAACATCTCAATTGTAGCCGTCCATGGTCCGCATTACATACTTGGCCCGCCCGGCTCTTCCCTCAGTAAGTTTGGCCTTGTATGCCCGTACTCGCTTGCTATAGGTGAACATGTCATCGTGATAGATGAAGAATTGATCGACCTCGTCCATCAAAAACTTTGTCTTGCTTGTAGTAACATGTTGACAGTCATTGATGTCCTGCAAGTCACACGTGGTATGTAATTCTGCAACACATGACTCTCACACAGACTTGTCCTTGTGCTTGAAGAACACAAGGAAAATGACATTCCCGTGAGCTAGACAAGAAGATGGAAGCCAAGTGTTGAAAGTGTGGCCTCTCGTATTAAATCCGATTCCACATCCACATACTTTTGTCTAGCCTCCTTCACCGCCGTGGCAAGCTCTTGTGCCCTAGCGTCATGGGCTTGCATCACCGGGTCGCTAAAAAAAGGGGCCTTTGAATTCTGGCCGAAGACTGGACTGTCCGAAGAAGCCTCCTTATGAAGTCGACCGTGCGGGAGGGGACTATTTCCTAGGGTGTGGCCACAAGGGATACTATTCGGAAGGACCTGGTCACGTAGAGGAGGGCCTTCATTGGCTAATCCACTCGGACTACTATTAGAATTCGAAGGACCCTGGCCATGAGGAGGGGCCGCATCGAGAGTATGAGACGTACCATTGGCTACGTGGTGTGTGCCTATATGGACGCTTTGAAGTACGCGAGAAGATGCATGGCCCATCCTTACGAACGCCTTGTCATGTTCGCTTGTGTCCCACGGTGTATCTTTCGACCCTCGCTTTCATTGTTTGCCTCATGTGAATGATGTCCGTAGTGGAAGGACAAACATCTCATGTAGGAGGAAAAACAATGCTACTCTTTGGCCGTTGTAATATTTTGGGCCCGTTGTCCTCTATGCTAGTGAAGACTTTGATATGGGTGAATAAACCTGGGGTGGCTTGGCCACTGAGTGATCTTGCATGCATAGCTACCTTCTTCTCTATTGTGACAATCGGAGAGCGGAATTTGATACTTGGCAAAAATCGCTTTGGCGTCCTTATATTTGTTAGACCCACATGAGAGATAAATCTTCAAGTCCCCTCTTTCTTTGTAGAAATAAGTAGAGCAATCCTCCCTTGTCAACGGTAGCCTAGTGCCAACTTGTCCACAAAATCATGGCCAGAATAACCGCACAACAAGGATGCTTTCGCTCTTTTCTTTGGCGTTACCTCCCTTGGTCTTGCGCCATCATAGATTGTTCACCTCCACCATGAGATACTCGTACTTGCTGAGGATGTATGTGTTCCTTTTGGGAAGACAATGGATCCACTCTAACTTGTAGATCATGCATAGAAAGCTACAAGTGCAAATATAAATCATGAGAGGCTAGCCACAAAATGAAAAGAAGGATTAGGACAGGGCAAGCCACGTATCTCAAAACAAGACTTGGTTAGCAAGTGTTGATTTAATGACGCCATTGCGCATTGAACAATAAAGGTTTTGTTGAGGATGGTGGCCTATAATCTAAGTACCTCAACCGCATGTTGGATTGGGAGGTTTTAAAGATACAACACCTTGAGAGTGTCCACCTAAGTCCAAAAGACAACAACTACAAAATGACACCATAACAGGGCATGCTTTAAAATAAAAATATTGAAATTGGAAAGTTTTACAATTTAAGGAAACATGTAGTGTACAATAACCATTGCCACAGACTCTCACTACATGGGATAGAAAGGTGGCAGTGATTCTTAAATGTTGAATCCTATACCAAGATCCTAATTGTATATCTAAAAACTCTAAGCTTCTTAGTTTCAATCTTAAAAAATAGGAAATCTTAATATAGACGACTCTCAATCCTACTCATCTTGTCTCCTTTGCTCGCGTTGTCTTAGTCTGGCTTGCGCTCTTCTACACTCACGCCCTTTTGCTTGCGCCCTCCCGATAGTGACTTCCTTCTATACCAACTAGTAGGGTAGGAGACCAAACGCCATCACCAAGGGACAAATTGGACTTAATCCTACAACCCTGCAAAATATCATGGAGGGTGCTATACAATAATGAGGAAATCAAATTTAAAGTATAGAGCAATGAATGGAAGCCACATAACAAAATAAGAGAAACCACTAACTGGGAGTACTACGAATGACGGATGTCAGAAATGGAAAAATAAAAATAAAATACAAATACAAATTGTCAAAGATTTTGATGTTGAATAAGACGATAGATAGAGAACTTGAAGTGTGACAGATGGTGAAGAAGTTGAATGAAAAGGAGACAAGGTACCAAAAAAAATTGGAATGAAAAATTAAAGGGAAAAGAAGAAATGAAGTGAAGAAAAAATAGGCCAACGAAAAGAAGAAGGAAGAAGTAAAAACGTAGGACATGGAGCGGATTGGGATGAAAGAAGACCCACTTATAAGAGGAGATAAGACTTTAACAAAGAACTGTGACAAAAGAAGAGGAAAATGGGCAAGATAGGGAGAAGTGTGGGAGGAAAAAAGAACGAAATAGAGGAGATAAGAGTACTCCTACATGCAACCGAGGGGAGTAAAGGAGAAATGAACTAATTGAAGGGAAATTGAAAATCATTTCACGTAAGGCACTACAATACGGGAGAAAAAACATCATTGCAAAACCAATGAAATGGAGACCAAAAATCAGGGCATGACGTTGGAAGAAATCTAAGAAACAAATTGGAAAAAAGAACACAAAAACTGACTAATGGGAGGAAAAATCCAAAAAATAAAGGTATGAAATACTTTACTAGTTGCGTTAGTTTGGTTGTATTTGACGCCAGAGGTGTCATCCAATTGCCCTCTTCTTGATGTCATCGATGCAAATTAAGGCGGAGGTTGTCTTATCGGCATCGTCTTTGAACTAGCACTATCTTCTTTGCCACCTCGGCTCGAGACCTTCTATTCCCGCTCGTGCACAAAATCATATAGCCCCTTCGCGCACAAAATCCTTTTGCCCCAATCAAAACCCTAAACCATACCTGGCGCCCCCCCGCCCAAGTCCATGTCGTGCCGCCTCCACTTGCACCCTCTTGCTCTGACACCGCCACTTGCAACCTCCCGCCCCTACTCGCCCACAAGATCCTCCGCCACTTGCGTACAAGACCCTCCACCCTCCCCAGTCTCGCCCTCCCGCGACAACGCATGCCATGTTTCACGGGTTTGGGGCAGGGTTTGGTTTTAACCCTGAAAAGTTCAATGCCAGGGACTTAGAGCATCTCCACTCATGGCGGGGAATTTTCCAAGCTAGGGCGGAAAGACTCCTCCAAAATCCGGGACGAGAGCCACTGTGGCATTCAGTGCCTGCACCTGCAGGCGGAGAAAAGATGAGTGGAGAAATGGCAGTGTAGAGGCTAATAGACGTGGTCACCTTTTCATGACGCGCCTTTGAACGCAGCCGCCATCGATGGTATGACACCACGTGTCGTCACGGGACTGGTATGTTGCCTACAACAAAAATTGTTGCACTCCCCCCATCCAACGCACTTTCCCTGTGCGCTTCACCAAAATGATCCAAAACAGGAAACCAACTCCTTGTTTTCAGGTCTCCGGTGCGACTTTGTATCCTTGTGAAACCCCAAAACAGGCGATTCTTCCGATTCTCTGTCTCACCATGGAGATGCTCTAAAGGACCTCCATCCCAAAAAAGCTTCAAAAAGAAAACTGAAATGAGATATCTCCTCACCAAAACAGAAGATATTAAAAAAAAGCAGCCCCAGAAGCTGATACACTGTGCAAGTAAGCTTCTTCACCGGAACAAAAGTTGCAAAAAGCCGAAACATCAGAAAAAAAACGCTCACAACCAAAGTGAGAAGAAGTGAAAAAAAGGGAGAAAGAAGTCAAGAAAGGAAACCCAGTCTCTTCAATGAGATAAAGATCCAGTTCATTTAAAAACAACCCAGAAGAGAGAAAAGAAAGGGCACCTTAGAAAGAGAGCAAGTTTTCCATTCGTGAAGCGGCGACCATCACCACCTCCACAACAATCACAACAAAAACAAGGCAGTCGAATCACCAACGCCTCACCAGTCTCGAAGCTCATCACCACTCTCAGCCTCAATCCGATCCAATTCAAGGCAAGCTCTCTCCTGAATCGCCATCGTCTTGTTGCACCTCTTTGTGTTGTTTGGGTAAAGTTGCCACCTGATTGCACTGTGCTACAAGTCTCCTCCATTGTGTGGAGAACACAATATCTAGGTTTGGTTTTGTGTGAGAATATGGGGTTTGCTGGGAGAGTGACTGTGTATGTGTGTGTATTGTTTGGGTAAAGTCGCCACCTGATTGCAGTGTGGTAGAATTCTCCTCCATTGTGTGTGGAGAACACACTATTTAGGTTTGGTTTTGTGTGAGAATTTGGGGTTTGCTGAGAGAGTGACTGTGTGTATGTGTGTGTGTACTGTTTGGGTAAAGTCGCCACCTGGTTGCACTGTGGTAGAATTCTCCTCCATTGTGTGTGGAGAACACAATATCTAGGTTTGGTTTTGTGTGAGAATGTGGGGTTTGCTGAAAGAGTGACTGTGTGTGTGTGTGTGTAGTCGCGATGGCGGAGGCGGTGTCGAGGATTGGGTTGGCGGGGCTGGCCGTGATGGGGCAGAACCTGGCGCTCAACATTGCGGAGAAGGGGTTTCCGATCTCGGTGTACAACCGGACGGATACGAAGGTGGACGAGACGGTGGAGCGGGCGAAGGAGGAAGGTGATTTGCCGCTCACGGGGTACAAGGATCCCAGGGAGTTCGTGCTGTCGATTCAGAAGCCGCGGTCTATCATTATTCTGGTGAAGGCGGGCGCGCCCGTGGACCAGACGATCCAGACGCTGGCGCAGTACATGGAGGCTGGGGACTGTATCATCGATGGGGGGAATGAGTGGTACGAGAACACGGAGCGGCGAGCGCAGCAAGTGGCGGAGAAGGGCCTGCTGTACCTGGGCATGGGGGTGTCCGGGGGCGAGGAGGGCGCGCGCAACGGGCCGTCCATGATGCCCGGGGGGACCAAGGAGGCGTACCGGTATGTTGAGGAGGTGGTGACGAAGGTGGCGGCGCAGGTGGACGACGGGCCGTGCGTCACGTACGTGGGGCGTGGCGGTGCGGGCAACTACGTCAAGATGATCCACAATGGGATCGAGTACGGCGATATGCAGCTCATCTCCGAGGCGTATGACGTGCTCAAGTCGGTCGGCGGGCTCACGAACGAGGAGCTTCACGAGACGTTCGCGGACTGGAACGAGGGTGAGCTCGAGAGCTTCCTCGTGGAGATCACGCGCGACATCTTCTCTGTCAAGGACGACAAGGGCGACGGGTTCTTGGTGGACAAGATCCTGGACAAGACCGGCATGAAGGGCACCGGGAAGTGGACCGTGCAGCAGGCCGCGGAGCTCTCGATCGCCGCGCCCACCATCGCCGCGTCGCTGGACTCGCGGTTCCTCTCAGGTTTGAAGGAGGAGCGGCTCGAAGCTGCGAGGATCTTCAGGGAAGCGGGCGTTGAGGACATCCTCGCGGTCAAGGACCTGGACAAGAAGCAACTGGTCGATGATGTGAGGAAAGCTTTGTACGCGTCCAAGATCTGCAGCTACGCGCAGGGGATGAACCTGATCCGCGCCAAGAGCATCGAGCAGGGCTGGGACCTCAACCTGGGCGAGCTGGCGCGCATCTGGAAGGGCGGCTGCATCATCCGCGCCAAGTTCCTGGACCGCATCAAGAAGGCGTACGACCGCAACCCGGCGCTCGCCTCCCTGCTGATCGACCCAGAGTTCACCAAGGAGATGGTGGAGCGCCAGGCCGCCTGGCGCCGCGTGGTGTCGCTGGCCATCGAGGTGGGCGTGTCGACGCCGGGGATGACAGCGTCGCTGGCCTACTTCGACACGTACCGGCGCGGCCGCCTGCCGGCGAACCTGGTGCAGGCGCAGCGCGACTACTTCGGCGCGCACACATACGAGCGCGTGGACATGCCTGGCGCCTTCCACACGGAGTGGTTCAAGATCGCCAAGCAGAGCCCCGGCAACAAGCCCAAGTACGCCTCCAAGGGCGCCGGCCAAAGCTGATCGTTTCTCCAGTCCGAGGGTGGCATTTCAAAGGTACAAACGCAGATCGTCGCCATCGCCATTCTCGCACTTGGTGATGTGTGTCTCTCACCTGTAAAATCAAAGGTGGTGCATTCCCAGGTGAGGTAAACCTCTCTCCCCCACAATTTTGTACTCTTGTTCTTTGCTCCAGGAACTCTTAAAGATTATGAAGAGGCACGGCGAGCTATTTTACTTGCCGAGTGAGTGGAATTAACGTAGAAGCCTGGCTGTGATCGTGTCAGCGTACCAGATGGGATCACAATCAGTAATGCGCTTGAGGTGCCGATTCGAGATGTAGCACTTGCATTGTTGTTGATCGAAGAAGGTTAAGTTCAGTAAAATTCTTTCACCGTTCTCCAGCTCCGAATGTCTGAATGTAGTGGACCTCTTTCTTCCCATCTCGTGCTGGTTGCAGATGATGTGCTGTTGAGTGTTGAACCTCACCATGCTCTTCATTCCTTTGTGGACGTGATTGCGATCTCTATGGGCTTAAATTCTACGTTTAACAATTTGTTGTTTGCTTTGAACATGAACATGTTTACTTTTCTTTTGTTGCGCTAGTGGGTGCGTTTTCTGCAGCCAGGAATATTTTTCAGGTTTAGCGATGACTACTACTTCCTGTAAATATCACGGCATGATCCCCGATTCATGAATCAACTTCCGTGTTTCCTTACGGTTGATATGTCTAAATTATGTCCAGGTTGTAGCTCTCTGATGTCTCTTCATGTCTCCTTCCATGTTGCAAAGCCGTTGCCGCAATTCTGGTAGACTGGAAAGTTGGATGACTAAATATAACATGGCGGAAAACTTTGAAATCCATTTAATACTTGATTGTATTCGTAAAGTCTCCAAAGAGTAGATGTGTTACTTTGCTCTCAGAGTTGATAAAAGGAGGGACGTACATTTCAAAGACAGAGAGGGGACATTGAGAAAGTGAGAACATCTCTCAACAACTAAAACGGCAAATAGGATTCACGAAAACACTCTGCAAGTGAGAGTCCTAAGCAAAACACTAGAAACACGGGACTTTTCAGAAGACTTTCATGGCCGCAAACTGCTATAAATTATGGGTGCGCCCAAGATACGATTACCTGTTTTTCCTTCTGGGCCGCTTTGCCTTGGGGGAACTCGGCGACTGGTCACTGTTGGCATCACGCTGAAGCTCCAAGAGCCTCGCTTCAGAAATCTGGTCAAGGCCAGTGTGCATGCGTTGAAGGAGCCCTTTCAGCGCCTGCTCTGGAGCTTAGCGAGTGATGAATGACAAGCTGCTAGCCCAGGGATGAATGACAAGCTGCTAGCCCAGGATTTCGGACTAGGTGCTTGGAACCTCAAGCCTTGCTCATTTACGATTGTTACATCGTTGGGGGCCGGAGAAGGTCATGGAGTACACCTGACATCTATTGCAGTTGATGTCCGGCGTGAGATCTGGTCCTTTGTTCTCTTGCGTATCTCTCTAGTGCACTGTAACTGGCACCATCAACTACGACATTTTGGTGGGTCTGCAGGCGCTTTATCCCCTTGATTTAGGGGTGGATAACTCGACGGAGGAAGCCTAGATTAGGCGTGGATGGTCTGCCAGTGACGGTAGAATAGAGCTCATTCCGGTTGTCTTTGAACCTAGTGCGGTGATATCCACGGCGGATGCTATGTTTGGGTGCAGTAGTTTAGCATCCCATTTGCCATGTGGTTCTACGCTTCTAGAGGAGACATATGCTTTTATGTCGGAGGTTGCGGAATCACGTGAGTGCAGATCAATGGAAATCGGTGCACGTCATTGCTATGATCGACTTCCTCTATGGAAGACTGAGTTGGACCTCACTCATCGTAGTTGGGAGATTGTGGATGCTCTTGATGCTCCACATCTCTCAGTGGACTCTTCCATGCTGTTGTTGGCTCGTACTATTCAGTGGCGACTACCGGATGAGCATATTATCCTCGTGGAGCAATTTGCCATTATCGATACGGAGCTCACGGCTCTTTTAGAGGCCGAGCTCAAGATACAACGATATATCCACGCAGATAGTGGCTTTGCAGCCAACCGTGTTGCTTACCATTACATTCAGCGTCTTCTGGCGTTGTATCAAGAGCAGTTACCACATACAATTCTGGGTGTTTGGCAAGTTGTCATGTCATGTGATGTTGATCAATGAAGATGATCTGCGTCGTCTAGGTCATGTGGACTTGGTGATTGCTGGATGGCTTTGCTAAGGCAATTCACGAGCGGACAGTGGACGTGGCTTTGATGATCCACCGTCAGGTCTCTTTGCAGATTTCCTGAGGCTCATCCAGAGGTGGATTACCCACCAATCGAGGTCACCGGGGTTCATTTTTGAGGATGTACAGTCTAACCTTGATATTATCACACTTGTTAATAGAACACCTTGATATTGTCACCCAAAACCTTGAAACGGATTTTCGTAGTGTAAAACTTCCTTGTTAATATCACTATCACCCTTGATAATATCACATTTTTTTTTCAAAATCTGTAGTGTAAGTGTGACAATATCAAAAATGGATGGATGAACAAGCATAGATGATGTCCTATCTCGTCGGAATGTTGTACTGTATGTACAAGTGAGGGTGATTTGTGGATGAAAAATGTGGGCAAATCATAGATATTGGTGAGGACGAGAGTTCTGGGAAGTGCGAGGCTTTCGAGCTCGAACCAACATGACTTTGGAGAATATGAGGGTTTCCTTGCGGAGGCCGTTTTGCTGAGAGTTTCCTTGCGGTGGCATTGTCCCGAGGGTATCTGCAAGCTGTGCCGGATTGTAAAGGTGGGGTCGTGATAAGTCCGCAGGTTGGGTCGCAGGTCGTTGGAGTGTGGAGGATGCGATCAAGTCGTTGGGTCGCAGGTCGCTAGTCGTTGGGTTGAATGATCATCTCAATCATGGCTTCTGGCAACGCGTAGCAATCAGAGTAATCTCAATGTCGTTTTGGGACCTGCAGATGTCTTTCTTCAGAGAATCCAGAACCTTCTTTCGTCTGGTTTCCGAGGTGCCTTTGTTGTAAAGCCCCCGGATCACTGCGAACTGATTGTTGGTTTTCCGAAACAAAGCAGCCACCCATTTGTTGCAACGACCTGCTGCACACCCCCAACGACTTGAGTTACAATTCAGCTCATGTGGAAGTAGCGATTTTTTCCTGGTACTACAACGGCCCCTGAATTTGTAAATTGCTATCAAATTCTTACTAGGTGTAGGAATCATGTGTGATCTTTAGGGTGGTACAGTACTGCAGTGGTGGATTGATTAGCTCGAGTTGTGATTGTGGATTGCTATGAAGGCCTTTGAGGTAGAAATGGGCCTGAGCGGTGGGTCAGCGTGAAGAATTATATGCGTTGTTGGCTTAGGCTCTGATCTGGAATTTCCTACAGAGTTTTAACAAACAAAAATTCAGATGAAGAAGAAGCCGCTCCTTTCAGAGTGTACCATATTTTATAATTGAGACTTGTTAGAGGAGTGAGTGCTAAACCTGAGACCTAACATAATTTATATACGTTACACCTTGTCACCTGCTATGTCTCAATGATTATTTCACATTAGGTGAGATAAATAATTTATGTTAGGTCTCAATGAATTTACTAGCTTGTTATGTCCTAATATAGATGTCACTAACTAAAAGTGATTCATTTCTTTGGTTTTTGTGATTTATGGCATCTATTGGTGATTTATTCAAGTTGGAAAACCAAGTGTATGATAGTTTGTTGTTTTATTTAATTTTCTAACTTTTTTTTGGATTTTTTTTGGATTTTTTTTTATAATATCACATTTTGCCTAAAATTGCCAAATGTGATATTATCAAAATTGTCACACCTTGATAATATCACACTTTTGGGTGAAACGGAGGGTGTGATATTAACAAGGTTAGATTGTACCTCCATTGAAGGCTACATAGACGAAGGTGCATGAGGATGGGGCATACATCCATCACCTTTATGGTCCCCCCGTTTGTAGATGCTACGGCGTTGGATTCTTAAGCCCATCCGCTATATTGGATTTGGACCAACATGGCATCATCGGTGACGCTCTCCCCTGCACTTGTTAAAGTACAACGACCTGTGTGTCGTGAGGTCGATGACATCTTCGACAACCATTGTGTTTCCACGGAGATTATCAAGGATGATGAGCCACCATTGGCACTGGTGAACTGCGTTAGTTTCACTCGGGGGTCATTTCCCACATTGATGTGCTATCCGGAGTCTTTTGCCTAAAGGCAAGCGGTCCAGGCATGGTTTGAGATTCCACTTCTCAAACTTACGAGGAGCCTTAAACCGATGAGAGGAAGTGGGCCATGGGCTTTTTGATAGGCACCACCGCCGCACCGGATCTCTCTGAGGGTGAGCGTCATTACTTGTTGGGTCAAGCCATTGACCTCAACACCCTCGTTTGGGTTTGTGGCGTTTGTTTGGCTATTCAACGTTGTTTGATTGACCATCCACGCATGTTGGAGGCAGACTGTCATGGTCAAGCCGTCAAGGGACAGCGGTGCCACATCTCATGGATATCGAGGAAGCAGAGTTGTTTTTTTTGTTTAAAAAGGCATGCAATTGAGAAGCTTCGCGCTCAACGTGTCTTTGTAGCCTTGGCCGAGGACTTTGATCAAGAAGATGCCCGAGATATCTTTGCCGGATTTTATCATCACGACACATGATTTTCTATGGATCCCGTGAGTGGGGAGTCTGGGGGCATGAATGCCTTTTGTGCTACAAAATAGCAATCACCGGCCGTGCCGATACGCGGTGAGTCTTCTACGGTGGAGAAGGAGACTGCAGAGTTTAATGATTGGCCTTTGGATTTAGGGCCACATCTTATTGGTGCAGAGAAATGAAGGGTACGAGCGTTCATACGTTTGTATTGTAGTTGATTTACATTTAGTCTTGATAATTTGAAGGGCTAAATCAAACCGATACACATCCTTTTGAAAGACGACTACCCAATCTTCCGACGACCGTACAAGCTAAGTCTCTCTGAGAAAGTTGGTGTTTGGACTCGTTGTCAGGAGTTGTTGGCCGCTAGCTTGATTGAGCTCTTCAACGGCGAGTATGCTTGTGCCATGGTTATGCCATCAAAGAAGGATATCTTTGGCGACTGGACGGAGAAGCGGATGTGTGGGAATTAGAGGTTGGTCAATTGCAAGACCAAGTCAGACCGGTACCCCACACCTACGCCGGATGAATTGTTTGATGTGGTGGGCCATGCTAGAGTATTTAGTACTCTAGATTTGCGGTCTAGTTACCACTGGTTACCATTGATGGTAAATGATCGGGTGAAGACCGCATTTTAGGGAGTTGATCAGGATGGAAGAGATCAACTCTACCATTGGAAGTTTCTCCCATTTAGCCTCCAGAACGCACCCGCTGAGTTTCAAAGGGTGATGGACCGGGTGTTGATCGGTTTATCGTTTGCCCAATGCTATATTAATGATGTTATCATTTTTAATAGCAGCCGACAGAAGTATGTGAGGCATCTTCAAGCGGTGTTCGAGAGGTTACGGCAGTGGAGATTGCACTTGCATCATAGCAAGTGCAAATTCTTCCACTATTTGTTGTCATATTTAGGACATATGATTGTTCCACGAGGTCTTGGCTTACAGCAAGCAAAGCTGGATGCGTTGCAGAAGATTATTGCTCCAATTGGTGTGTGATGGCTTCGAGTTTTTCTTGGCTTGGCAAATTACTATCGCCGGTTTGTCAAGAGCTTCAGCTTGATTGCTAAGCCATTGACTATTCTCACGGGAAAGGATCAACCATGGACTTGGGGACGGGAGCAGCAGGAGGCATTTGCTACTATGAAGCTGAAGTTCGGTTCAGCGCCTGTGCTGCGGCGTCCAGATGCTACACGATCCTTTCCGTTGCACACAGACTGGAGTGGTGTGGGATTGGGTGTTGTGTTGACTAAGAAAGATGATGAAGGACAGGAGTACGTTGTGGCGTTTGCTTCTAGGAGCAACAACAATGCGGAGCCCAACTATTTGTCCCATGAGGGGAGGCTTTGGCCGCAGTTTGGGCCATAGCCCATTTTAGGCCCTATGTGTATGGACAATGTTTTACATTGGTGACCAACCATCCGCTTTTCAAGTGGCTCATGTAGTCTAGCAAGCTTACTCGCAAGCTTTCCAGGTGGGCTTTGTTGCTTCAAAAGTATGACTTTGAGGTTGTACATCGAGCCGGCATCACGAACTTGGATGCGGATGGTTTATCTCGCAATCCAAGTCCTGAGGAGGAGGAGATGGTTGGTGCCAGGTGACATGGGAATTGTGACAGGAAGTTAGCCTCAGGGTGGCATTGAGCGGCTTACCTCACGTTGATATCTAGCTCCGCATCGATGTTGCTTGATTTGGTAATAGATGAGGATCTGGATAGGGCCCAAGTTGTTAGTAATGTGTGGGAAGATGGTCTAGTCTTTCACAAGCTACAACATGGGACACTTCCCCAAACACTTTCTCCCATGGAGCGTGATAGAATTGGGCACCAAATAGCGAGGTTCCATTGGGAGAATGGGCTTCTATTTCGGGTGTGACAAGATGGAACTAGGTGCATAGTTCCAAGGCCAAATTAGAGGGCTTTGTTGGTATGGCAAGTACACAATGACCTAGGACATTTTGGTGTGCGACGGACTCATTTGATGTTGCACAGCCTATTCTGGTGGACCGGCATGTAATTGCAGGTCGCCACGTATGTTTCTCGGTGTGAAGTATGTGATCGGGTTAGATCCAGCTTCAACACCTTGTCACCACAGTTGCAGCCTTTACTCATTATAAGGCTAGGATACCGGTGGCCTTTGGACTTTGTTGGTCTACTTGTTGTGACTTCACGCAGAGCCAAGTATGTCTTGGTGATAGTGGAACATTTCAACAAGTGAATTGAGCTTGTGGCTCGTCCGCATAATTCTTCAGAGTTGGCAGCCATGGCATTCCTCGACCGGGTGTTGGCTTGTTTTGGAGCCCCAACTGAGGTTTTGAATGACCACGGGCCTAAGTTTCTTCGGGCTTTTGAAGCTTTGTGTACCAAGGCTTTGGTTGACCATTCTACCCCTTCTCGGGATCACCCGGAAGTGGACGGTTTGGCCGAGCTTGTCGTTAAGATCGTAAAGCAGGGCCTACGGAAGTATGGATTACTTCAACATGGCCACCGTGATTGGGATCTGATGATACCATGGATCACTATCGAATACCGATTTAGTCGGTAGACTTCACTAGCTGCTTTCAGCCCGTATCAGTTGTTGTATGGGCGGGAGCCAATTTTACCAAGTTCCGTTCGGAAAAAGTTGGCTCCGGTTGTGGATTTGGACGATCTAGAGGTGTGGACCCAGTGTCTACGGTACGGAGCAAAGTTCCTCAAGCGGGCTATGCCTATGTCCATAAGGAATTTGTCTATTGGTGAACCCCGTGACACCTTATGATATGCTCGTTTCGTAGTCGTGCCTACCGAACTCAGCTACGATGTTTCTTCACGGGGGATTACGTTTATCAACAACGTGAGGCGCCCACAATGTTGGACGTTAAGGCTGGGCGCACCATACTTCGCGTGAAAGATCTGTTGCCTAGTGGCATCTTATTGTTGGAAGGCAAGGATGGCCGGGAGTCTCGGGAGCACTCTAAGAATTGTGCTCCCTGCCATTTATCCATTGATGGCTCCGTTCATCTCGAGTTGGTGGTTGTGCCCGACGGCTTTTCGTGTTTTGTGTGTTGTGAGAAGAAGGGTGCGACTACCATGTTGCTTTGTGATCATTGCTAGCGTGGTTGGCATATGGCTTGCTTGACGCCGCCTCTTTCTACTCTACCGTCCGGGGATTGGACTTGCCCTCATTGTTGGAGGTCTTTGAGCCACGTTTCTCCTCATGAAACGGTTCAAATTCCTCGTAGACTTGTCACTGTGTGGTGCGTTGCCATCCAGTTGGAGTTCCTGGTTTCGATTCAGGGATAGGCAATGTGGAGATTGATGAAGGAACTCACAACAAAGTTGCCTAAGGCGATTTAAGATGGGGGTCACATTGCACTTAGTCTACCCTCTCTTTGCTACTTCTTCATATGCTTATTGATTCAGCGACGGAGAACATCTTCGATTGGATGCGTACAATTGTTGCAACGACATCACTGTGGCTTTTAGTCTTGTTAGTGTTGTTTAGTCTTAGCTGGATAGAAGGTCTCTTTATCTGCTACGGGGGCACTTGAGGGTGTACTACGTATATTTCTTTTAGTGTATGTTTTTTGTTTATTTGATGTTGGTTAGGACTCTCAATCTGTTGTGGTTATCGATCTTTCTTTACACGACAAGTCGAAGGTTTTCACACCTTGCAAAGTATGAAACCAAAAATAAAATTTTCTTTTTCCTCACACAAATTAGAGATATTAAGAAATAAAATTTCTATAGGAAGATATGAAATGAAATACTTTTGTACTATTCAAACTTACATTCTATATACAATTGAGTAAAAAAAAATTTCGTAAATAAATAATTTCTAAATCCGTATCTCTTCTATAATTTATGTTGTACCTTTAAAAATTGGTGTACAAGGAATGAGTATCATGTAGATGATAATGATATTGTGTTAGAATGCTGACCCTGTAAATTTGAGGTGCAGAAAGACCCTGTAAAATTTGTGAAAAAATTGCTATAATCATCCAATCCATGCAGTCAAAAAATATATTAATTTTTTTTATTTCTTTGGAACTATAATAAATATTTTGAAAGATAAGAATAAGTTTTTAAATGAAATTGAAAACAATAAATTAAGAAATAGTTATAGATTGAATAGTAAAATGCAATTTGTCATACAACTTAAATAAATGGGTATTATGTTATGTCGAACCATCTTGATAAAATATAGATATTTATTAAAAGCTACAAATGATATAGATATAAAATGTGTCTTAGATATATCCATGTGGAGGTAATTTATAGAGTGTCGTATTCAAACATGATAATGACGTTGTATATGGTTTCCGACTAATGTGTAAGGGCTAACCCTTTAGTGACGAAGTGGTGCATAAGGCCCTGGGAGGATCTACAAGTATAATAGATCATGCACAAAGGATACATTTTAATGTTCACCCAACCTCACAAATATCATTGTAGTTCGTTAATGCCTCAACCAATTGGAGATCAGGAAGATGGGTTGGATGGAAAATACCTCTCCAACAAACGCATCTCAATCCATCTTACCAATCAGTTGTTGCTCCCCGAAAATAGGTCTCAACAAGAATGATCTAAATTAAAATTGTCACGTATCATTGGATTGGGCTTAACACAAATACAAATTTTTGTAACTATCACATATATCAATTCTTATACCTTGTATGTCAAATACATAGAAAACATCATGTTCCAACCCAAATGTGGTTTTTCAGACCTTCAACAATGAAACGTCAGTCGGGAATATTGTATTGGGAACGTTGTATTCATGCACGTATTTTGCTCTGTAGAATACAAAAATGTATATAACTTTAGCAAGACTTACACCTTTGAATTGAAGATTCTTCAACTATCATGTTTCATTTGGAAGTCATTTCAATCTGTGTGCCTTATCATGTTGAAATACGACACCATACATGTAGAATATTGTGGCCATTAGTGGCACCTTCTACGATAAGGGTTGAGGGTTAACACATTAAGGACAATGGCCAAATGTGGTCCTCATGTATCGTAGATTTGGTCAACATAATCTATGACACGTCAAGACAAGATTTGACCATTGTCTTGAAAGGGTTAAAGGGTTGACATGATTTGGTGCATTTGTCGAAGAAGTAACGATCGCATTGATTTGTTTTCTGTTATTTCAACTATAGTAGCACCCTTTCCACTGGTAACTATCCACCACGCGCCCTTGTTTACCGTTTTCACCGTCATTAAGCACACGCACATGGAGACCATGAGGACCCCATCTTGTCCATGGAATCCCAAATTTGGGCCTGGGTGACTAGATGGATTCAACCACTCAACTCGAAATAGGCTAGGAAAACTCCTACCACCACTCATACGGCCCTAGTGAGTGGGACCCGCCACGATCATGCGGGACCTAACAAGCCTATGTGCATGTGCTTATTGATGCCTTTCCACCAGCCTCCTGGGTTGTCTGTATAAAGAGTGCATAGAGGGAAGTGATTTGCATAGAGATTTGGAGAAGCTTCATGAGACTGCTGAGTACTTTGACCAGCTAATAGTCTTGCACAAGTTACGTTCGGGACGAACCCGGGCACGTGCGTTGAATCCTCACCTCATTTTTCTTGCTAGTTTGTTTCATTGATAGTGGTTGGTTTGCAGGCCAGTTCAATCAGACTCGTCAGATTACGGAGAAATCTAAGGGCTACTTTGAATCCTAGGCAGTGTTTTTTTGAATTCTGGATAGTCATGTTTCTCATGCAATGATATATACAATGGCGACCAAAAGTCTTTGGAGAGTGAACCACCCCTCTTACAGGTGTTGACTGTAGCTTAGTTCGTGGGTAAGTAAGATATTTTTTGGGCAAGTTTTAATTAGTACACCACATGGCACCTAATCAACATTGTGTCATTGACTCCTTCAAAATTTTCCACTTGTAGAGATTATAAATGCAAAAATCATGAAGGGGTGTGTACAACTTAATATGCACATCAGTTGTACACACGACTATCTTTTCATTACAAGTGCACTTGTGAGGCTTTTTGTTTTGGATTTTTTTGGTAAGATTTTGAGAGGCCTTAGGTGATTTGCTATGGCTCCTAGAAGGTCTGAGAATGAATGTAGAGCAGTTCTTGAGATGTTTGAGCGAAGCAACTCACATGGTGAGATTTCAACAAATTTGGGCATTCCTCAAAGCACTTCTTTTGACATAGTGCGAAGGTTTCGTGAGAGAGAGAGCCTAACAGACAAAACTTCACCCGGTAGACCTAGAATTCTTGATGAAGAGGTGACCATGACATTGTGAGGAGATTAAATGATCCAAATACTAGTAACAATCTTTCTATAGTTGTCGTTGTACTACTATAGGAAAAGTGTTACGATCTGAGGGCTTGCATTTGAGTGATAATATAATTAAAAAGAGTCTTCGGAGGCAAGGGTGGAGAGCATGTATGAAGACGAAGAAGCCACTTTTGACAAAGAAACATCGAGCACATCATCTGGAGTGGGCAAGCATGCAGTTTGGGAGTTTTGGGCTCATGTCATTTTTCTGATGAGTCAAAATTCAATCTTTTTGGCTCAGATAGACGTCAGTATTGTTGGAGAAAGAGTGGAGAACGTCTTTTAGATGAGCATGTGCAATCTACAGTCAAACATGGAGGAGGTAACATAATGATTTGGGGTTGTATGAGTTGGGAAGGAGTTGGCAAGCTTCATCTGATTGAAGGGAAGATGGATAAATATGTATATCGCGATATTTTAGAGACGGAACTTATAGGCACTATATAGATGGAAAGTTTAGAAGAGGATGAGGTTATTTTTCAACACGACAATGATCCAAAGCATACTGCACATTATGTTGTAGATTGGTTGCATGCTCAAAAATTCTGGCTTATTGGACACCCTCCACAATCACCCGACTTCAATCCAATAGAACATCTTTGGAATGAAGTAGATCGTCGTCTGAGAAGGTCTAAGAGGAAACCCACTAGTACAACTGACTTATGGGAGAAGATCCAAGAAATTTGGTATAATATAGAGCCTGATGTTGTTAGGAAGTTGATATGTTTTATGCCTCAAAGACCTCCTGATGTCTACCAAGCAAAAGGTGGCTACACATGGTGGTAGTGTTTGTGAGTGCTTATGAGTTGAATCAGTGAGTTGAAAAGGTGTTTAGTAATTTTTAGTCTTGTTTTCTACAGTTGATATGCAATGAAAATTAGTTTGACCATAAAGAATCGTACAAGCTTGTTGCATACTTGAATTATTGTGTATTTTTCAAATTCATATTTTCATTGAAAACTTTGTGCTTTATGCTTGTTGCAACTACATGTGCTTGTGGTTATTTTTTTGCTATTTTGTGAGAGTTCATGTAGATTTGGTAGCTGATTTTGTAAAAAAAGCTCCTCTTGTACAACTATTTCTGGTCGCCACTGTATATATTCGCTCAGGTTTGGAGTTGAGAGGAAGCTCCGTTGGCTGGTCCCTCTCTCATCAATGATCATTTGGGCCTCTTTACTATGCTCACTTAGTCCTCGGCAAACCAGGAGCAATTGAAGGTTCGATTGATGGCGTTGAGAGTTTATCCAAATCCGTGCAAGTTCTCACAGTTGAAGGGTCATAGATTAAGGTTTAATACAAGCCTGGTCATGACTGTGGATTGCCATCATTGATCCGCATGGCACCTTCACAAATTACCCGCAGGCCAATGCTCTAGGCTTTCTCGGAGACCCTTGGAAACCAAACATGACAAATATGAGTCACGATGATACTTTCACCTTCCCACACCATTCCACCGCTTATTGATCAGTCCTTCGGGGGCCAGGAGAAGGTAAGACTGGTGGTTCGCACAACCAAGGAGGTTCACGAGAAGTTCAAATCAGAGAAGCGGGACCGGATCAAGGCGTGGGAAGAAATCAATCGCTGGCTGGAGACGGTTGTGATGGTGCCAGATACTCGGGTGCCACCATGATCATCGCCCGGCTTGGCCACTCAATTTGGATCTTCCTCATGCAAGCTTGACGACGTCCTGCACCGGTGCCGATACTTCGAGCCTGGCAAACGAGCTGTGGCCAGCAGGAAGCAGTTCCCTGAGTCCCGAACTACTTGATTCTCCAACTGGCAATACGACCAACCATGTCGAGGCAGAGGCGGGCTCCCATGAGCAGGAGAATCGTTTACTCTCTCAGCAAGTCAATAGTCTGCTGCAGGACCAGCAGAGGCTCTGCCAACGCGTCACTTATCTCGGAGGAGGGCATGGGAGGGCAACATAACACGGAGGAGGGTAGCTCGGATGGCTTTGCCATCCGTACGACCAACCACCATGACTCCGTTATCGTCTATCAAGCGTACCACCCCTGGACGCACATTGAGTCCCTCCCATGCTGATCGGGCCGCAATGTCACACAAATAAGTCACTCCAAAGATGAAGGATTGATCTCCGGATGACTGCTCCATAGGTGTGGAAGTGGCATTGGCCTCAAACGCGGAAAGAACCTCACCCGCCAACTTCGCCTGTATTGCCACCAAATCGTCCTCACTGGATGGAGCCGTTACTCCCTTGAAGACCTCTAACAATGGCATGGGCACCTTGCCCTCCAACATACTACCTGTCAAGTGGAATACACCGTATGGTTGAAAATCCAATGTGAGCAAGTCCACACCAACAAACACCGCCTACTGCAACACCTCATACACCAAGGTGTGTGTGTCATCTCATCAACGGAACCAGGGTCAGAGTTGGAGTGGCAGCAAAAGTCATTGCATCTGCGATGTTGAATAAAAGAGGTAACCGAGACTGACTAATGTGGTCTGGCAAACTCGTGGCGTCGACGGCCACTACCACCTAGCATAGAGGGAGAAGATACCACGGTCTGTGCGGTAGTCTGAGCACGAGTGACAACTGTTGCCACCACCTCCCCTGAAGCACCATACAAATAGCGATCTAGAGCTGAAGATGAGCTCTGACCCCTCACTCGAGACTATGTATCGACCACTTGCCTCAAACAAGCCATCGCTCTTATCTGCTTTTTCAGCTCCATTTTGGCCTGAAGAGTTTTCACGACATCCGATCCAGCAACCGAAGACCCTAGACGCTTCTCGGGTGAAGAACAATATAGTTGTCATCACTATGGCCCGACTTGCCATAGTGAGAGTATGTCACAGCTTTCTTCCCCTTGCCCCTAGCCTTCTCTACAATCTTGGCCGCCTCAATCTTGGGCTTGGCTTTTACGGTGCATGCCTCCTTCTTCTTGTAGCAATTGGGGTCTCCCTTAGTGTGAGCCGCCTCCCCACAAGCCTAACAATGTACAATCTTTTCAGGTTAGGCCTCCATGAAGCTACCGGTCGTGGTGGCAAGCTTTTTGGGCTTAGGAGCGTCTATCAGCGTCGTGACCAAATCCTTGGCCTCGCTCACGCCAAATGTTCTATTAAGCACGAGCACCTTAGAGAACGCCTGTGCCAAAGTCGCATTCCCGTGATATCAAAAAGAAGATGCGAACTAATTAGCTCCACCATCTGCTTATCCAGCTTGGAGATGAAGATCTTCACGAGTTGCCGCTCCGTGAACACATCACCGCCCTCCACTCACAATCGTGTCAACCGAGTATACATAGTGCGTGGAGTATCGTCCTGCTCCCGGCAAAGATCATGGATGCGCTGCATCTGATCACGCTTGAACCCCCGGTACTCCACCTCCAGGTGCGCCATGAATTGCGCCAAAGGATCAAAGGTTGGCGGATTGCCAACTGCCATCAATGTCGCACGTGTGGCTATGGCCAAACGGGACATGGCCCTCATCCAGCCTCTTCGCCTACAATGGCAACATCCTTGCCCCTTCATTGCTAAGCACTTGTCCACCAAGCGCGATGAGTCATGATGGGCGTTCCAAAAACTGTCATTCCTCCACTCAGTCTACGGAATCTTCGCTCGTGGACTTAAAGCTACAATCAATCAATCTCATCGTGGACTTGAAGGCCTGGGCCTGCTATCTCCGTTCTAGACCCGGAGGTCAACTTGTGCGGATGGACTGAGCCAATTCCCTTCCCAGCCTCCGATTCTAGGTTGCTCCCTAATTACCGAGTCCGTCGACTATGCCCGATGGGCTGCTCCCGACCCCAGCGTCCTTGCTCCTATCAGGCTGGTCCAAAAGATTCCAATTTCCGATGGGCCCTATCTCCGCCCACAAAAGGTGCCCCTCGCCTAAATGAGGGTTGGTGGCCTCCGGTGGATGAAACCCCGGATGGATAATCTAGATGAAATGTTGGGATGAATAATTGAGGCTTGTCCACAGCCGACCTCCTCCAGAAAGTCGCTCTCCAGAATGTGAGCTTGAAACAACCAAGCCTCACACTTAACTATCACTCTAAAGAAATTGTACAATAATATTTAAAAACTAGTGACCCACTCTTTTCTATTCTTCCCATTTTCTACAAACTATTCAATTGCAAAAATGGCAAAAAAAAAAAGTAAGCGGGGTCTTTCTCCAGTAAACAAGTATGAATTCACTCACGTAGTCAAGCATCTCACACTCCACAAAGATAGAATCCACGAGTGTAAGAAGTATAAGAGAATGGGAAGCCTTCACTAATGATACACAATCAAAATTAATCACTAAACACTCTCTAACTCACTCAGAAAGCTTGACTTGACAAAGACGTCAAGTCAAGGACGTGTGCGGTGTTATACGATCACAACCTTTAGTGGATGGAAAACATTCACAAATGAATGTGATACGCCGCCATACGTCCCTAAACCCGTAGATTATTAACAAACTAATCTACGCCAAAACACTACAATGCGGAGAGGCCCTCGACGCCACGTCCCGTGACAGACTTGCTTAGGAAAAACAATTCACCAAAAACTATTTCTTGGCAGTCTCAAATAAGGTGATGTTAATTACTTGTATAATCTCAATTTCAATAAGGATGTAACACAAAAATTGGAGGTGCCTATAGTTGAGTAAACCATACTAAGGGCCGGTTTATACTTGGGGCCGGATTGAGGGCCGGCCGGACTCTCCAAGTTTCAACCAATAGGGTCTCTCAATCTCTCAAAATCCAAACCAAGAGCTTTATACTTGGGGCCGGCCGGAACTACATCTCATCCTACGTGTCTCCTTAGGTGGCATGGTTTTGGCGCCAAACCTTCCCGCTCCAAGAGAGCAATTAGGACAAGGTTTGGGTTAGCCCAAACTCCCATCTAGGGCCGGATTCGGTTCCTCCGTTGGATCCTTCAAATCCCTACCATCAATTCATTAAAAAATATTTTTATTTAATTTTATATTTTGAAAAAAAAAATCGAAAAAAAAAAATCGGTTTTTTTATTTTTATTTCTTTCGATTTTTTATTTTTTTATTTTTTTGAAAAAGTAAAAATACTCCTCCCTTTTGGATATGCACCCAACAAAAGGGACTTGGTCAAACAAAGTAAATAAAACTCTTTTTTCCATTAGTCAAAATAGGAAGAGGAATTAGAAGTTGCATATATATGAAAAAAAACTCTCTTTTATTTTTGACCTTTAAAAAATAAGAGAAAAGGGGAAAAATTTATGAAAATATAAAAAATACTCTTATTTTATTTTTAAAAAATGTAGTAAGGAAAGAAAACACATACAGTAAATATATGAAACCTATTTTTCTTTAAACTAGGAAAGAAACAAAGACAAAAGCTTGACACATGTGCTTCTAGAATTTTTAGTTGAGCCTTATGAAAATCTAAGAATTTTTAAGACACATAAAAATTGGAAATTTAGCCCTAGAATCCGGCCCCAACACTTTACATTGACTAGGGCCAAGATGATGAAATTGAAATCCGGCCCTAGAATCCGGTCTCAATGCTTTACATTATTTGGGGCCGGGTGGAAGAATTGCGGCCGGATTGAAGGCTGGATTGAAGGCAAATCCGGCCAGCCTTCCATCCGACCCCAGGCCTAATGTAAACCAGCCCTAAGAATAAAATAACTTCTTTTCTAGATGTCTAGCATGAAAAAATATTATAATTCAACAAAGCTACTACCATAGCAAATCTTTATTTAAATTATATAGAAAACTGTGACCCAAATTGAGATCATGGGAACCCTAAAACCAATGCTCTACAAGAGAAATGACAGCTTTCATGAGCTCCAGAGTTAAACTTTCAATCTTACAAAGACAAGATGATGACAATCACCGTGAATGCAGCAAAGTGTGAACAAACTCACACCCAATGGAAACTGAAAAGGTTTTATTGCTACGAAAGAATATTACAAATACAACTTCATCAAGAGTAGGACGTCAACCAAGTTCTGACAGATTCTTGAACATAGAATATAATGGCTGAATTAGGCGCTGCTTTTACAAGCGACGGCAGAATGCCCTTATAAAGTCCCTTCAACCCTTCCTCCGCTAATATTCTCCTTATCGCATCCACCATTCCTTTATATGCCCTGTCTTCAATTCTAGCTCCATACCGTAGATCCCTCATTAGCCCTTCGACCTGTAAAATGACGTTAATAGACGTCTCCAGTGCAACCTCATTCTAAAAGACATGCAAATTCTTTTGTTTTAGATGAAGTGTTATTGAAATGGACTATGGCACTTCTATTCTCTAGATCCAAGATGGAGAATATGATAATAATACTTGAGTTTGAGCAGACTCTTCTTCAGTAGGACGAGTTGCAGTCGGTACACAGAAAGAGGGATCCTACCTGATACCGTTTCTTGATAACATCAAGAGGGTGGCAACACAGTTTAGCAAACAATCCAGCTCCAAATCCACAGGCCACACTCTGCGTGTTTGACAAAGAAACATCCTCACCGCCTTCCTTCGACTGATTCAAGGCCTGTCAACCATTGAGAGTGTGAGAGAGAGAGAGAGAGAGAGAGAGAGAGAGAGAGAGAGAGAGAGAGAGAGAGAGAGAGAGAGAGAGAGAGAGCGAGCATAACGCAGAGTGCGACCAGGAGTGATGATGAGATTGCTTACATGAGTCCAACGTTTGAAGGCATCGTAAGAACCGAATTGAAGGCCAGCATATGGCACGATTTCCATGAGCGTAGGTGTAAGGCCGGCATATAAACCTGGCACTCCTTTCCGTTTATAAATATCGACCATGGCTGACCGCATGTTTGGATACACCTGCTCCACAAGAACACAGTAACTCAGTATCATGTGAATCTCTATGTACATATTCTCAGAACCAGATGCACATACAAAAAGAGATTTACCTTTGGCTCTCCTTGACTTGCAAGCACCGTTCGAAGTAGGTCAAACGGATAGGAACCCAGGGTGGCAGCACTTCCTGCCAAGGCGCCTCCTACATAAGGCAACAACCCCTCGTATCGCCCTGAGGTGGCAACCATAGCAGCAGCCTGTAAGTAACCTATGTTGCCAAATCACAGATCAAAAGGCTGAGAAGCGAGTGGGGAAAAGATGAGACCTGCCTGCGGTGAAGTCGAGACCAGAGTCATAAAGTTCGACATGACAACAAACTGAATAGCAGTATACGGCATCTGCATCACGAGCCCTGCCACATTCCCTCGCCAAAGCCCCTAGAATCGTCACAGAAGATGATTTCAGCCAGTACCATGAGAGAATAGGCCTACACAACACTAGAAAAAGAAGAATTCATGATCTAATGCCTTCCATATACATACCCGAACGCCTTCCTCCTGCACGATCACTTTCGCGGCTTGCATCACGCCTGTGTACTTGGAGATCCCGGGGCTAGCGAACCCCGTCGGCTCCAACTGCACCTGTTGGTTACATCAACTGGCTCCAACCCTTAGAAAAATCCGGAAAACCTCGCGTCGAGAGCATTACCAGTCTTCTCTCTTCGAAAGCATCCAAACCCTGAGTCAGATGAGCGCCAGACCTGGAAGCGGATCTTGATGACGTCCAGCGGCGACACCACGGTGCGCGCGACGCCGCCCGCCACGGCGCCCGCCACGGCGTTGATCGCCGACCTCTGCAACTTGCCATCGCCCCCCGCTCCCATTAATCTTTCCCTCCACCTCCAAACCCTACACTCTACTAAACCCCCCCCCCCCCCCCGCGCTCTCTCTCTCTCTCTCTCTCTCTCTCTCTCTCTCTCTCTCTCTCTCTCTCTCTCTCTCTCTCTCTCACAAACCCATGTTAATAGGTTGATTCCTGCCACTGCGCCACATGCCTCTCACAACCTGGCGCCACAAATAGTGAAGCTGCGTCCCATTCCGGAAAACCCTGTAACACCACAACAGCTCTCTCTTGCGTGTTGTACTTGGAACACGAGGTATGTCTTCTCTTCACAAGTATAGTGTTTGGGAATAATATCAGGAGTAATCCGTGTCGTAAAATAGAGGAAATAATAGAGAGTGCTTTGGGAATAATATCCGGAGTAATCCGTGTCGTAAAATAGACAAGAGTGCTCTTATCTTCGATAGTTTACTCTTGCCACCAACCTCATTACACGGCGTACTACTCCTAATTGCGAAATCATGTACTAGAGAATAAGATTGTTCACAAACGGTAAATACAAAAACCGAGAGAATTTCTTCAGAATCTGTGAATTTCTACAGATGAACATGCCTGTACAGATAATGGACTTAACCGGATGGGCCACGCTGATCTCTAGTCTGAGTCATTACACTTTCTAACGCAGATTCATTGACAGCACCAAAGCTGTAGACGTGTAGACGGTCTCATGATATGTGCTGCTTCCATCCCTTCCATGCCATCAACTACCTGAACACAAGGTGAAATCATGGAATATTAGTCACGCCTAAAACTAAAGACAGGAGGAATTTTAGGATGTGAAAAGTAGAAGCAACCTAAGAGTTTTATGCTAATGTATAGATAACAACAATATCTGTGGAGTGTACCTGATCTACTGCGACTGGGGGTGCTCTGTTTTGGTCGTGAAGCTGGCACTCTTCCACCGCCGCCTTGGCCCCGTCCCCTTCTTCCCCTTCCCCGGCCCCGGACTGAGGAAGTAGTATCCACAGGCACCTCGCCGGTGACCTCCCTTGCCCTCCTCCGTATCTGTGACCTCTGCATTTTGCACCATGAGCCTGACCATGAGTAATGAAAGCGCCATACTAAGTAGTTAGAGTTTTCACATACCTGAGAATAATATGATAATAAAAGAAGGTACCCAGAAGTATACTTCACATAGCTAGGAAACATGAGAGGATGGAAAAACCAAGTATTTGTTGGCTCAAGCATTTTACTAAGATGTACAGATTTACAGAGGGCATAGCTCGCATGGAGATGGATATTCATAGACGACACAATTGGCGTGTGGAAAAGTAGTGTGTTATCAATACAAAGAGAGAGAATTTGCTTACAGAAGTGCTAAGTCGAAAATGATCAGAGGGGTCTTGGCCAGCAGCTTCTATCCTCCGCGCCTTGTGAGCCCAGTTTCTAAAGGCTTGGACGATTTGCTGGAACGTGGGTGACCCATTGAATTGGGCTTCCAAAGCCAGCGCTTCATCTTTAGTGATATCTTGAAATCCTTGGTCACAGAAACGCTGCTTCAAGTAGAGTTTTTCTTCCCTCGGAATGCTTACATTCTTTCTCACAGGTTTCTGCAGCAAGAAATAACACTGATGTGGTTGAATCACATGGTAAACCTTGAGAGGTATAAGCAAATTTAGCACTTACACGTAGGAGATCGCCATGTGCCATGCGAACATGCAAATACTGTGATAACATCTCTCTTTCCAGGTCCATTCGGCTCGGCTCAGCAGTCTGTTCACAAAAGCTCAAAAAGGACGTTAGCCTTTCTTCATTGATGTGTGGTTGGCCAATGAACACAAAGGTGGACTGCCATACATACCCCTCTTGTCTCTCCGGATTGCCTGCTGCGTTCTGCACCTTGTGAATTTTTAGCCGAGCCCTTTGTTTCGACTGCCTCATTCTTCAAACTGCCCAGGGTGATGCCAGCAGGTAGTGAACGAGCTACGTGCGCAGCATGAGCGAGCTGGATGTGGATGTAAGGAGTGAAATCATGCGGAAAACATCTTGACGCATACCAACTGAACTCTTTAGCTACATATGAAAGGCTGCACAAAGAGAGTAGCTACTTTGTTAGGCACGGCTTGAAACCATCCATCAAGAAGAAAGAATGACAAATAGAAATGGATCACGGCAAATGAAAAGCTGTTTATTGCTGGATGAATTACCGAAATCTATCTATATTAGTGCCTTGAGAAATTTTCAACTTTTATTGATTGTATGGAAAAGAAATCAAGCTTAGAAGTGGAGAGCTGTTTGACTGACAAGACATGTTCCGTTGCGGAATGGTCTTGAGACTAACACCCTCCTCATTAGACTCTTGCAACACGAAATAAGCTTGTAGAAGAAGACGTGAAGAAAGAATACCTTTCCTCAAGAGGCATGTCCTGTTGCATGTCTATGGAGGCCTCCTGCAGACGGTTGAAACGCCTGTAGGAGCTCCACATCTTGCGCACCTCTCGCAATCGATCAGCAGACATGGCATCATCCAAGACCTGCAACATCATTTTCATAGAGATTAAAAATTAAAAAAGTAGATGATCGAAGAGTCTCTTGATTGCCACAGGTCTGAGAAAACATCTTTCTATTTGAAACTGTAAAACGTGGGAGTAGATACATGACTTGCAAATTACCGCAAGAAGAAGGTCCATGTGACACAGAAGACGGTCACTAACAACACCATCAGACTGGTCATACACAAGAGAGCCGTATTCATTATCGTGAGACAGTTTTGTGTCCACCTTGACATCAACGCGTAGAGGTGGACCCTGCAACCAATCCATCAACAACTTCTATCAGTGGCGAAGTTGTTCTCTGATAAGTAAACACCCAACGTTGGGTTCTCCGCTTCATCAATGTACACACTCCAGAAAATTACAAGTTATTCATATAATGTGCGCAAGTGAGAAATTCTGAACTGCTGTGGTATCCAATAGAATGTACTGAAACCTGTTTCATCTAATAATAAAATTGTATTCCTATCTTGCTCTACAATGATGAAAAACTTTAGAACATTTGGAATTATAATTAATGAAAGAGGCAAGAGAATAATCAACAACTGTTCTTGCCTGCAGTGTGTTGTAGAGCTGTTCAAATCGCGTACAACATGAATCTTGTCGAGGATGATTAACATCCAGATGTTGCACCTCACGCTCAAGGTGAGTTATGAGTTTTCGCACCGTGCGAATGGAAGCTTGTCTGGTGCAATATGCAAGATGGAACATAGGAGCAGGTGTAATCTAGATCACAGATCGTATTATCAGCTCAGTGGTACAACTTCATGGCGATAGCAGGACAAAACCTCACAGAATTGTTGAAATGAAAAGAAACAAAGAAGCAGGAATTTACTTACCTTCCTCTCATTTGCCCTGTCCATAGGCCAGTCACGCAAGACACGTATAGCAGGCATTGGACCATTGTGATTCAGCAGATACATGAAAATACTAGAATCTACAGAGATATCTTCAGGTATCCATTCATTCAATTCCTGTAAAACAACAACACCAGAGACTGAATCAAGATGTTTAGCAGTGGATTCTTAAAATAACATTAGCACTACAGAAAATGATTATGCATTGTAAACTAGAGAATGTGAACACACATGATGAGATAGTGAAATGGTACCCGCACGAGAGAATGTCGCATGTGCCAACGCAATCCAATGGACCCGATGGTATCATTGCATCCAAGTGCAATCTCCTGAGTCACAGCTGCCGAATGACTTTTCGAAGTTGTACACCAAGGGCAATAAATCCTACAATGATCAGGAGCTGCATTTTCCATTCCTGCAGCAATAATGGGATACGTACACGCTAGGTCATGACACTCTAATAAATGAACATCCAGGTGGCGATTCTCATCTAAAGATAGGCCATCTTGCACGAGATCCTTCAACTGGTCCAAAATGAGTCCACCGCCAGGCCATGCCTCACGATTACCCATCTCAACTACGATCCCACTCTCTCCTTCAAAATTTGCTATAGATACGCGGTGTAGGAGTCCTCGATCATGCAATAACTCCAAATATACTTTACAAACCTGATACATACATTAGTGAGTACATACATGAGATCATTAGTGAAACTTGCAGAGAAATGTAACCTAGATACACAAAGGAATATTAGAAACAAATAGCTACCTGACCACCTCGAGTCCAATGAAACCTAGCATCAATTGCTAGCTTGAAGTAAACTCTTTCATGTAATGTTTCTCCAGATCTCCTCTCATGAAGGAGCACCAAGAGCTTGGCCCACGACGCCAAGTCATTCACCATGACTCCAAATGTAAGTTCATTTGTCCGTTCCCAACCAAGACCATAGATTGCCGCCTCAGCCTTGAATTTCTGAATACAAAGCAAGAGTTTCTTAAAGGCTGAATGTTAACCCTTTCAGAATCATGTGCGCCATAGATCCTCCAGAAAAAAAATACAGCAGCATTCACAAGTTACCTGGACTTCATTGCAGATGTTTGCACCGGGAAGTTTGTGGAGGAATTCCGCTTCATCCACAGCCTTGAAAGCACGCAATGCCCGTTGCGTGAGACCAAGATCAATCCAGAGGTGAGCGAACATCTCAGACGTAAAATAAGAGCGAATATGGGTGAGCACCTGGTCCTCCATCTGCTCTTCAACTTGTGGCCATACTGTCCAATGCTGAAGCGCAGTTTCTAAACACAATCGTTGACTACGGTTGTGACAACGGCCCATGAACTGGATCGACTCATGAATATCCTGATCACTCAGCAAATGCATGGGAGTGCCTGTGATCGCAGACGCTGAGAATCGCATACCCGACCACCATTCCTGATGGCGTCTCGACCGAGAACCACCTTTCGGAAGCTCAAGAATATGCTCTCTCTCCTTCAAGGAAGATTGCAGCACCTCGCCTTTTGCACCGGCTCCACCGCTGCTGCTTTCTGGGCCCAGCTCATCGCCACTTTCAGCACGAACCTCACCACCTCTGAGGCGACGCAGTGCACGTAACCTCTGAGCACTGAAAATATTCTCAACAACAGCAGGGGGTGCACTATCATCAACTGTAGTGGGAGGCGCAGGTGTAGCCTCATTTCGCTGTGGCAAAGCCTCAGACGAAGAAGAGTTTCTTCTAGGTGGTGCAGCTGGTGACGCAACTACCCCTTTGGCAAAAACCAAGTTTCCGGTCCAAGGCGGTAAGGGGTTCACACGTACTGTAGAAGATGAACCTCCTCCGATTGCTGCTTCAGAAGGATTCAGAAAGGGACCATCGTTGTCAAAAACTAGATTCCCAGTCCAGGGCGGCAACGTGGGCAGATCAGGTGGAGTTTGGTGCCGTATTTGTCTGAGCCGTTTTCGCCGTCTATGACCAGAACCTGTTTCAAACTCTTCATCAAAACCTGGTTCAGTCCTGCCGTCCGCTGCTTCAGCCCCAGGCATGCCATCCGGTGCAGGCTCAGTCCTGTCATCCGGTCCAGACTCAGGCATGCCATCTGCTTCTTCAGGTCCAGGCATGTCATCCTCTTCCATAACACCAAATGTTCGCAACTCACCAACCATTAACAGCCATGGCAACCAGGCTCACCATGGTACTCCCGCAAGCTCAATCCTTCCTCACTTGCAGGTTGCGCTCCGCCTGTGTACTTGGAGATTCCGGGGGCTATCACACATCTCGTGCTTTTCTCGGCTCCAGCTGCAACCACTGTCTCCAAGCAATTCCTCATCAAGCAGAAAACACCTCTCACAGAGCTAAGAAACAACAATTCACAACTTTAGAGATCTACTCATCCACACTTACGCGATGAAGAAAACACTGCAGCCTCTGAATTCGGATTGGTAACATTGCATCCTTTCTAAAACACCAATCTCTTCTTCATTCCGATACCCCGTGACGGTTGTTTTTAATCACAACAACACATTGCTCATCCAATTAGTATTACACATTGAAAACTCCCAAGAAGAACCAATAACAGACCTGAAAGCGGACTTTGATCAGCAGCCATCGCCATCGCCTCCTCCCCTTCCTTCTCTCTCCTCCAAACCCTAACACTCCTGCACTAAACCCTCTTTATCTCCTCTTCCTTCTCTTCCTCTTTCACACAAAACCCTCGTCTTTCACACAAAAAGGAGCACCCATCCCCGTGGATGTGTAAGATAGGCATCCTGTGGAAAGCAGAACAAACAGTACATCTGAACTCGGAAAATGAGATTAAAAACAATAAAACAATTGACTTCTGCCATCAACCGAGTTGTGTGTGTGTTGACATGTGCACTTTGTCTTCGGAATCGTAGAACTGTAGGATGTGTTGGTAATCAGCCACCAAATGTGAATATTCAGAGGTAAATCAACAGGGGAAGAGGGACAACTGACAGTCCAATCATTGACTTGGAAGGGGGATGGCGTGGTCCATTGGCACGAGCGACACAGCAACTGTGCGTGAGCACGTTCATTTGATGAGGGTCTCTTTAGACCACTAATAAGTTGATCAGAATACAGTGTATATTACAGGATATGTAACTTGGAATAAAGTCATCCTTTACTGAGGACCCTACTTCTTTATGGAGACGAATCAACAAAAAAGGCCGTCACACCTCCCCCCCCCTGTTTATGACTTGATCTACCACCTGATCAGAAATGAAGGAATAGATGTCGTCCTTCCTGCAAACCTGGTCTGGTGTTCCTTCCAAAGACCTACTTTTTTTTATTGTTTAGCACGTTGGATACTATACTGTTTCTCCCGAAGCTTGGCCCTGCTGCGATGATGACTTGGGATTGCTAAACTCCACCTTCCCACCCGCTTCAACTGGGGAACTACTAGGTGGCAAAGCTGCTGATGTCGTCGACTGCGAGCTACTAGATTCCACGTTGGCGCCTCCTTGTTGGTCATTTGCATCACTTTTCATACTATTGAGCTCCGACAAACCATTCTTCGGCACTTTAATCTCTAATAAGCGCTCCACTGGAGTTCGGCATATGGGGCAGCGATTGGTTTGGAATCTAAGCACCTTGGCGCATTCACTACACATACACTGATCCCACCCAAGCCAGCAGTGACAGATGCTGCGTTAGTAGACTACACGTGATGGGCTCCAATAAAATGCTAGCCAAGGTTGATTGCAAGACCATGAAACCATAATAAAACCATAGAAACCAAAAATCAAAATAGTCGGTAAACGCCAGTATGTTCACAAGGAAATAAGTAGAAAGCTCCTAGATACTAAGAGGCAGAACGGACACTAACCTAAAATGAAAAACCACCAGAGTAGCAAGAAGCATTCGTAGTCAATAACAAATTCACGATAGTCAGCATATCAGCGTGCCAAATGGACTCACCATGTGTCGACAAGGAAGAACAGTGGTATCCCGAGGCTCTGACATACAGACGACGCATTCTTTTCCAGCATCAGTGCCATCGAAGTTGCCGCCACCTCCACTATTCTCGATGCCATAGATTTCCTGAAGCTCATATCTGACACCTCCAACCCAGATGATCTGCTTCACCACGCGCACTTGGTACGTGTCATCATCCTTCCGCTCGATAATCGCCTGTGTGATCTGAGAGTGCACCCATTCTGGTAGTGGAGCGCCAAGATTCTCTGTATCCCGTGGTGGCTGATCAGCAGGAGGTGATTTGGGCAACGTCTCCATCCGAATCACCAGAGGAAACACGTTCTCTTCACTTCCCTTCAACAATTCCTTGTCATCAAACAAGGCCAGCATCACTCCTGTACCTGGAGCTTGTTTGAACATTTGACCCAGTCCCTTTTCAAATTCGGTTCGCACTGGCGTGTAGATGTGCGGCTTCATCGGCGTCAGGCTACAGTTTGATCCTTCCTTCGCAAGAAAGAAAACACATATGCTGCATACATGAAAACAACGATGGTCAACGACATCAGATTTGTTTCATGCTCCAATCATCCGAAGAAGAATGACAATTCAGATTCAAAGAACGGATTTCATGCACTCCTAACGCCAATAGGCAGTTACATGAGATCTAAATACAAGCTCCAAAGGATGGATGCGAGAACAACCGACCTTCCAGCGACTGTGGCATCGAAAGAGAAAGCCACCAGATAATAACCGGGATTCTCCTCGTCCTTCTCGAGCCTGAGCGTGGGCTTTTTCAAATTCACGTCGTTCTGGATCGTATTGGCTTTCTGATGCTCCGCGACTTCGACGGGGCGATGGGGCGGGGGCACAGGATGTGGCGACATTACCCCTGGATTCCTATAAATTTGTGGCGGCGGCAGGTTCATCATGTACTGTCCGTTGGTCTGAATACTATGGAAATATTGCGCCGGCCCCGGTATCGCCCCGTTGCTGTAAGGCGGGTACGGGTAGTATGGCAGATGCGGTGGATAATTCGGAGGCCCTGGAGGAGCGGGCGGCGGCGGCGCATGCCCCCCAGGGTACCCCGCCGGCGCCTGAATCATCCGCGGCGGTGGCGGCACTCCGGGGTTCTGCGATATGCGACTACTGCGCCTGCTGCTCGGCAAATTCCCCATCTCTCACACTTCCTCTTTCTCTCTCCCTTCAAAAACTCTGCACAATCCGTTTGACCAGTTCTCACATCCCTCGATTGAACTTCTCACCAAACCCTAACGCATCCGATCCGCATCCATCCTCACCTCAATTCTCCGCGTCGCTGGCTGCCCCGGCGCGCCTCGCGTCGCCACATCCCGCAGAGAATTCAAGTCAAGAACGAAACCCCAGGCGGGGCTGTTCTCCCTCTAGAAAGCACGGCAGATTGCGAGACCTGGCGCGAATGACGCGGTGGAGAAGGTGGATGCGAATGAGGGAGGAGGGACGCAGGGCCGGTGGCCGAGGAGCGGTATGCGCAGCGAGTGAGGAGCGGAGCGCGTGAGGAGGCTCGCCGCGCATCTGCTGCGAAGCTATGACCTTCCTCTTCACCGGCGCTTTCTCTCTTCCCTCCTGCCCTCTTTCATCCATGTTTCATCCATGTCCTCATCCCTCTTCCATCCAAAGCGATCACTTCATGCAAGACCAAATTCGAACCTGAGAATGAAAAAATCTGGGCTTGGTGCTAGAGTGGTATGTTAACCCTTAACCCTTAAACACCAGTCGGGAACCATACATTCAAGCACATATTTTACTAAACGTATTACTGTTTAGCAAGACTTACACCTTTGGATTGAAAATTCTTCAACCAACATCTTTAATTTGGAGGTCATTTCAATATCTCAACCTTATCATGTTCAACTACGACACTATTCACATAGAATATTGTGGTCACCAACAGGTCGTTATGACATTTAAGGGCTTATAGCCCTTAAACGTCAATAGGTGCCATTGGTGGCCACATTATTCTACATGTATAGTGTTGTATTTGAACATGTTAAGGTTGAGATATCGAAATGACCTCCAAATGAAAGATGTCACTTGAAGAATCTTCAATCCAAAGGTGTATGTCTTGCTAATCTGTAATACGTTTTTTTTTTGTAACCTATGGAGTAAAATACGTGCATGTATATATGGTTCCCTAGTGGCCATATACGGGATTTGTATATACGGTTCTCTACTGACTTGGGATATTATTTCCAAAGATAACTGTGACCTAGTACATGTGGCACACTGGATGAAATTACAGTACAGTACATGGCATCCAGATTCTTATTTCGAAGTGGGGAGAAACTTTCAACTTTGTTGTCCTCTAAAGTTGGGCTTTACTGTTGAGCTTGGGACATGAACCTTTTCCCCTTTCATTCGATCATTGTTATGAACTGGAAAGTCAAGTCTCGGATTACTGAAGCTTCCGGAACACAGAGCTGTCAAAAGATGATGACTTACGTTTCTTTGGGGCACCAAGATATTAGGGGTTTCACACTTGGACCAAGGACCAAACTACACCAAGAGCCCGAGTTTTGGAGTTGAAAAAGAATATCAAAATGTGTAATTTGTGGAGTCAGAGGTCCTTGTAGTGTAGCCCAAGGGACCGAGTTGAGAGGCGGCAACCCAAACTATTCGGCAAATCCCAAGTCAATTTTTACTTCTTAACCCCTAAGGCATCCTGAGAACGTAGAACATAAAGTAGGGAAACACGTATTCTGCGGTCACCGCCTTGTACAAGGATTTTTAGGGAAGGCAATCTTGGTTCGATAAACAACCTGATTTTTTTGTAAGGTTGTTTACTATGTGACATTACTTCGTGGAAATTACACCTTTTTGGAAGAATGGAAGATGCTTAGATATTTTTTGGGAACTCATGAACTTCAAGAAATTCAATCTGTGGCGTATGGATGTGTGTAATGCTACGTGTTTCCGTTTACTACAAAGGCGTGTGCAACGTTGTACCAAAAATCGATACAGAAGTGGACTACTTACCAATGGAGCAGGTAAGAAGGCAACCGGCTTGGTAGGTGGCGATTGTTTTACATCACAGAAAAACCTTTCCCGTGGCATAAGAGAGAGACCGCCAGGCCAATGAGAAAGTTGGTGTCCAAACGGTACATGAAACTATCCTACTTCAGTTGACCTTCACAAGATAATGTTGGCATCCAACCACCCCTACGCAGGCCTAGTAAACAGTCGAAGGGAGTCAAGCGGTGGAGGATCCATGCTTCGGGCAACCAAGTTGAAGGGCCTAGCGGGGTCATTATACGCCACACACAAGTAACAACATATACCAAGATCGCCTCCTACTACAAATAACACGTAGTACACCTGTTGTATAATCTGCTAACACATATCACTAACACGGCACACTATCCAGGGTACACAACTTGCCGGATTAGTGCAGTCACCTCATCGCTGAATCCTCCATCACTACCCTCGACTCTTCTGGACCTCTATCGTAGTACGCATTGGCAAGTATTCACATCTTAACACAAAGATACCCTAGGGTAATCATCCCACAGAGAATCATCGAGGACTACAACGACTAACAGCATGCATAGAATTGTACGATGTTAAGTATACCACAATAAATACATCAAAAGAAAGAAAAGAAAGGTTTAGACCATAAGGTCTGAGCGTTAATTATACCAACCACCTCCCTCAAGTGCCTCCCTCAGGTAGGAGCCTACTTGGCCCGGATCCTACTTGGCCTGGATCCTACTCAAATAGGATCCTACTCGGGAAAGATCCTCAGGACGGATCCGACTTGGCCCAGTTTTAGGTAGTGCAATCTTATAGCTTTATACATATGTACACTATAGACATCCGGCGTACATTAGCACCCGGATAGGATATATCACCACGATCGATGGTCCGTGGACTCACAGAGGTTTTAGTGTTGACACAAGTATCGACTATCTTTCCTCACATTCTCTCCTTCTATTCCTATTCACCCACTTGGATGTTTATGGTTTCACTGAGATCCCCTCTAAGGGGGAGTTAGGCCCGAGATACTGAAACTAAGAGAGACGTAAAATAAGTGAGAAGGGGGCCTACCTGCCCACTATCCGAAACTCTCTAAGTCTCCCTCCACATCCGATGCGGTTGGAGGTAGGATGCTTCTGGGAGCGACACTAGCCTTCACAACCAACGTCTATCTGACGCCGGAAGGTCACTCAAGACTCGCTATGACTCTTTCACGTCCATCACTCTCCTTTGTCCTCCCCTAAACACTTATAATCTCACATGTTATTCCCATCCACACGGACTAACTCTACTTGATGGAACAAGGAAACAACTACAAATGTTAGTGTTAGAGTTAGAGTCATGCCTGACTAACCATCTAACCATCTCACCTATTATTCCCATCCACACGGACTAACTCTACTTGATGGAACAAGGAGACAATGACTTCGACAGTTAGTATAGACTTGAGGAGTGGACTACTTGAAATGGTACTCACAGTCATGTATAGAATCCAAGCTCTCCAACCATAGAAGGTTTTTTGAGAGCGTAGGTTTAGAATTCAACTCAAAGCAAATACACATATCAAACAGTGAAGAGAGGTGCCAAGAGACTCTTCTCTTATAATACCAAGAACTCACACAAACGTCAAAAGCAAACGATACCTTCTAACTAAAAACGGCGGCATTAACTACCCTTGGCGGCGGTGGCCGCCACTTTTCACTACGTACACCGTCAGAAGGTAACTTATTACACAAATTCCAAGGCAAAACTAAGTTAAAACCAAAGTCAACCGGGGGCCAAATCCCAGAAAGAACAGTGACCTACAAACCAAAATCCTGACCCTACTTCCGGGCCATCTCTTCGAGTCTCTTCAACTCCTCTCTCCTCTTGCACTTCTTGGAACTCCGGCTCGAAGCTGGGGTGGGCGCGGCCATTGCAAATGCTACCAATGGAGCTAACACATCCGCAGAAGGCTCTAGTCGGGCAACAATTGTCCGAAGCAAGGATTTCCTTGAAGGCAAGGAGGTATCCGGGCCATCCGGAGTGAGTGGCAATGTAGTCATGCCCAGATGTAGCCCGGATCGTGTCAGGAGGACCGATACTTGGCTCGGAGTTTCCATATTGACATCTTGTCTGGATGTCCATCCTGGAGTGTATAAGTAAGCTGAACTCTCACTTGTGGTCTTCCCAAGATGAAGCATGCTCTACAAAGGGGCGACATCCGGTGTAGTGCGAGTGGGGTCACTGAGTGGCAGTTGGCGAGGATGAACTGGGAGTGGAGGCTCCATCGCAACACCCGGGCTTTCCTTCCAACCGCTCTACGTTTGTGTGGTGACCTCCGAATGTGATGGTCCTGCAGAGACTCTCAAACTCGGGAGTTGAGAGGGCAAATCCGGGTTGTCGAGATCCACCACTTCATTCTCCTTCCGTGGGCCGTGATCACCTGAGCCACGCTCCTCTAGATCGGTCTCCGAGCCCGAATCTCCATCCTTATCGGAGCTGTCAGAGTCTTCTACAAACTTGGATAGGATGTGAGTGAGACTGCTCACCAACAATCTCATGTTTGCATAAGCCGCCTCAACCTTCACGGTTTGCTCCATCATGAAGGCAATCAGTCTCTTGCTGGAAATGTGGTCATCCCTCTCCAATCTGGCATCAAACATCTTGGCCTTTAGTACTACATCTGCGGGAAAATGCAATGCCTCGTCTACGTGCTGTAACGTTGCCGCCGAGGCATTGGCTTGGAGAAGAGCCTCCTTGCAACTTCTCTCTGCCTCCAACGCCCGACTCTTCACCTTTGTCATGTCGAGTGTGAGCCGGTTGACCTTCTACTCCACATCTTCCACATACACACGAAGGGCTTCTATTAGCTCAGAGGCCGAATAAGTCTTGCCTCTGAGTTGCGCCGGTCCGATGGGTGCGGCACAGACGGCTGCGCGGGTTTGGGTGGAGGGGGCTCCTCCCTATCTCTGTCTCTGGCACTTGAGAGGTGGTAGAACCTCCTCCTCTGACTGTGATGAGCTACTCCCTCCTTCAGACCCTCTTTCGGGCTCTGATTTTGTCCCCTCGAACTTCTTCATCATAAGCTGCGTTCCATACGCCATGTCCTCCTCGGGAGTAGTCTCCTTAAAGTGGTGAGATAGGTGGATCAAAAATGGGCAGAGGGGTGCACGCTTGACATTGTGAACACTCCTTGTCAATCTGATCACCATATCCTTCACAATGATGGCCCAATTCACCATCATGTCCCCAAGATAGGAACCATACACGGTGTTAGCAAGAGTAACCGTCACTCTGGTAGGTTTCTCGCGGTGTAAGATCGGTACGAGGAATGAGAAGACCCGTTTGGCGCGGGGGTCCACACAATCTTGTACCGCATAACCATTCTTGGCGTCCTTGTTACCAAACCTTCCCTTAGCATACTCCTCCTTCTTCAGACTTATCCATCCCGCCCCTTGTCATGGAAAGCCATACACCTCTTGCCACCTCCCCATGGTCCACCTATCCGGACAAGCCCGAATGTTATCTCCATCTGGTTCCGACAAGGGATCTTGCGGCATCTCCTGCATGGTGGATTCCACCTAAAAACTCCAACAGAAATCCATGAGAGAGAGACAGCCCATGCAAAGAAGATCCACCTTGAGCTCGGTGAGTTCTAGAAGATCTTTAGGAATGACCGGGGTAATATACTTCTTCCCCGATGGCACCAAGTTGGAGGCCATTTGATTCGGGTGGTGTTTGAGATTTTGGAGACGTGAAAACAAGGTTGGGGCTTGCTCTTCTTGACCTGCTGCTGATGTTCCTCGCTAGGTCTGTTTGTAAACTTCTTTTCCAATCTAGCCTACCTTTCTTTCGAGTTGTGGGTGCCCCTCGTATGGGCTGGCCCGGCTCCTCAACTTGCTGGTGCTTCTTGCTCGAGGTTGGGTCCTCCCTCTTGCTACTGTGGGACCTCGTTGGAGGCTGGGTCCTCCCTCTTGCTATTGTGGGACCTCATATGAAGCTGGCCCGGCTCCACAAGATGCTGGTGTTCCTTGCTCGAGGTTGGATCCTCCGTCTTGCTATTGTGGGACCTCATATGAAGCTGGTCCGAGTCCACAAGATGTTGGTGTTCCTTGCTCGAGGCTGGGTCCTCCCTCTTGCTATTGTGGGACCCCCGGTGTTACGTATTTTGCTCGTGATGGCTTGGTGTGGACAAGCTGTTGGTGCTCCTTGTCAGGCTGGCCTGTGTCCACAAGCTGATGAGGCTCCTCGCTAGACTGGCCCGGCTCCAGAACTACAAGTGCTCCTCGCTAGGTCCTTCCTCTTGTTACTGTGGAACCCCCTCGGTATCACGTACCTTGCTCGTGATGGCTTGGTGTGGACAAGTTGTTGCTGCTCCTTACAAGGCTAGCCCGGCTCCACAAGCTGTTGGTGCCCTTCGTAAGGTTGGCTCTTCCTTGTGCTACTTTGGGATCGTTGGTACCACGTACCTTGCTCGTGATGGCTCGGTGTCGAGAGTAGTTGAGGCTCCTCACTAGACTGGCCCGACTTCACTACTGATGATGCTCTTCGTTCGAGGCTGTCGCCCGGCTTTACAACTGCAGGTGCTCCTTACAAGGCTGACCCGCCTCTTCGACTGCAAGTGCTCCTCGTAAGGTTGTGGCCCGGCTCTTCAATTGCAGATGCTCCTCATTCAATGCCCTCCTTTATTCTCTGTTGGCACGTGTCTTGGAGGGCTTCTTGGCTCCTTCCAGTTCAACTTCTTCCCCCTTTCTGGGCCAGATTTGGGTGCTACCTTTTTCCTTTACAGGTTGTCCGGGTTGACACTCTTCGTCTCGATCTCATTGCATTGGCTGGCCCGGATGCTGGTACTCCTAGTCTCGAGCTCTACGTGGGTTTGGGGCCCGAGGGATCGGTTTCTAGGCTAGAGTCTAAGCTAGGGCCCTAGGTCCCTCCTTGTTCTTCTTAATGTTTTTATAAAAACCCCGTATTCCTTCTACCTTAATCTTTCTTAAAGATTTATCCCGGGTGAGGATAACCTCCTAACCTAGCTATTTGGCTTAACTTTAATACCTATAACTATCTAACTATAAAAATGAAAAAATTGTGGTACGACAACCTCCAACCAAGGATGCGCGCCACTTGTAGTCGAAACAAATAGCGGTATGTGCTCGGTGTGGCATCTTGCACGTTGGTCAGCATCCCCAGAAGAAGAGGGAGAGACAACAGATAATGCGGGTCGATGCACCCAATGATGCGCCGGATTTGCAAATGGGAGGCGCCCACCGATGTCGCCCATTCCGACAAGACTGTAGCGGCATGAGCGAGGTCAATGGGGGAGGTGGGGGATCGCTTCTTGCACTTGGACCGGCTCCATCTCCATGGTTGGCCATCTCGAAAGCCTATACGATGAACTGGATATGCTTTAGGCCACCTGCATGAAGTATAGAAATCATGTGCCACATGTTAGCTAGTGCAAGAACGGCTCATGTAGCAAGAGCAAGAAACAACAAGAGAGTAAACATGGATGGGAAGAATAAGAAATAGGGCAATTTGGCCTACCTCAAGGACGAAGAAGCTCTCTTATATGGACGATGAAGCTGCCGGAAGTGCGAACCGCGGTGTGCTTGAGACATGGCATTGCCCTGCTCAAGCAACGTGACACCAACTTGCAGATGCATGATACCTCCATGAGGCGGGTAGTGACTCTTGAAGCTCTTACAGTGTATTGGAGGCTTGCACCGCGGGATGTTGACGGGGCACATGGCCTTCCTAGCCATACATCAATTCCTGCAAGCCTTGTCGTCCGAATGGTAAGCTCTTCCAAGGACAGTCCGCCCCTTGACTCCTTTCAAGCCGACATCATACCAGCAAGGAAAGAAATTATGTGGACATAGTACACGACAAAACATGAGGAGGTGTTCATGTCTAGTTGTCATCCTTTAGAATTGTGTCCCAAATCAAAAGCAAGCAGGTGAACAAATACTTCAGTTTATTACAGATCAATAGTTTTGACAGTCTTCTTTCTAGAGGAGGTAAGGCATAGTCTGTGAACATGAAATAACGGGGCACTTTTCTACAGCACTTGGACTGCAACTGTGGCAATAAGATGGCGTTTGCTGCCAAATTTGCTTTGGTGTGATGAAGCCACCAGATTGCAGCTACCAGTGCTCCGGGGTTGGTTAGTCAAGTGCAGTCTCTTGAGAATTCACACTAGGAAGTTAGAAATGCCCACAATTATGGAGAAATGTGTAACAGTGGTCTGGGCTACACATGAATCGGTGGTCACAACCGGGACAAAACATGTGAGTCCTCTTGCGTTAGAGAGAACACATTCTACGCAAGGAGGACCGTTGCGGACCATGAGGCAATGAAGCACCACGCCGAGTCCTACTTTGCGCTCGAGGGATGACAGTCAAAGTCTCTTCGATCAACTTCATCACCACTTCAAGATGAAATGCCTCATGCGTCAACACTGGGAGCCCATACATCGGATACTGCTCGCCGTGAATTATGTAACTATTCACCAGGCTCTGGTCCAAAACAAAACAAAAAACCTTCTTCCACCATTTGTGGCTCGATAACTGCGTCGAGTACGCCACGCAGAGTTGGTCTGTAACGTCCACACTGCGCATGAACTCTTGGTATTGGATGTGCATGGGTGTGGACGGCACAACCATGCGCCCGTGCCTCCCCCGCTTCTGGCGTAGAACCGACACATTTGGCTCCCAAGGATTTGCTGCGGTTGACAGCAAGGTTGCCACCTCCTTGTCTTGCCACGAGATCCCAACCATGTATTGGTTGTTGTGCACAGACATTACTAGCAACCCAGGGTTAGTAATATCGCTAGAACGAGTTAGACATCTAGGTAATCCCTTCCTATTCTGCTGAACAGTACCAGTAGCAAAGATACCTCGGCATAACAAGGTATGAAATAACTTCACGCTACTAAAAAAGTTGTCACATACCAATATGTGGCCTCAATGCTCAAGGCCCGTCAACAAGCACTCGCACACTGCAGAGCCTAATTGCCCATCGGCCCCTAAACCCGTCCCAATCCCCATGTTGACCTCAACACTCACAACAAACTTAGACGACGATGAAGCAAGATACTACAATTTAATCCCAAAATGGACTGGCTCATCTTTCATGATTGTCGGATGCCACAATACTTACCTTTAGAAAGTATGATCAGTTCGTCCACCGTAACGATCTGCGCAATATTGTAAATCGACTTAGATGTATAAACAAACGCATCAACTAACCACTTGGTTTTGGCGAGCTTATTGAAGCCATCATCCTCTTTGCCTTGAACCACGCTTGCGTTGTCGACAAGATGGAGATTTTGTTGGATTATGCCCCAACGCTTGAAGGTCATCGTGCGGGAGATCACTTCGCACTTGAGGACGCCATCCCTAGAGCTCCAGTAATCACGACGCCTACGCAACTGTTTCACCCCCATCAAAATGACTATCCCCAACCACTTCTTGAATTCAGGGATTGTTAGTTCTACCCACGAGTCTCCCCCCTTGGTGCAACTAATAGAACCTGGAAGCAGAGTGCGAGTGTACCAATTAGTCTCTAGGCAAATCCGAGCTAACATACTATTTGGCCAATAGAGCAAAAAAGTTCGTAGAGGGTTGTTAATGTAATTGGAACAAGGAGTGTTAGCTCCAGGAGCAGGGCCTATGAACTCGCCGGCACTAGTTCTGAGACGCAGGCTACTACTGCCCCATCAAGCAGGTTTGTAAAACTCATTGAACTCTACCTCTGTCGAAGGGTGCACAACATAAGATGTCGGGCCACGAGCCCACTCTTCAAAATTCAGCCCTAAATCATCCACAGGCTCACATGGAAGTCCACTCTTGTCCTCACCAATGTCGACGCTTTCTTCATTACTTTCCACGTAATCTGCCGGATCGCCAAGCCACATAACTCCAGAACTACCATCACTAGCGTCACTGCTGGAATCAAAGTATGAGGGGAGAGAATGAAAAACTTCTGGGAATGGAGTACGTCTAGTTGACTCTTCTATCCCCAGATGAATGGTTGAATCATCCACTGACGCACAGCTTGGCGTTCGTAAGGTGCAGCAAGTGGTCCCCCGAGGATGTGGCACCTAATTCATGGAGAGAATCTTTGTATCCCAAACCTCTGTTGCTTCTTCAAGGGTCGATCCGAGAGGCTCAGGTGGTACGTGGACGTTGGATTGAGTGGAAACTGCCGGAGTCTGGACGAGGTGGCATTCGCTTTCGAGAACCTCGGTGATGTCTGGCTCGACCTGGCCACCACGCCCACCACCTTCCTCATGGATCTCACACAGTCCGAGCTCTAGATGACGGGCGGAATCTTCGCCACCGAACTCGACCACCACCATGTCCTCGCCAGTGAGACCGTGGCTGTACTCTACATCTACAACACCTCGCACTTGGGTTCTACTGCCATCCTTCTCAAGCCATGCATGGACGACCATCCCCTTCCTCTTGTGGTTGAAGCAATCAAACCAGGACAGTTCAGCCTCTACGTTCTCTTGCTGCTCGGCATCCAAATGCCATCCCAGGTTGCTCTACAGAAAGTGGCACAATCAGAGTTGGCACAACATTTCTAAAACACTCATCTCTTTAAATTATGGCCAAGTAGCCTACATGTCCAATAAGGCAACATCGCTCTTTAAACGGGGTACACACAATATAGTAATGCACATAAGAATATATTTACAGTGTGCACTCATGTGGCTTCAAGGCAGGTCGTGGGCGACTCGGATCTTTAGCGCACGTCTGCTTCGGCAGCTGCGAACGACGAGGCAACTTAAGCTTGCTCGGATCCTCCGCACAACCATGCTTTGGGAGGCGCGGCTTTCTAGGCCTCAATTGTTTCTAAACACGTGACGGCGGCGCCTCAAGCACCTACAAAGCAAACATCCAAACCTCAAACCATTGTAGCAAATAGAATCATAAGCGTATAGACTTTACTCCCGATGTTGTGAATAGAATACCTATGAAACAAGCATCGTGCACTGCTCCAAGCAAAGGTGTTTTGCTGTAGCCGCTTGTTTAGGAGTGGATTCCTCAATAGAAGGCCACGGCAGCTGCTGGACAGTTCCACCGCATGCACTCGGGAGGTTGTAGATTGGAACGGGGACTTCAACATCTTGCCTCGAGTCTTCAAGCATGCCGCCTATATCTAGTTATTGTCCGCAACCAATGTGCGACAAGGTATTCCCTGGAGCCGGTAGAGGAGCATCAAAGTCATCGATAACAAACCTACCGGCAGAGACCAACCTAATCAAAGTTCTACACACTTGTCTTTCAAGCACTTCTCATAAATCATATCATAGTCAAATGGGAATATTTTTTGATCTAGACGCAGAATTGTACTATACAAAAAGTTATACACAGATGTTGGTTTCAACTTTTGAAAACAAATCGTATATTTCATTTCATAAGAGCTTTTATATGGAGTTATGCTTTATCCATTGATAACATAAATTTGAAGTTTTTTTATGTAGTTTTTTTTTTAATGAATTTTACTAAAACCACAGGAAAGCATTGGATGATTTGATTTGAAAAATCCATCAAAGTCTAAGGTTGTATTAGAAATAACAACTTTCAATTTCAATTAAATTACTCTAAATTATTTCTTGTGCACAAAAGATTAAGGTGTTTTTTTGGTGGTTTGTTTATCCATTAGGCGTGATTATGGATAACATAACATTGGCAATGAATATATATATATATATATATTTGATTTTCATGTAAATGCAATTAATAAGTGATTAAATATAGACGAGGCTTTAGAAATCTGTTGGACTTATAGTGAATACATCACTAAAGATTAGTATGGTAAAGGCAACTTAACAATGGATGATTGAAAAGGAGCAACAAAATTACATTGATGTATTGCATGAGATCCGTGTGATGGTCTCAAGGACTTTTGTAATACTAGTACATGTAAAACTTAAAATGGACCTCTACTTCAAAGTATCCCATTTGCATAGCTTTTTAATATTTTGTAGGATAAGATATATATTTTTGGGAGATAATTTTGTAACATATAGGATTATAAAGATAAGACTCTTTCAAGACATTTCAATATTTTTCATAAATTTCATCAAGAAGACAGTATTTTGGGCTATAAAGAGGTGGTTATACTTAAGAAGCTATAAAATATACTAATTTTTTGACCTCATGATAATCATCAAACATCCATAAATAACATATTCTAAGAGTCAATCAAAGATACAAAGAGTTTTGGATCTCTAGTTTTGTTTTAAAAGATTATAGTCAATCCTAAATAGTTCTCTAGTCATGTCAAAGGCAAAAAGGCTACTGTAACTTTTGATACAAGATGACTTCTTTATTTTCAAAGGTTGCTAAATTGCTTATAACTTGAATCTAGAGATCACCAATGGTTTTTTGGACAAACAATACAATTTAATAAGAACATGCTATCAAATCCTTCCATTTATAATAGTTATTAATTACAAAAAAATAGCAATCTTGTATATTATAAGCCCAATATCTATTGAAACTTTGATTGTCCTTACAGATAAGTCTTTTGAGGCCAATGGTTTCTTGGACAAACATTACAATTTAAGTAAACTAATTTACATTTTACCGAGCGAATTTTCCTCCCCCTTTTCCTATTTACTATCCATAATTTCCCCGATTTTTCCAACTCTAACACTTACGGAAATAAAATGAAATAGGGAGCGAGACATCTCATAACACTAAAACACATAACACTTAACAGTGGAATTTTTTTGAGAGCCTAATTTCCACAACATATACGAGATTCTAATACTTTAAGAGTGACGTCATCCCACGCAAGACACAGTGACGTCATCAGTCAGAATGAAATGATTCCGGATGATTAGTGTGATTACGAAGAACAAAATCATCCGAACGAACGAGATTCATCCATCCAACGGAAAACCGACACACTCCGGACCGTCCGATTAAAACGATCGCAAATTCAGTCCGTCCGTCAGATTCTGCCAAAGACCATCGGCAACTTCAACTTCCCCGCCAAACGCAATCGCCGTAGTCCCCAAAACCGCGTCGATGGTCTACCCACTACGTAGATAGAGAGGTGGGGAGTGTTCGGAAAACGCGTTTGATGACGGTTTTAGGAAGAGCTAAAATTAGGGTTTCTGTCCATTTGATAGCATATTCACAGAGAGAAAATCACGAGCAGAGTCAGTCCTTTGGAAGTTTTGTCGTGGATTGAATTGCGGTTGCAGCAGCAAGGGAGTTGAGGAGAGCGTGTATGCGATCGCAGTGGTTTGGAGGAGAGGAATTGGTGATGGGAGAGAGGAGGTGACGGAGGTTCATGAGATTACTGGCTCTTATGTAGCCAGCGATCGAGGGAACAGGAGGAGTTAGAGGACGGGGGGAAGCGATGCGGAAGCGCGAGAGGGAGAATCCGTGCTTCGTGTGCGGGCATTACCACAAGTTCGAGGACGGCGAGGTGTGCGGGATCTGCGGGCACCGCCTGCAGGACGCCGCGGAGAAGGTTCCGCAGCAGAGTGCCTTCTCGTCTGAAATTCTGCCGCAGTTCCTGTTCCTCGGCAGCTACGATAACGCGTCGCGCGCGGAGCTCCTCAAGGCGCAGAATATCAGCCGCATCCTCAATGTACGTGGTCGTCTAAGCTCTTGTCATTGTGTGGCTCTCGTGTTCGATGAAGTAGGAATGGACCGTTGTTAAATTTTAAATTTTAAACTGCTGTAACTTCATGATTTGTGATGGCGACCTAGAGTTTTCGTGATTTGTGATGGCCGATGTTTTGAAGCGGAAGCGCTTCATTTCATCGAGATGTCGAATTTAGGGTTGGAGATATTCGATTGGATTTGTTTGGCGGATTGCAAGTCGGAGCCTGCGAGCAATCACCGCTGAGCTTACCTGCAAGTAGCTGGGATCGGATGATTTGTAAAGGGGGCGGGGTGGAAGGATATCTTTACTGAGGTGGTCCTTGATTGGTTGTCTCCAGACTGTTCCAACATGCCAGAACTTATACAAGAACTCGTTTACGTATCACTCGCTGAAGGAGGATAAGAGTCTGCCGTTTACAGAATGTCTAGAGTTTATTGGTACGATTTAGAATCCTACAACTTTCATGTCGTTAAGCTATAAGATGTGCACCGATTGGCATGGAAATTCCTCTGAGTCTCACAAGGCCTGTGTTGTATGACAGAACAAGCTAGGGCGGACAAAGCTCGGGTGCTCGTGCATTGTATGTCCGGTCAAAGCAGGTACTTTGGTCTTTGAAATGAGTGAAATCTCCTGTTGTCAAGGATGGGTGAAAGCTGTTGATTTGGAGTAGGCTGGAAGGGTTGAAATGTTTGTGACATGACAGTATGAGCAATGAAGAGTTCTTTTGTTCTTTGGACTCGGTTCTGATTGATCAGGGCGTCTGATTATTGAAGTGTGAGTTGGACAGGGTGGCACATTGAGGAGGGTACTAACTGCTGAGAAAATTTGAACTGTGGACAGATCTCCCGCCGTAGTTATCGCTTATTTAATGAAATACAAGCAGTGGAGATTACCTCAAGCGTATGAATGGGTGAAAGACCGAAGACCGTCCATAAACTTGACTCAAGGTATGGCTGTTCTATCCAATGGTCTTCCTGGTGTCCGTTCGGGTATTGTGATGCTGCTGTCATGGCCTTGTATGTTCCGGAGCAACCAGAAACTTATGCACGTCCTTTCGATATGGACGAAGAGAACTGTGTTGCTTGGGCGATCTGTTTTCATTGTTTTGATCGAAGTCGGCTCTGAACGTTCCGTGCATCTGGCAAATATGGATTATGCGTGTTCGCTATCCATCCTGTCTTTTTTCCGTACGGAGGGGTGACGTTTATGTGTTGATTGTTAGGTTTGACTGTTTTTAGTCATGATTCCGCCGGTTGCAGGATTAGAGTTAGTATTTGCATCTTTGGGTGTGTTTCGGAGACTTTGTTACTTGCGGTGCTTGTGTGAGCATGGACGAGGTGCATAGTCTCATTGCTGATGGAGCCGCTTATTTGTTGTGCAGCGGTGGCGCAACAACTGCGGCAGTTCGAGAGTGAAGTATTCGGCAGTAACGTGGCAAGCACTCCCATAATCAACACTCCTGCTGGTGGGGTCACGTTCGGGTTCGGGTACTCAGCCCCTGCACCTGAGGCAGCCGTTCCGACATTCGCAGGGCAGGGACCGCTGTTCGGATCGGGAGGTGGGCTGCCCGTGATTCCGAATTCTGGCTTTGTGTTTTGTGCGGGGAAGCACGATCCGAGAGCAGCGATGGACCACAGCATGGACAGCTCGTGAAACGTTTTCGTTGACTAGTTTTCTTATATAGTTCGCCGTATAGAACATTGTACAATTTGTCCGTTGTGAGTCCGTTGGTAAACCTGTTGCAGCAGGTCCTGAGAGCGTGAGAGGTAGCTGTTGAATGAGCGATGATGCTGGATTTTGTGTTCCCGGGAGGCACCAGTTCCAGTACAGCAGTCGATGGGAGTGGTACATATTTCCTGTAAGATGACCTTGATTTTTCGATCTGAGGAATGTTGGATGTGACGTCATGAAACACGATTTTACTGTGGGATATGTGTAGGTAATATCGCGGAGATGGCACCATGTGTATTATGAGCGGGTGTGTTTTAAGGTATTCTTTCTGGTTTTCGTGGTGGTAGAGTTGTGTCCCTGGTCGTAGCCTCTGTATATCTGTTTTTATGCCTTTTCTCGCTATTTTAAAAGTGGATAGTGTTCTTGTTGGAGTTGCCCTTAGATGTAGGTAGTGTGCCTAGTGGTTTTTAGTTAAATCTTAGTAACATATCGTGAAATATCGTGTGTTCATGCATCGTTGTGTTCACCATAATTGTCATCTTAGTAGCTTGGTGCTGGAATCATTGTATGTTCCATCTCTTGGTATTCCTGATCACTATACCATCTTGGTATATTATTTCAATAAGGATATTGATAGAGACTTGATAGTGTTAGCAAGCATCACTCTTTTCAGGCTAATTATCCTAGTTGTGCTTAAACCTTCAGATCTTTTAACTCAAAGATTATATTTGAAACTGATTCAGGCATTCATAGTTTATGTTAATGTTTAAATGTGCTCTCATGATGAACTTTACCAGAAAACTATGCCCACAGAACCTCTTGGTGGTAGTTTTTTAACTCCTCTGTGTTCCACCTATTTACTTTACATGCTTTTTGGAAGTCTTAGGGTGTGTTTGCACTCAGAGGTACGTACTTGCAAATTGTGGTCCTTATTATCATAATATCTCGAAATTTGCAGACCCATTCACACTAGTTGACTGAGAAATGGGTTGAGTTGTTTTCATCGTTGTTGTAAATTTGTGTAAGGTGTGGTATGAATGAGCGCTTTTGCACCTCAACCATAGTTTGTCTGCTCAATAGTTATTTTGATGTCAATAGCTATCCTCTTCAACATCTTTGGGATTTTTGATTTCTAGTGAGAGAATTTGAAGGTGGGATTCTTGCCTTTATCTCTCTACCTATGGTGTAAGGACAAATGAGTCATCCAACTTTGTACCTCTAGAGCACATGCATACATTGTGCCCTTGAAGAAGAAAAGCGCAGCCAAAACACAATCTCTGATACTACTCCACACAGAAGACAACTACTTTTGATGAGTTCGACAAATCGAAAGCTTTACTATATCATTCTCATTCAACAACATTGTCTTAACTTCAAGATTTGGGGTAAAGTGAAGAATCATGATGAGCGTTTGCAGCCAGGGCAAGCCTTGGAAGGCTTTGAAATTTGTAGGGTTTCAGATGCAGCATTGAAAAGGCAAATTTCATCCAACCATGGAATGTGGTGAGGGATTCCGATAGCAGATTAGCATCTTTAGGCCATGAGCATTGAAATTTGTAGTGGGTTCTTTTGAAGCTTTGCGGATTTTGGTATACAATTTGGGCCCAACAAGACGTTGATACACAAGCCAAAGTGTGCACCAGTCCTACACGGACAAGGCCTATGGCTGAAGAACATGCCTTCATAGTGCTCACAAATAACTTAAGTTGCCCTCCAAGGCTCAAATAGGTACCTCTCACCTACCTGCGGTGATTTATAGATTTTGTTCCAAGCAATATTCATTTTAAGAAGATCTGAAAAATACAAATATCCCCTCCACAAAACTCAAACCACCGCCCTACCACTATTCTACCTCCATCATCCAGCTCAGAATTTCATCCAATATGTCATCCTCCATGTCATTTCTACGTCTACCACCATTTCTGGTGCGAACCCACACTTTCCTAACACTCTCCTAACACCCCTTGTACCTCTAAGTGCGAACGCACCCTTAGAGCATCTCCACCCGTGGCGGGAAAATTCCCACGCCAGGTGGAGATTACCCCGTGGGAGGAGGAGGATGGGTGAGGAGTTATCCTCCCCGCACCCTCGGCCACGGTGCGGCCAGTAGCAATTTTTTAAATTTTTTTTAAGATTTTAAATTTAAAACTTTTTTTTTTATAAATATTTTCTAATTTTTTTTCCAGTGTCTTTTTTTGTTTTTCAAAAAAAAAAAAAAAAAAAAAAAAAATCCGACCGGGCCACTCACGGCCTGCCACGTGGCAGGTTGTGAGTGGGTGGCCACTAGGCGGAATAAAACGGGGCCCCGGAGAACTGCCGCAGTTCCCTGTCGACGGGGCCCTGTCCTGGGAATCCCCGCCCCGCTCCCCCGTTCTGGGGCATGTAGTGGGGCGGTTCCTCCACCTCGCTACGGCAAACCTACCTATTTGGCGGTATGCAGGGCGGGGTGGAGATGCTCTTACTGAGGTTATTAGTAGTTCATAGCAAATTAGCACACTTTTAACATGTATCTATATTGTAAGATGTTTGAAATGTTTTCATTATTAACCCGTAAAGGCCGTTCGGGGGACAAATTTTGTCACTTTGACTACAATTCTCTTTTAATCTACAGGGTCAAAATTCACAAAAGTTTTACTACATCATCTCATATAATTCAAAAGATCTTATGGTAATGTCCTTGGCAATTTTTAATCAAAGAAGTAGAAATTCCTCTAAAATGCCTTGGTCCTTGAGGAATTAAAGGCATTGAATGTCATTTTGTGATAGCTTGGATGATTGGGAGTAGTGCCATTGGTTTGCAAACTTGGTGCATGTTATGAAAACTCGAACAGGCGGCTATCAAACGTTCACATGTTGAGTAGCCCATCGCCACCCGGTGAATGACAGGGTGTTTTTTTCTTCACGACGTGGTGAAGATCTTCTAAAGAAATAGCGTGAAACAGAATGGTAAAATGGGTGTTGTTTTATGTGCAGTTGAAACACACATATACTTACAAAAACAACGTGCACACAAACAAATGAGCTCCTTCGCACAAAAGTGCTTTGGGCCGCTACACTAATGATAGCAGACCTTCCGAAGGCCAACCTAGAGTCCCGCCCGGCCGAGTTTGCGCCCGAGTGGGATACTTCTCTAACCACCACCAGGTTTGCGAACAGGTGGAGATGGTCTGAAACTTTGAGGAACTACTTTTCCTCTATATTTTCTCCTTCACGTAAAGTTAGATTTGTAGCTACCTTTAGAACATCAACATTAAAACCATTTATTGTTCCACATTTCTATTCCTTTATTAAAAAATATTCTAAAACATCAATATATTCTATAATATACAATCCACTACAAAGATCAAGTGATCTGATTGGGAAGACAAGAGTAACTATAAATATATTAGCAGTTAAGATTAGTTTATAGTGGAGGATAGAATAGCTTTAGTCTTTTCTTAAATGATGAATTTGTTGCTTGGAAAAAAGAAATTGTTTTCAATTGCTTCTTAGCGTCAACAAGCCATCATGTATCACACACTCCCTCTAACAAGTCCATGCAACTTAAAACCACAATTAGTTATTTTCTTTTGTTATAAAAAAAAATTAGTATTCGCCCGGCCGGCGAAGCTTGTATATGTTTCTGGAAGATTACATACTTACTTTATTCCATTTCATTTATATACCTAGGCCAACTGGATATATTGCGGGTATATAAAATAAATAACCAATATCTAGAGTAAATAACCAACAAATGTTTACTTCACTGAATATTGCCCTTGGCGTGTTGGAGACAATGGAGATAAGTTGAAATCTTGGCAAAGTACAAAGGGGCTGTGAAGATGATTACAGTCGTAGTGTAAAATAGTTATTAGAGGATTTGTAGAAGAGGAAGAACTTTGGTCTCCGAGGTGGGTGGCCGGCGTAAATAAAGTGTCTGTTCATTCCACCACTAAATCCATGTCCACCGGACATAGGTTTAGTAGTATGGAACTACTCCCCCCTTTCAAGGATAGACACTATGTGACCACTGATTAATAACCGGTAACCCTAGACCAAGGGCGAATTAGAGCCACAAAGGCTCAGTTTCAAAAGAGATTTGGAAAGGGAGGTTTTAAACCCCTAACGGCCTGTGACAATTTCACACCAAAAACCCTTCAAAATTGTTGACTCTAGTGCAATGAGTAAGGATGGACACAAAAACTTATACTTGTCGTTTTTACCGTAGGATCTCCATTAAGACTTACTAAGTAACATACTCACAAAATTTCAAACACTTTGACCGCATAGATCAAAAGATTATAGTGTTTGAAGTCAATAAAATGGCTCATTTTCTTCCATGCGTTTAGTGGATCAACAAACTTTGACTTCACTTGGTGTCAAATTTTTGCACTACACAAGGTCTAAATTTGTTACCATTGTGTTGAGCATGATGTTAGTTCCCTATAAACCAATTTTTAGAGGTAATAAAGGGGTGTAGCATATTCAAAACAAGTGTGCGAGGAGTGAAGGTTCAAAAATGGTCAATTCACGTTTTGGTCTTTTGTGAACCTAATATGTTTTAGAAGGATAATCCAAACGGTCAATAAAAGGGTTTTCACCACTTATAGTTGTTGAAAATATATGGAGAGAGAAAAATATGAAGATATCTAGGTTTTATGTAGAAAAGAAGAAGTTTTTTTCCGGCTTGCATGAAATGTGCAAAAATGTATCACTTAAGTTAAAATGTTTTTCTTACACTAAAGACAATAAATTTTTTTGACATCTCCGAAGAAGGTAGTATTCTTTATATGAATGAAAATTCTCAATGTCAATAGAAACTTCTAGCAAAATTTTGGAGCTGCCCGGAGTCCCAATTTCTAACTTTGAGTGGTTACTAACTTTCAAACCGTGAATTCCAAAAAATAAAAAATACCTCCACAAAGCTCTTTTCAAGCAGAACCTTGTATGAAAATAAAAAAATTCACGTATTTTTTTCCAAATTTTAGGAACTTGCCCAAAATCAAAATCGTCCCTCTAGAGGAGATTCGGTCCTTTAGGGGTTAATGTGTATTTTGATAGGGTGTTTTGAAAAAGTATCGTGTAATTCCAAGAGAGATTGGTCGTTTTCCAGTTTTTGTTTATGTAAAAGTATGGACATTGTTCGTTTAAAAGTAGTGGTGTTGATTTTTGTGAATGTCGTTGTGATTGATTTTAGAGGGATACCAAATGTATTTTTAAGACTTTCATTGAAGGAATAAAGGTAGTGGCTCTAGCACCAACAACGATGACAATGGGAGGTTCAACTTTCCAACCACGAGCTGCAATGTGATTAATAAGTGGTTGATATTTATTAATTATGTTTTCAATTGCTTCTAGTGAGAATCTGTCATTACAATATATGAATTCAATAAATTGGATGGTAAAGTTTGTATTTATGTGGTCTGGTGGGTACTCTTTATATGGTAGTCTTTTGACGCATAGTATGTCTGGTTTAAATCTGGCATTGCAATGACATCTTTGAGTTCCACATGTGCAAGGAAGTAGCCATGGAGGGAGTGTGTTTTCTTAGGGGTTGTTGTTGAAGGTTCCGGCGTTCATAAGTATAAAGCACCGGGATTGTTTGAGGATACAATTAGTTTTTGGATTTCCCATACCGCTTTATTATGCCTTTTGACAATTAGGGAGTGAATGTGATGGTTTTGGCAATTGAGGAGCATGTGTAGCCATGTGTCTGGGTCCGTAGAGGTGCACATAGGGCATGTTATAGATGGAAATCGTTCTATTTCAAAGAAGAGTTGTTTGCGGGCATTTCCCATGCATTGTCCAATACAAAATTTGATAAGGCATGTCTTTTCTAAATTTGTGATTGTGAGATTTTTCCAAAAATTTGTAGAGAGTTCATTATCAGTGTTGATGTTACTGGTCCATTTGTTTATGTTAGGGAAACTTTTTAAGGTTAAATTGAGATTATCAATTAGGTCTTGTTTTTTGAGCGATTTGTCCAAAAATCTAATGGGCCCTTTGACCAAGGTGTCTTCCATAGAAGACCAACTTTCTCTTTGAATGTAGTATGGGATCGCGTGGGCATGTCCATGCGGGTGTTTGAGATTTCTATAGAATTTACTCAGTCCTTCGTTAGCTAGTTTATCCGCTTGCTCGTTTCCTTCTATATTGACATGTGCTCTAACTTTATAGATGGTTGTAGTTTGTATGCCGTTCTTTAGCATTTGTACCATAGATATTAGTATGGCTTTGTCGGGGGGGTTATTGTGGAGGGTAGAGTGTATTATTTGTATGTTTAATAGATGCGAGACGTTTATACAATCTATAAAGATGTGTGCGGGTTCATTAGCGTATTGTGTAGTGATAATCTGGAGGGTTTTATGGAGGGCCATCATTTATGCTCTAAAGATGTTTTGAAGTCCGTCTAGTCTTTTGGATATTTTTATTTCTTTGATGAAGTTATATATGCCATATTTGAATTTTTCTCTATGTCAATGTCCAAGGTTTGCTTCTATTGGTTCTTTGAAGGATTCTTTTGTGTAGTAATTGTATGTGGGTTCAAATTTTAAAGGGGTATGGTCATGGTATGTGAAGAGGGGGCTAGTGTAGTATGATGGATTTGTCCTGTGTTTGCAAATTTAAGTTGGGACCATTTTTTGTTGCGATTCACCAAAGTTTGGGAAGGTGTAGGTGGAGCTATTTTTGTATATAGTGGGCGTGTGTTGAGGTTGCTTGCTACAAAAGTAAGTGTGGCAAGTTGTTCTATTTGTTGTGCACAAACACATCATGCAAAGATAACATTGTGCCAACAGGTGAGTGCGCACAATTAGAGTCAAACCCAAAGCAACGGTGACTAAACCTTCACCACTGCCTCCGTAAACAATGAAAATAATAGTTGACAGAAGAAACTATCACCCAAATACCAACCTAGGCTAGGGGTGAAGAAATAAATATCCAGACCACATCATTTAGCAATTGGTGTATAAGGACCCCTTTACTTGCTCCCTTCGCCCGTGTTGAAGCCTTTTTGACACCATCAAACCACACGATTAACGTAAACTAGAAGGACGACTGATCATGATAACCTCTCACTTCCAGAGAAATCAAGTTAATCTATAGAAAGGACATTAACAAACCGTGTAGACATAAGATAGGCCGGGTGCAATTGGTGCCCCATCGTTAATTGCCTCCAACACTTTTTAATGGATAGACCTTGTCTACGGAGACTCTCAGTGTGCGAAACACAGTAGACACAACCATTGATCCACTGATACCTCTAAAAAAAGTGGATTTAGACATTCTAGATACCATACCGTAGAACACAAGTCACAAATGACCATTGTGGCTGCCTGTTTGGCACTACCATACAAACGACACCGTAATCCAGTAGAAATTTTAGAAAGTCCAGGGTGTACTTTCGCGTCAATGTGTGGCAAGTGGCAAGGTGTTCAATTACGCATTTGATCCTTCCACAATTTGCCATCACGGCCCTCCAATACTAACACACCATAATCTTTTACCTCACAAACTCACAAGATTATCCGCCATGCTGTCACATCCAATGTGGTGGGCGCCGCTTGTTGTAAATACACATAGTCTCCAGGAGTAAAACTCCTCACTTGCGGTCGGTAGCCTCTTCTATGTATTGTAGCATAGCGCAATGTATCCCAATTTTGTGCAATGGAGAGGTTCTCCAATGCCATAGGCATCATCCACTTGTACGACTCCGTCCGTTGCTCACACACTTTAACTCACTTGTTTCCATTGTCCATGTTAGCCAACACAGTGTCAATGTTTGCCTGAATGGCCTTTGGTAATACCGGATGCCTTCTAAACAACAAAAAGTAAGAAGAAAATGACGCAAAGGATGTTTGCTTGCTAAACGGGTAGCCCATGGCTATCAATAGTAAGTGCAAGTCCCAATCCTGATGGTGTCTCTTCTTTAAATTATACTTCCAAAGCACCCTCTTAACGGTGTGTACTGTGCGCTCTATCAATCCATCCACTTTAGGGTAAACCCTCGAAGTAGTGCGGTGATCTATCATTGCTTGCTTACACAACGTTTGAAACTCACCCAAGAATTCTTGACCTTGGTCTGTAAGTACCTCCGCTGGAACTCCGAAGCGACTCAGAACACGATCAAGGAAAGAATAAGGAGTTCTTTCACTAAATTTGTCAAACAACACGACAAATTCTATCCATTTTGAGAATTGTTCAATGATCACTAACACATACTTGTTGTGTCGAGGTGTCACTAGCAATGGACCTCCAAGTCCAAGCTCTACTTGTATCCCAAGCCCATAATTGATAATGGTTGTAATTGAGGCATCAGAGCGTTAAAAGACGCTCGCACACGATCACACACTATGCACCGAGCCACCAAAACTTCTACTTATGACTACAATCCTCGCCGCTAATAGTGAAGCTGGAGGAGATTGTAAATCCTTCACACTCCAAAGTGCCCAAGGTCTTCATGCGTGTCCTTGATAAACTTCACTCTCTCCAATAGAAACGAGACAACCTTCTGTATACCCATCCGGTCACTCTTTCAAAAGTTAAGTCCTCTCCCACAGAAACCTTTTGGCTCGTTGTGAGACCCGATGTCTCTCCTTAGCGGACCACGTAGGCACCACTTCTCCATTCTTTAGAAATTATAGCACATTTGTGTCCTTAAAAATGTCTTTGGCACCCCCAGATTCTTCACCACTATCCCTATTTTCACTTGGAAAGGCCAAATATTGCCAATCTAGCAACAGGTCGGCCTCATCTTCACCGTACCACCTAGCACATATAGTATCGGCTTGGTTTGGAATTGGATTGCGGCTAAGGCCATAAGCATCCATGTTCACCAATCGCGCTCTGTGCACCACCTTGAGGTCGTGGTCCATCAATAATAAGACCCATCCTGCTAGTTTCCTTGTCAGTTTGTCAAATTCCATCAACCACTTTAAAGGTTGATGATCAGTTATCAACAGAAACTCATCACCATGAAGGTAACACCAAAAATGAGTAATTGCTCGTATTGCAGCCAAGCATTCCCGTTCATACGAGCTATAGTGAGCCTCCACATTGTTGTAAGACTGACTGGCGTAAGCAATCACAAAATCCTTTCCATCGTCATCAATTTGAGTCAACACCGTGCCAATTCCCAACGCGCTCCAATTCGTATGTAATTGGTATGTCATTCCTGCTATCGACCTTCGAAGTATAGGAGCTGATGCCAAGCATTCCTTCAATTCTTGAAAGGTCGTCTCTTGGTCATCTATTTAGATCCAAGATTGATTATTCCTTGTCAACATTGTCAATGGCTTGCAATTACACTATAGTTTCCACAAACTTTTCTATAGTGATTACATAATTTCAAGAATACACGTAGCGGACTAACTTCTCTTGTTCTAGAAATAGACATCCGACTAGTTTAGTTTTGTTGCATCTCACGACGTCCAAGTCCAAGATTACTTGGTCCATAATCCTTTGGAATTTGGTTGGCGCATTCTTCAATCCAAATGGTAAGAACATCCGTTGGAACAACCACTCCTTTCTATTTAAGACAATATCCTAGAATACACTCTTCCCCTTGTCTTCCTCTTTTAGTCCAATTTGGTGGTATTCAGAGTGCAAGTCCAACGTACTGAACACTTTGGTGTGGCCAATAGCCTCATAGTTCACCTTTGACGTTGGCATGGCATAACGGTCTAACTTGGTGAATTTATTAACCCCTAAGGGCCTAAGTGTACGTGGGGTGTAGGTTTTGGATTTTGGGCGGGTTCCTAAAATTCAAAATACTAGATTGTCCCTGATAAGAGCTCCATGCAGATATTTTTATTATTTATTTTGAATTCAAGATTTGAAAGTTAGTACCACTCAAAGTTAGAAATGGGGACTCCGGGTAGCTCCAAAATTTTGCTAGAAGTCTCTTTTGACATTGAGATTTTTCATTCATGTGGCAAATATTTCCGTCTTTGAAAATGTCAAAAAAAATTCTTGTCTTTAGTGTAAAAAAACATTTTAACTCAAGTCAAACATTTTTATACATTTCGGGCAAGCAAGGAAAAAAACTTCATCTTTTCTACATAAAACCTAGAGATCTTCATATTTTTGTCTTTTTATTTTTTCTACAACAATATGTGGTGAAAACCTCTTTATTGACCGTTAAGATTATCATTCCAAAAAATATTAAATTCTCAAAAAAATAAATTGTGAATTGACAATTTTTGAACTTCCACTCCTTGCACACTTGTTTTGAATATGCTACACCCCTTCTCTACTTCCAAAAATTGTTGTATACAGAGCTAACACCATGTTTAACACAATGGTAAGAGATTTGGACCTTGTGTAGTGCAAAAAAATAATACCAAGTGAAGTCAAAGTCTGCTAATCCACTCAACGTAGGGGAGAAAATGAACAATTTTATTGACTTCAAACACTATAATCTTTCGATTTAGGCGGTCAAAGTGTATGAAAGTTTGTGAGTATGTTACTTAGTAAGTCTTGATGGAGATCCTACGATCCAATGGATAAAAATAAGGTTTAATTTTTATTCCATACTCATTGCACTAGAATCAACAATTTTGAAGGGTTTTTGGTGTGAAATTGTCACGGGCTTTTAGGGGTTTATCCTCATGTAGTCCCCACACATCCTCCTCTTGGTCAAATCACCGTAGATATTTTTCTTGGATGGCATAACCGTCGCCAGTACATACTCACAATTTGGTGGAGCCAACTTCAGAAGCCCTTTAGCCACCAACTCCTCCGTACGAGCGCGAATCATCTTCTATTCCACATCATTGTAAATGTACGGCTTACGGTAGATTGGAATTTTGTCCGTCAAGTTGATACGTACTGCCACGGGATGTGGCGTCGAGGACCACACCACATCTCGTGGTGTTACCGTATGTTAGATTAGTCTAATCTACGTTAGTTTATGTTTAGGGACGTATGGCGGGCCACCCCATTCATCCATGGATGACTTTCATCTACTTATGGTTGCGCGTGTGTGCGTATAGCACCGCACTTGTCCTTGACTTGACGTCTTTGTCAAGTCAAGCTTTGTGAGTGTTTAGAGAGTGATTTGTGAGTGTTTACTTATAAGTGATGATTTTCATTAGTAAATGCTCCTCATTCTCTAGATCTACTTGCACTCGTTGATTCTCCCCTTGTGGAGTGCGAGGCGCTTGACTCTTGTGTGATTTCATTCTTGTTCCATAAAGGTGTATTACGTATACTTGTTTTAGTGTATGTTTTTCGTTTATTTGATGTTGGTTGTGATTCTCAATCTGTTGTGTTTAGCAATCTTTGTTTACACGACAATACTTCTTGCCCCATCAACACTTCTTGATCTTCTAGACTAAAGGCAAAACAATCCATGTACTCTTTGAGTAACTCATGTTCCTATACCTCAAGTGCTTCATTTGTTAGGCCTACTATTGGTTTCCAAGTATCCTTGGTTATTGCCTCCTTTGGTTCCTTTGGAGCAAGATTTTTCTTCTTTAGTTGTTGTGAACACTAAAATTTTCATTACGTATGTTTTTTCAACTTAATAGTATAAACGGGGTAAAATTCCAAACAGTTTTGGAAATAACTTGAGAATGTGAATAACTAAGGCCGTGAGATTTCAAAAGAGATTCAAATGGACGGTAACCTTAGTCAGCACCCCTTCGGTTCTGATTGTAGTGGTCGCGTCCATTTGACTTTGAATCTTTAAGTAAGAATTGAGGAAGAAGGAAGCACTTCACAACATTAGAAAATAGAAAATCTTGAGTGTGTGAGTCAAAGTAGAAAGCTTGAGTGCGAGTTATCTTAAAGAGAATAGAGTTGTTGCAAACTCTTGCTGATGTTCAATTTCAATTGACAATTGTGCTTCAAGTAATAAAAAGAATTATTATGTCAATTTGAAGTTGTCTGTTTGGATAAAAAGTTGAACTAAGAATATCAAGAGTCCAACTGTAGTTATGTTTATTAGATAACTTTAGACTAAGTAGAAGTGAATGGAAAGTAACATGATGTCAAGTTGACCAAGTCAGTTATGGGTGATTGCAGCGTGTCAAGCATGCATTATGCATCCATATCATGGTGTGTGGTCTAATTGACTCAATTAAGCCAGAGAGCAATATCAGGCGTTGGGAGTTACTGTCTGGTGGAAAGAGAAACTCATGGAGATTGAGTGAGAATTGAACAGTGGAGGCTATTACAGTTCATTAGAAAATGTGAATGAGTGGATAGTTCTTAACATTGTGATAAATAATTGTGCACAATAAATTAATTGATTTACATTCATGAAATGCAAACATTTAAGTGGCATAAATTAGTAATGCCTATTGAGTAATTGAACTATGGATCTGGAGAAAGGGTCATAGTGATGAGTGTGATACTACTTTAATTATAAAAATACTTGTGTTATTAGATTCCTTTGATTAGACTTGCTACCTAATATACTCACGGGTCTAATAGAAGAAACTTGGCATGATGACGTGAAATCTTAAACTAGATGTTGAATGATAATAGCAAATTTAATGATTGAATGATTTCTTTATGAACTAGACATAGAAATTCCTTGAGGATTGATCACCCTTATAGTTGAATATTGAATATCATGAGTAAATAAAGAAAATAGAATAACACTCGGAAATTATTATTGTCATTGTAGTAATTTAGTTTAAAGATAATTTGTAAGTTTATAAATGGTATTAATAATTAAAAGTGAATGTTATAAAGAGAAATGAAGAAATACTTTTAAGGTAATTTAAGCTAGGAAAACATTATGGCGTATTGGAATTACTTTGTAAAAGATGAGCGGGAGTTTGCTTGAGATAAGTAAAACTTTCTTACCATAAACTTATGCATCATTGCACGACATAAGTAGATAGACTTGGTTCCTAGTAAGTAGCCTGATAATAATTAATGAATTGCATCCATTTCATGGCTACTATCTATTTGACTAAGTTACTGTCTATTTGACTAGGCTATTACCGCCTGGGGTTGATGCACCCTTGATTATTGTCTATTTGACTTCCCTCTACATATAAAACATGGGGTCTATAATAAGAGTGAGATTAGTTAAATTGTAGGTATAGATTCTTGGGTTTATTTGAGAGAATACTTTGTAATATTAATAATAGAATTATCTTCTTTGTACCTATGTGTGACCTTTGGTTACTAAATGCGCTAAACGAAAAGACCTTTTCCCGAACCAATTTTAATATGTAGCTTGGGGTTTGATAGACAAATCTAAAAATTTTACTCTACAATTGTTGATGAATGCCAAATGCAGGAAGCTTTTCTTTGTCCTTTCTCATTATGCTTTCAGTTCCGTCCAATTGGCTTAGTATGTTAATCTCCTCCATTTGGTGAGTTGTATGTTCTTCCATGAGCATCATCTCCACAATTTTCTCCAAATCCCTCTTGTATTGGGTCAATCACCCACTCTGGCTCCGATCCCCCACTCCATAGTGAGGATTGTTAACCTTGGGCGTCGCAAAAAAATTCGTAGTCTCCCATATGTTCCATGGATGAGGTGCCAAGCCCTTCTTGCTCCTAACCACTTTGCTTCTCATCCTAATAAAGACAAATAGTTTTGCGGCTACTTGCAACTCATAAAATCTCACGTAATTGGTCAAACTAGAAACTAATCGCTTTTGTTCGGCAACCATCAACAAGACAATTTAGGTCAAGCAATTGAAATCCATTGCCTGCCTAAGTAAAAATCATCGTTGTTGCTTCGAGATTACAGGCGCATTAGTGGTGCCAGTCAGAAAACCCAGGAGTCTCTCCCGCTTGTCCGTGTTTGGCTCCACCATTTATTGAGACAATAAATCCCAAACAAGGCCAGGGTTGTTATCCTTAAAGGCATTTGACCTAGCAAAACTAACCAACGTGGGCAATACCCTATGCAATTCTCCCTTGCGGTTAATCACCGCCAAAGGTGCTTGGTTGTCATGGTAAACGTGCCAAGGTGCTCTGTGAGGATCCAAAGTATCACTCATATAGACATCTGGCCATTTAGTACCACCCACCGTGGACTGTAGCAACTCTTGAGGTGTCATATTCATCCACCACAACCATAGGCGATGTGTTCGCGATCCCACCACAACCGCATCCAACAACACTGGCAAATCTAGAGTCCGGTGTATGCGGTGCATGCCTTCCAAGGTCCTCGACTTGGAGCCACTCACCACATGTATATTCTCCACGAAGCAACCTGGTGGTCGCTTTTGAGATCTATAAAGCAAACAAAATACGCGGAGCATATCATTAAACGGCAAAGAACGAGTATCTTTCAACATGTTCTGATGTCCGGCCATAGACATGCCTTGATAGGGCCAACCCGCAATGACAAGGTCCACAAGGCCAACATGGTGAATGTCCTCTGCTAAAAGCCAGGAAATATCACCAACAAGCGTGGTAAATGAAGTCCTGATGGTAGTAGTGGCCAACAAGTCCAAGAATTGTGTCCTTAATTGCCGTAAATGCCGCTTGGCGAGGTGTCTTGCTGCTTCATCAACATCCACATAGATGTGGCGTTTGACCTTGATTCTCGCTTGTAGCAATGCCACCAAGCCACTTCCAATCTTGCCAAATAACTCCAACAAGACATTACCATCTTCTAGTGTCTTCTAGTGAATGGTGGAAGTGTCCAAAGGTGGTCTTGAATCTTGGTCCCTTCCAGACTCCTCTTCTACTTGTGGGAGCATGGCATGTTGCCAAGCATCTTCAATTACTTGTTCAACATCCTTCTGAAGCTAAGTTGTGGTGCTCCACGCTGCTTCAATGTCGGGTTGATATCTCCCGTATCTCCAACACTTGTGTCACCTATGTGGGCATCCACTTCACCAAGTGAAAGAGTAGCCATAGAAAAATCATTGAAACCTCCCAAAAACCATGGTGGTTTCACATCCATACCTCCCGAGAATGCAAAACATCCGCAAAGTTACTAGTCAAAACTCGAACAAATCGAGTTGGCAACTAGGCCTTCCGCCAATCTCTTGCTTGTCGTCCTGGTCTATAGCTTGTTGTCTCCTCCCAAAAATCCAAGGTAAATCCCATGGGATATAGCATTGGCAAGTCCACCAAGACATCGTATGACTTGGCCTCCGTAACTATAGCCTTCACCTCCATGAAGCTCGCATCGTCAACATCATCTACGTTGAGTTGCAACATCAACTTTGATTTCATGATGCCCATAGCGTACTTCATACCCCCATAGACGTGCTAATTGTCCATAAACACTTCTCCATAGTGTCCTCGATCAAGCCCAACCCCTCAATGGCAGATGCTTCCAACATCAACCGTTAAGCTCCCTAATCCAAAAGCACTTGTTGAGATACAAAAACCATCTCTTTAGATGCAACAAGTTGGAAAACCCCCTGGAAGTTGTCAACCACCACCACACTAGGTGCTAGGTTGTCACATACGTCTAAAATTTGGGCCCTTGGACGTTCGGCCGCGGGTAAATTGGCGGTCGCCCAACTTTCCTCCGGTCGGCTCTTTGTCGCTCAGCACGGTCGCTCAGTTGCCTGGCACGGTCGTGTGTTCATCGCCCGAAATGGTCGCCCTAAGATTATAGTGTTTGAAGTGACCAAAAGGAATTTTTCTTCCCTGCGATAAGTGAATCAGTTCACTTTGACTTTGCTTGGTGTCAAATTCTTGCATTTCAAAAGTTCTAAATTTAATACCATTATGGTGTACATAATGTTAAGTCCTTCTACACCAATGTTTAGAGGTAGATGAGGAGTAAAGCATTTTCAAAAAAAGTGTGCAAGGTGCGGAAATTTAATAATTGACCAAATTATATTTGAGTTGTACTTCACAAATTAACCTCCAAAGCATCAAAGTCCTGAGGTGGACTTCTGTAGATCTCAAGCAGGCTCTTGTGATTGCAATTTATAATTTCAAGTTAAATTTTCAATGAAGATGTAAAAAGGTGAAAGCTACTTAGAAATATAATTGTTTTTGTCATTGGACCAATAGAATAAGGTCATGCCATCGTAAGTGATTTTTCTCTAAGAATGCAATTCAAATAAAGTGAAATTAAGTGTGAAATTTTTATGTGAAATTTATTCAAGTACTTGACATGCTTTTATTTTACATTTCCCACAAAATAACTTTTCATGGTGTAATCATTTCACTACAACAGGAATAAAAGTATCTTAAGTAGGGTGTAAAAAATAAAAAATAAAACATCTAATTTTTGGATAAAATTAGATATTTTGATATTTTTCTCATTTGATTTATTGCACCGCAAGAAGCCAAACATACCTCTCTTTTGACAGTTTGGATTCTCAATATGTAAGAAAGTGAATTTATAAGAAATTAGAATGCATTTCTGTCAATTTTTTTAATCACTTGACCTTACAAAAAAAATTGACAATGCTTCACTCTTATTCTACCTCTAAAAATTAGCATACAATGATGTGACATCACACACACCACAATGGTATCAAATTGAAAACGACTCCAATGCAAAAATTTGACATCAAGGGGAGTCAAAGCCAATTGATTCTCTTATTGCAAGGAAAAAAAATTGCTTCTTGGTCACTTCAAACACTATAACCTTTAGATCCATATGGTCGAATGTTATGAAAATTTGTGAGCATGTGGTTTGTTGTAGTGAAGATTAAGATCTTGTGTTCAAATATAGAAATGACACTTTAATTACTCTCTTCCATTCTTTGCCCTAGGATAGGAAGTTTTGAAGAGTTTTTGTGAAGAAATTGTCAAGGAGTTTTAGGGGATAAAAGTAGTTTAGTACTTTTTTGCATATTAAATAGATTTCCATTGCAATGTTTTGTGTTTCAATGGCTAAAGATTTTTGGTTCTCCAAATATCATCATATAAGGCAAATCTATAAGTGTCAATCGGAAGTTTCATTTTCACTAAGCATACATCTCTTCATTGTGTATTATTTTTTCTCAAAATTATTTCGGCATGTCTAAAGGCTCAAAGACTTATATGCATGGGAATTTGAGGTCCCTAGATAAAACTTTGCAAATTCATTTTTCCGAAACAATGCATCATTGTAGAATTGTAATACTAAAGAATTTGTAATTCTTACATAGTATATTGTAAATCCTTTGGCTATTATACTGTTCATTTTCAATAATTATCCAAATTAACATTATAATCATTTTCATAGTGTTGTTTTAAAATGCATGTATTCGTGAATAACCATCTTTCATGAATTATACAACTTTTTTGATTGACTTAAAATTGAAGTTTGTTGGATGCAAGATTAACGGTATCAATTAATATAAGGTTGATGAGCTTTTTTTTCTTGTGAGCATCTCATAAGTGTTCTAGATCATACAAAATGACATCTATGCTCTGCGTACATTTCAGCACAAAATCTACAACCCCACTTCACCAAAATCAATGTAGCTCGCCAATGCTTGCACCGATTTTTGTGGCAATGGTCTCAATAGATGCCCATCTTCCCCATTTCAATTTTTCATGGAGGTGGTCTATAGTGTTTGCTATCGAGATTATTGTGCCAAATTGATCCAAAGATGGACTTTAGACCTTATAGGATTAATGTAGTTGATTCATGCAAATTCCCAATGTTTGTTTGTTAATCTAAGAAGACTTTGCAATATTATCTCATAAATATCTAATTGAATGAAAGATTTCAATTATAAATGTTTAAGTTAGATATTCATTTCAATCATTTATTAGCATTAAGATTAAAATGTAATAATGGATGTATCTACATATGTTGGCTTAACTATTTTAAACTGTTGTAATGTAGCTCCCATGATGTGTGGTATTAATTTAAATTGGGGTATAACATCCATCAAACTCACCTTCTATACAAATAAGTATTCCAATCAGCCGATAACACATGTCTAAATCTGAATTGTCTCCTTTGGAGACAATTGGTCCTTCATAATTTCATTCTCTAGGGTGGATTTTTAATGCAGCAATGATAATGATGAAAAATTTATTGCCAATCAATTAAATATTTTAGTTTATAAATATGATTCATCCAAGACTTTGGCATTCTAATTGTAATAATATTTATGACAATATGGATGTAATGTATCAAATTTTCATCCAGATCTTTTGATTCTGTATGTCATACGTAGGTAAATTCCTAGGGAATGTGTTGCAAATGTTCTAATGTAAGGCCATTCTAACTATCTTTCTAGTTTGAATACAAGTATTAAAATAAGTAGTCTTTGAGGTTGACAAAAGGAAATTCATCTCCTGGTATTTGAAAAGTCAACTCACGAGAGGTCAATCTTTTGTGCATTGTTTGGACATGGTGCTCTAAGAGAATTTGTTGTTGCCACGTAAATGTTTTAGGCTTCTTTCATCCTCCTTTTTCTACTTCTACCTTGGATTGCCAATTTGAATCGAGATCTTTATAAGAGAACTGCCTTTAAAATAAGTAAATTATTCATGCCATGAACCCTTTTCCATTCCAAGATCTTTAGGAAATGTATTCCGGTATGTGCTTTTGGAAAGGGATGCTAATTTACATCAATAACAAAATATAACTTATTTTTATTTATAATTATCGTCTTCATGAACATGAACAAAGAAGTTCAAAAGTTGAGGCCAGAAGTCCACACAACAAGTCACATTATTTTATTTTTGGGGTACTCAAGCTTGTTTTTAAAGTAAACTCGACCTGTAGCTTGAAGCATCCATGACATCAATTACACAGTAGAATAATGGCCACTGTACACAAATGCAGTCGGTCAAGAAATTCACCCCACTACACGATTCTTTGTGGCAAGGGATGGTATGATTGATAAAGTTTGTCATATCGTGTTCAAGTTGGAGTTCTCCAAAGGCCAGGTTTCTTGTCTCACGGTTTGAGGTTGTCCAAGAAACACATCTTGAAAAAAGCGACACCATGTCATATATTCATCCATGTGTAAAGTTTTCACTGTAGTGTAAACCTGCACTAGACTAGAATCTCACTTTGGGCCAATCATAGTCTCCAGTTCCCCTTGATATCTTTGAGTAAAGCCGCCCTAAGCAGAAGAAGGCATCGTGAAAGTGGGTTATCACAAATACTGGTCCTGCAAGATATCAATAAGAAAGTACAAAGTCCCAGTTTGACCCATACCACACACTATTAATATACTCACCATCAAACAACAGTGCCATGCCAGCCTGGCTCATCAACAGGTTTTCTGAACTGAGGTACCTGAGATGATCAAAATATCTATTTTCTCACTTAACCAGTGACAATCTCACACTAAAAAAACCTTCAAAATTGCTGATTCTAGTGCAATGAGAAAGGATGGACACAAAACCTTATATTTGTAGTTTTTACCATAGGATCTCCATTAAGACTTACTAAGTAACATACTCACAAAATTTCAAACACTTTGATCGCATGGATCAAAAGATTATAGTGTTTGAAGTCAATAAAATGGCTCATTTTCTTCCCTGCGTTTAGTGGATCAACAAACTTTGACTTCACTTGGTGTCAAATTTTTGCACTACACAAGGTCTAAATTTGTTACCATTGTGTTAAGCATGATGTTAGTTCCCTATACACCAATTTTTAGAGGTAATAACGGGGTGTAGCATATTCAAAACAAGTGTGCAAGGAGTGGAGGTTCAAAAATGGTCAATTCATGTTCTATTTTTTTGTGAGCTTAATATGTTTTAGAATGATAATCCAAATGGTCAATAAAGGGTTTTCACCACATATTATTGTTGAAAATATATAGAAAGTGAAAAATTATGAAGATCTCTAGGTTTATGTAGAAAAAAAGAAGTTTTTTTCCCGCTTGCCTGAAATGTGCAAAGATGTTTGACTTGAGTTAGTATGTTTTTCTTATACTAAAGACAATTTTTTTTTTACATCTTCAAAGAAGGTAATATTCTCTATATGAATGAAAAATCCCAATGTCAATAGAAACTTCTAGCAAAATTTTGGAACTACCTAGAGCCCCCATTTCTAACTTTGAGTGGTACTAACTTTCAGACCATGAGTTCAAAAAAGATAATAAAAATACCTACACAAAGCTCTTTTAAGGCACAAGCTAGTAGTAAGAATTTTTTTTTAAAGGATTTGTTTTCAAATTTTAGGAACTTGCCCAAAATCAAAGTCGTCCCCGTATGGGACACTTGGTCCTTTAACCCCTAAAGTTCCTTGACAATTTCCCTCAAAAACTATAAGTGGTACTAACTTTCAAACCACAAATCCAAAAAATAAAATAAAATATGTCCACGAAGCTCTTATCAAAGGCAATCTAGAATAAAAATTTCGAAGAAAATTGATTTTTTTTCGAATTTTAGGAACATGCCCAAAAATTTTAAAAACCCCCCGAAGGAGACTCTGGTCCTTTACGGGTTAAGGATTAAAACAAAACCGACTTTCGAATCCAAGAGGGTCGATTACGTCATGGTCCAAGATGGCGCGGATAGGACATCCCCCACGCTCGGACTTACCCGAGGTGGGCCCCCGTCTTAATTGCATGGGCTCATTTTTTTGGGCCACCCATTTTGGGGGGGTCAAAGGATTTTTTGGCTTTTTTTTTACAAAATTGAGACCTATGGCCCCAATTTAGTCTGGAGGTCGCCCTTTGGCTAAATTTAGGGCGTCATTCAAAAAGAAAATAGGGGCCAGGTTTTGGCCCCACCACCTCGTCCCCCACCCGGTAAGTCTAAGCGTGGGGGTGTCCTGTCAAATCGGTCCAAGATGACCCTAACTACACTAAAATTGAGAATTAGTGTTACACTACATTTAATGTAATAACCTCTATTGACCTTACTACTCTAATTGTGTATTTGTTGGAATTTAGTGTAACGCTCATTAATGAGCCGACTGTTGATGAGCTGCCTGTTTGACTGGTTGTTTATTATTTTTTGGTGACATGATTTCTTCAATTTTTAGTAATTTCTTGAATCACATGATCTTTGTCAATGTTTGTCAATTTTTGTCAACTTCGTAATATTTTCTAATTCTTCATTTTCTAAACATTGTTTTGCCATTACACTATATGTAAAGCTAGTTAAATCCCAAAGTTACAATTCTCTGTACTTAGTGTTCATGTTGGCATTTAGTGTTGTAACACTATATCTCAAGTTGACATTTAGTGTTAGAGTTCGTAATTAGTGTTGCGAACACTAATTCTCAATTTTAGTGTACTGGATGAGAGGTGAATTACCCAAGTGGTTGTGGGTTCAAATCTTCTCTCCTCTTGATGGGACCACCCCACAAGTTGCCAATATGTCAAACTTGTGTGTGCCAAAAAAAATATTAAAAAATAACATCACAAAGCACATGGGAGGATGAAGACTGTTGCTAGTAACTTAGGTTTGGGTTCACTGGAGCGCCTAGGAGGACAAGAAAGGAAGGGCCATGGAGTTTGAAAGGGCCAGTAAAAAGGAAAAGGAGGTCACATGGGGTAAGCTAGAAGGTTCTCATGGAAAAATCATAAGCTCCCTGCTTGGTTGAACTTCCCGTGCGAGTCACAGGCTGCAAGATGGCGTTGCTAGTACACCACTTGCATGGACACATGCAACCTTCATGTGAAGCATCAGGGATTCATAACCATCTCCTCTGGAAGCATCTGCTTCACGACAAAATAATGGCAAAAAATTCAATATTAATAATGGGAAAATCCCCCTAATCAACAAGTTAAGCAATGTGCATATATGGAGAGATTAAAGAATTTTGCTTTTATATTCATTGATAACCAGGAGAATTACAATGTCAACCCAAGTGGTTTCATATTTTTCCAATGAAATCTAATTTAGTTATGAATTTTCAAATTGTACTACCATGTTTAGTTAATAGGTAACCCTTGTAAGCCTTCACCAGAAGTAAGGGGTTCTGAATGATATTGAACTTTGTTTGGATGGGTGAACGGGTGGTGTTGGGATGGAAGTGGATTGGGTATACCCCAATTTCATAGGTTTGGTTGGTTACTAGGGGGTTTCCTTAACATTGACAAACTTGCAGTTTCATAATACATCAAAAATAGATACCATAGAACTAAAATCTCTCATGTTCAAACGTTCCAATTGTTACACCCACAGTTAAGTTATTTGTTAATTTGTCCAAAGTTTGACTTAGATACCCTTTTCTTATGAACTACTGTATGTTTATTCTTAATTGCTTTTAAAAATGGAAGAGTTTGGTGGGATCCTTATTGTGTATGCGAACGTTTTTGTAGTCTTGAAATTTGAGTGTGAATTACTTTCACTTGCCTTTGAGACTTAAGGAGAAGCTAGATTATACCATAAATTTAAGCTCCTATTTTCCTTTTTGTATCCAATGTAAATGTATAGAGTTCTATAGAGCTATTATATTTGTTTGAAATGAAAGGAGGCCAAAACTTATTTGTTCTTCAATGTAAATAACTTTGACATATCATTAAATTTTTGACATAATAGAGGGGCACATTGATTGAATATAGTTCAAAATTGGTTATTTATTGAATTCCATCGTTCAAGGAACAACCATTCTAATGTAAAGCAAATGGACTAGTATGTTTGAAAACTTCGATACGTAATAATACACTTGTTTGCCATTTTATGCCTTGTACATCTAGTATATATTTTCATATGAGATTCCTTAAAGTCTTCTACTACTTGTTTTAGCAATAAAAGTAACATTTCCAATTTAAGATCAATCATTGCATATTATTTCAACCTTTTTTCTTTGTTGCATATAAGCTTAGACCCTTGTGAGACTATTAATGACTCATTCTCAAAAATTTAAATATTGCATCCATGATTAAATAAGCTATTTATTCTACTAACATGATATACAGAAAAACACTTACTTTATAAACTCATAATAACTTTGTTTTTGAGAAGAAAAAAATTTGATTGTGTTTAACCCCTAAAGAATTATCCTCCTTGGGAGACATTTTTATTTTGGGCAAGTTTCAATGTTTTCAAAAAAAATTATAATAAATTTTGAAAGTTTAATGAAGATTTGTCTAAGTAGTAACTCTGTGGGAATAAAAATTTCACATTGGACCTTTAGAAAAAAATGATGCCTTTCTAAATGCAAAAGTGGAGATTCTGGGCAACTCCTAAACTTTTGCTACAAGTTTCTATCGACATCAAGATTTTTCATACAAGTTAATAATAGTGTCTATTTGATATTTTCAAAGAATAATTTGTCTTGGATAAGAATAGCATTATAACCCAAGTTGAACATTTTCACACATTATTGGGCAAGGTACCAAGAAAGACTTTTTTTTTCCACATAAGAAGTAGAGATCTTCATTTTAATTACCATTGATTTTTTTCAGCTACGAGATGTGTTCTAAACCTTTTTATTGACTGATTGGATTTTCATTTCAAAACATATTTACTTTAGAAAAGAAAAAGTGTAACGGCAATTTTTGAACCTCCACTTTTGTGCAATTCTTTTGAATATGCTTCACCTTTTTCTAGAACTGGTGTCCAAGGAAATGATATCATGTTTAACATGACAATATAAATTTATATCTTATGTAGTGCAAAATTTGTTACCAGGTGAAGTGAAATTTTGTTGATTCTCTCAACGTATAGAAGAAAATGAGCCTTTTCTCTATTTTAAATACTATAATCTTCTATTCCAGACAGTCAAAGTTTCTGAAATTTTGTGAGCATGTCATTTATGAAGACTTAATTGAGATCCTATAGGTGAAATTGGAAATGAGTTTTTCTTGTCTCATTCCTGACTCACTGCACTAGAATAAACAATTTTGAAGTGTTTTTGGTGGGAAAGTGTCAAGGAACTTTAGGGTTCAAATTGTCATCTAAGTTATATTTATGTCTGGGATTAAAAATATATTTAATTTGTAATACTTCAATTGGGCAATTGATAAGTTGCTTATAGTGATTTCAAAGAGGTTCTTCATCTTAAATTAGAAATTTAGTTAATTAGATACCAAATAAAAAAGTATTCTTTAGATTTGTTGACGTGCAATTCATGTTTGTCATATTAGAATACACATTGGATGATATTTGAGCATCAATAAGGTAGCTTTAGCTACCACTTCCACCTAAACATATTAATGGTTATTACTATAACAATATTGTTTATATTCAATATCATGTTATTGAAATTATGAGACAATTTATCATGTTAACTTTCTTAAAATATATTCATAATCCCAAAAAATATAGATTATTAGTTTGCATATGGATTCAAGATTTAAAAAATACATGTAAAACAAACAATGTGCATATTAAAATATCTATTGTGTAAAGAAATATCGATAACCACAACAGATTGAGATTCCTAACCAACATCAAACAAGCAAACAAAAAACATACATTATAACAAGTATACATAGTACACCCTCAAGTAGTTGATGCCAGTACTCCTCAACGGGGCGAAACTCTGCCTCGTACTGCATGATCCACCTCCCATATGTCTGAAGGGCCTCCAGCTTTAAAAGCTGGAGCAACAACTCAAACGCGTACTAGTCCTTAAACGATAGCGTCCGCTAGCGCTTCTCCTATATCTAGGTCTAGAATCAAAGCCGCCAATCGGGCATGGAGATGCCTCCAGCCGGTCCGGAGAACCTGTCACACACGACATGACGAAGATCGTCCTCCATGTTATTACACGTGCCCACGCCTCAAACCCAAAGCCTACGATTGGTATCCAATGCCGAAACAAGCTCAAAAGCCTTGTCAATATCCGACCTTGGTCCAAAGTCTGCGGTGGAAGTAGGTGGTCTAATAAGGGGGAGCGGTAGTACCAACTCCAGGTACTCACCACAAAAAAAACCACCCCGGGATCTATCTACGGATACTATCTAAAGGGTAAGGGTACGAACGAGCAACTTGCACCTACAAAACCACCAAACTTTGAGGTTCACCAATCATTGCCTCCGGCTAGCATAAGTCCAACCACAACCCTGCACATAAAAAGGTCTTGTTGGCCATAAACCCGACTTTATCCCTACAATACCCTATTACAATCTAGAGACAACAAGAATTGGGGCCACCGGAAAACACTGGCAACAAGCCTGCAATATGGGGAGGTACCGCACAAGAATCTATTAATCAAAACCGAATCTTCTCTCCAACAACATAAGAGCGGTAAATGAAAATGACCAAAGCCACTGGCACCCACCTGCAGTGGATGGTCACTAGTCGCAAAAACTTGCAACAACACTGGAAAAACACTCAAATGTGTCATTCTTGAAGTCAAACTATGGAGATACCAAGCGAATGCGGTGGCGGTGTTTACAATCACAAGTCCTCTCAACAAAAATCACACATTGGGTGACAAACGTGCTCATGACCAATCTAATACCAAATTTGGATTAACAATAAAATGTCCTAAATACAGGCGCAAATTTCACTTATAACCGAGTTAAATTGCTCTAGTTACATACCTTCTATGTTTAGACACTAATCCTTTTTTTTAACAACGTATAAAAATGTAGTTTTGGAAAAAAAATTCAACTAAAATTTTTCATTCTCCCACAGTAGAAATTCCTATGGAGAGCTCAAATCCAAAGTTGGAATTTTTTAAAAATGAATACTTTGGGAGATATTAACTCACAGTTAGGTGAATTCTGCCAAAATTACAGCTTCATCCACTAAGAATGAAAAATGTCCGCATCAGATGAATTCGCAAAAAAAGATGCAAACTGACCGCTGATGAAATTTTGATGCGAATGATAACTGCGTAGTGGATGAAAAATTGCAGAATCAGCTCCAACAACTATTTTATTTCTTCCAATTCTTGCATCGCTCACATCTTGCTCAAAATTGTCCGATTTGGGCGCCGTTTGTCGCATTGGCTCCATCTTGACGCGCTCTACAAATTAATTTACGCACCCAAAGTTTTTTCAAACCCACCCAAGCTCAAATTCCAGAACTAAAGAAATGAACGTGAGAGGGTCTTTGTCAAGTGAATAACTAGTAAATCATAAGAGTAGTCAAGCGTCTCCCACTCCACAAAGGATGAATCAACAAGTACAAGTAGTATAAGAAAATGTGGAGCCTTTATGAATGGTAAACAATCATCTACAAGCAAAGGTAATTACTAAATACTCTCTAACTCACTCACAAAGCTTGACTTGAGAAAGATGTCAAGTCAAGGACATGTGCGGCGCTATACCCACACACACATAACCAATCTATGCTATCTTATAAGCGGTGAACGATGAGCGGTGAGCGGTGAATAAAAACAAAATAGGAGAATAATAATTATTTTTGTACATTTTTTCAAAAAGTATGAAAGTGTTACCTAAAACTAAACCATGAAATCTAAAATATAAATCCTAAACCCTAAATCCTTAACCCTAAACCCTAAGTTTGATTGCTCAATGGTCACCGCTTACCAGATACCGCTCACATGATAGCAATCCTCACACACAACCTTAAGTGCATGGAATCATCCACGGATGAATGCAGTGCGCCGTTGTACGTCCCTAAACCCACAGATTAGTAACAAACTAATCTACGCTAAAACACTACGATGCGGAGAGGCCCTCGACGCCACGTCCCATGACATTTATCAAATTATGTGGGTTTCTAGTTGAAGTGCTTCATATCAATAGAAGAGTTTGCAAACAAGAAAATCATCATAAAACCAACAAGTAGTGACGTCTTTTGTTGTCTTCTACTTTATACTCTCTTGATAGTAAATGAGACAACATGGAGAAGGTGACTTGGCTTGGAGAAGATGTAGATGAGCTAATGGTCAACTCTCAAAGAACTTGGAGTATTATAGAAGAGTTTTTTTGTTGCACTGGATAAGGTCCAAGAACAAAGCTTCCCATTATAATTGTAGAAGAATAGAGCATGAGATTCTTTTCCTTTCTATTCTTGGGCATAGTTGTGGATCAACCAAAGCCTTCCAATTTCATCTTGGGACATATTTGCAAATCTACCACAACATGCTTTTTTTAATTCTCGGACATGTGTAGCAATCAATCAATCAAAGTCTAGCCCCTCTATCCTCGCACATATAGTCAACTTACTCTACAACAACCTTTCATTTGGTAATGTACAACATGTACTTGGTAATGTACAGCATGTACTTGGCAATCCGGCTGTTGTAATGAAAATGACTGTCGTAACAAATGCCATCGTCACGGGAGCTGACTGTCAATCAAAGTCTATCCTCTTTGTCTATGGATATATCCTCAAATCAAACACATCATTATCCTCTTCTAGCAAGACTTTGAGGATAACTCTAAGGTAGACATGCTGTATGTAACGTGGCCTACAATAAGTAATCTAGACTTGCTAACCAATGAAAACCCATAAACAACACCTTTTAAACTGGGGAGAATCCAATTCACCACCCATTCACCCATCAAAACAAAGGCTCACAATCACTCAAACCCCTTTGAGTTTTTGATAGCCACCCAACTCAACATGGCAGCATACTTTGAAAATCCATAACTAATTTGCATTTCATTGGAAAAATACAAAATCACTTTGGATTGAAAATTGTGATTCTACTCGCTATCATTAAAAAATAAATGTATTCAATTCTTTCCTCTTCTCCATTATTGCACATTGCTAAACTTGCCAATTATAATGGGGTACCTCAAAAGTGAAAAATCCGGTTAGACCCCTAAACGCCAGCTGGGAACCATATATAGAGGCACATATTCTACTCTACAGAAAACAAAAAATGTATTAATGTTTAGCAAGCACCTTACACAGGTTTTGGACTGAAGATCCTTCAAGTAACATCTTTCATTTGGAGGTCATTTCAACATGTGAACCTTATCATGTTCAAGTAGGACACCATACATGTAAAATACTGTGACCTTGCGGCGTTTAAGGGTTAACCCTTAAACGTAAGAAGGTGCCACTAGTGGCCACAATATTCTACAGGGATGGTGAGGTATTTGAACATGATAAGGTTCACATGTTGAAATGACCTCCAAATGAGAGATGTTGGTTGGAGGATCTTCGATCCAAAAGCTGTGTAAGGTGCTTGCTAAACTTGATTACATTCGTGGTATTCTACACAGTAAAACACATGCTCACACATACGGTTCCCAAGTGACCTTGGCACTTCCTCCCCAGCACACATTTGGTTCAAACCCTGCGTCTGCTGCAGCGGGGCCGCCGTCACCCGTAAGCCGTTCTTTACGAACCCCGGTTCCCCACGCGCGTTCCCATCCCTTATCCGTTGCACAACCGCGGCGAACGCGCCCGGGAAGCGAAGCGCGGGTCGCCGGGGCACACAACTCAAACCAAAGGAGGGCGTCGCAAACCATCCCAACCCGACGCCGCGGGCCGCGATACTCCGCTGGTTTTCGCGTTGCCATCGCTGCTGGTGCAGCCGACCCCGGCACCTCGGACCCCACCCGTTCCAACCCGACCCGCTACAGACACTACTGAGCAGTCCACGAAAGCCAGAGAGAGCACAGACACACACACATACACACACACACATCAACGCGAGAAAGCACAACGCGTCGAGATCCGTGGATGCTCTCGCGCTCGCATTGCGGAGGAGGTCAAGGGTTTGGAGGTCACGCGGAAAGATATGATCGGGAGACAACGGAGTGCATGGGTGAAGGATGCCAGAGCTGCGAAGTGGAGCGCGACAGCCACGCTCTCCTGTAGGTGAGGCCCGGAGGACCACGCCGACGCCTCGGAGGCGAGGAGGCGCTGTTGCTACTGCGGGGAATCGAGTGCTGACGCGGGCGGCGGCGGTCGCCAAGGGGGAAGCAGCGGTTGTGACCACAGCGCCTAGGGTTGTTGCTGCCGGCCGCGGCGGGAAGGGCGGGGGAGCGCGGGGCAAGCGAGGGGGGAAACCCCAGGCCAAGGGCAAGCAGGTGCCGCCGTCTAGATCTCAGGAGCAGGATCCCTGCACCTCGGAGGAGGAGGATTTAGATCTAGGGGACGAGGAGAGGCAGCAGGCGGACGAGGGCGAAGGCGAGGAAATCAGGGAGATGGAGGAGGAGAGCGCTGGCCGGAGCGCCGAGAAGGTGGCCGGAGCCGGCGACGACGACGGCAGCGCCGCCCCGCTTCCGGAGAGGGTAATTGGCGTTGCTCGTGGGGTTTTGATTGGTGGCGACGGGTTTGGCATTGGATTTGGGTTGTTGGGATGCGTGTTGATGCGTCTGGCATGTTTGTTGAGGGTATTGTCGGGAAGATGTTATGGTCTGGCGCGATAGGGGTGTCAAATCTGAATTGTGTATCGGAGGTCGACTGTGGATGGCGTTCTGATGTTGAATTTCTGTTGCGATGTGCAGGTCCAGGTGGGCGGGTCGCCTGTGTACAAGATTGAGAGGAAGCTGGGGAAGGGCGGGTTTGGGCAAGTGTATGTGGGTCGGCGCTTGAGCGGTGGTTCCGAGCGCACCGGTCCTCAGGCTGTGGAGGTACGGGTCCTCGCATTGAAGTTTTGTCGATGGTTTGTGTGGCGATTGTGGTGCCGGGAGGGGGATGGTGATACACATGCGAGACTGGCACTGAGGAAGGAGATGGTTGGCGTGTTTGCAGGTGGCCTTGAAGTTCGAGCATCGGAGCAGCAAAGGATGCAACTATGGTCCTCCTTACGAGTGGCAGGTTTATAAGTGCGTGATCCTTGTAGTTGTAGGAACTCCGAGTTGGTCTTGTGTGTGTTTTCTGCAGGTTTCGCAGAGCTAGGTCAAATGGAATGCAGACTGACTGGATCGGAATGATTGGTGGAATGATTGTGCAGCACGTTAGGTGGCAGTCATGGTGTGCCTCGGGTACATTACAAGGGGCGTCAAGGGGACTACTACGTGATGGTGCGTACCCTCATTGTGAAGGCTGGTTTTGTGTGACGAGTTGCAAGCCGTGGTTGCTTTCAGGATAGATGCGGTGGATTGACTGGTGTGGTGGTGGTGGTGCAGGTGATGGACATGCTCGGGCCGAGTCTGTGGGACGTGTGGAACACATCTGGGCAGGCGTAAGCGTCTGGCCCCCCCGGAAGCTGGTGGTGTTGCGTTGTGTGTAATTGGGGATGGCAATGTGATGGTTGGCTGACTGGGAAGGGTGGGGGAATGAATGTGTGTGTGCAGAATGTCGACCGAGATGGTGGCTTGCATTGCCGTGGAGTCGATCTCGATCCTGGAGAAGATGCATTCGAGAGGGTGTGTATTGATGCCTTTTGATGCTCGGGTGGTTGTTTGATGTGGTGGGTGTGAGGAGTCGCTTGGTTGGTGATTGCTGTGAGGTGACATGTGTGGTGGAACTTGTGGTTGATGCTGCAGGTACGTGCACGGAGATGTGAAGCCGGAGAACTTTCTGTTGGGGCAGCCGAACACACCCGAGGAGAAAAAGCTGTTTCTGGTGGATCTTGGCCTGGGTGAGTGGAAATGCAGTTGGGTTACGAGCAGCTGCGCATTCGTTTTGGAGTGAGGAGAGTGGTTTTGCGGAATGTGAGGTGGTGGTGCGGAGGTGAATGGAACGTTTCCGGGGAATTGGAGGAGGGTGGGGGATGTGGGGGGCGTGTGGGTTTGTTGTGTTGACATGTGGAATGCGCATGGTGTGCAGCTACACGATGGAGAGACGGTACCACAGGTCAACATGTAGAATATGACCAGAGGCCCGACGTGTTTCGGTGAGGATCTGGATTCCGACCTGAATTAGGTTAGGTTGAGGTGCTCTAGGTTCGTGTCATGAGCCTGGAGTCGGTACTGAAGTCGGCTGTGCTTGTCGTTGTTCTGGCAGGGGAACCGTTCGGTACGCTAGTGTGCACGCACACTTGGGGCGGACTGGGAGTAGGAGGGATGACTTGGAGTCGCTTGCGTACACTCTGGTTTTCCTTTTACGAGGCCGTCTGCCTTGGCAAGGATATCAGGTATGGGTTGGCTTTTGTGGCATTGGATGGCTTTGGGATGGAGATGGGTGGTTTCTGGATGGAGGATTTGTGTTGGTTAAGATTGTCGTGGATCCAATGGAGAGAGCTGATGTTGTGGTTGGTGTGGTATGCAGGGTGACAACAAAGGGTTCCTGGTGTGCAAAAAGAAGATGGCGACTTCCCCTGAGATGCTGTGCTGCTTCTGCCCGCCTCCGTTCAAGCAGTTTTTGGAGATGGTGGTGAACATGAAGTTCGACGAGGAGCCGAACTACGGCAAGCTGGTGGTGCTTTTCAATTCAATTTTAGGTCCGAATCCGGCCGTGAGACCGATCAACACAGACGGTGCCCAGAAGGTGAGGGTGGTCGGTGAAGTATTTGGTTGTTGAGGTTGCTGTGGTGGTGTTCTGGTTTTGGGGTGCGGTGTGGGCCTGGACAGTGGATGACTTGGATGTCGGGGGTGCAGTGTTCGATACAGGTGGGTCAGAAGCGGGGTAGGATTAGCGTCGAGGAGGATGAGGACGACCAACCGAAGAAAAAGATCCGTCTGGGGATGCCCGCGACTCAATGGATTACCGTCTACAATGCCCGTCGACCTATGAAGCAGAGGTATGGGAGAGTGTGGGAATGGGTGAGGTGTGTCTGGTCTGTGCTGGCTGGCTGTTATGGGGTTCCTGTTGGAGGGAAAGGGGTCGCTGTGACATGATTCCACTTGAATAAGTGGGGTTTTGGAAAGCTGTCCGTGGGAGCAATGTCCGTTCATCTCTCTGTTGGTGTTGAGTTGTGTTAGGTTTGGGATAGGCGGCGGCCTGAGAGTGGTTTTTGGAGTATGCATGGTGACGGTGTTGTTGTGAATGGCAGGTACCATTACAATGTGGCTGATTCTCGGCTGACGCAGCATGTGGAGAAGGGTAATGAGGATGGCCTGTATATAAGCAGCGTGGCTTCTTGTACAAACCTGTGGGCTCTGATCATGGACGCAGGGACTGGCTTTACTGCACAAGTGTATGAGCTGTCGCATGTTTTCCTCCATAAGGTGGGCATCTGCGGACGAGCGTCTTTGGGGGAGTTTCTGTATGTGGTTTGGAGTGGCATGGATGATGTGGTGGAAGTGGAGTGGCTGATGGTGGTCGTGGGTGTGGTGTTGCAGGAGTGGATCATGGAGCAGTGGGAGAAGAATTTCTACATCAGCGCCATTGCTGGTGCCAATAATGGGAGCTCTCTGGTTGTCATGTCCAAAGGTAGTGTGAAGTCTGGGCAGCGTGGATGTAGTTGTTGAGTCTGAAGCTGAATGTGTATTAGATGCGTGTTCCAATGTGAGCGCATACCTGTGTCTATTGAGGCCGTTTGTGTTGGTGATAGTGATTTAGTGGGTTCTGTGAGTAGGTCAGGATCTGATGCAAGTGTTTGGTGGTTGGTTGTGGCAGGTACATCTTACACGCAGCAGTCGTATAAAGTGAGTGACTCGTTTCCTTTCAAGTGGATCAACAAGAAGTGGCGAGAGGGGTTCTATGTGACGTCCATGGCGACGGCGGGCAGTCGTTGGGGGGTGGTGATGTCACGGAATGCGGGGTTCTCGGACCAGGTACATGGACGTGGCTGAGTTGAGGGGTTGTGTGTGTTTGAGGCGGCACTTAATGTGTGTGGATTGGTGATGTATTGGTGGCGTGTGCAGGTGGTGGAGCTGGACTTTTTGTATCCGAGTGAGGGCATTCACAGACGCTGGGACAGCGGATATCGCATAACGTCGACGGCTGCGACGTGGGATCAGGCAGCGTTCGTGCTGAGCGTGCCGCGGAGGAAACCAGCTGACGAGACTCAGGAGACACTGCGGACATCGGCATTCCCGAGCACACATGTGAAGGTGGGTTGGGTTGCTTGTGGTGAGTAGTGGAATGTGCAGCGGGGGTTTTTGCTGAGGGTGTGGTTTGTTGATTGGTGTCGATTTGCAGGAAAAGTGGTCGAAGAATCTCTACATTGCCGCTGTCAGCTACGGGCGCACAGTGTCATAAGTGGGTCCGATGCTGCTGCAGCGACGTGGGATTGGCGGGCACAACACTCCTGAAGGGCGCTCAATTGAGTTAAGCAACTCTCTGGCTTTTGTGCGCAATTGGCGCAGGGTGAGCAGAACGGCCTGAGAGGTAGAGCAGTAAAAGCATCCTGTGAGTCTGAGTACAGCAGTTGGAAGGCGGGATGCAAAGTATAGTAGGGAGGACGATAGAAAGGCGCCGTAGGTTATCCAGACTGAGGGTTTGGTGGAGAAGCTACCGGCCCGCAGCAGGCAAAGTGGGGTAGTTGCAAAGGGTGGGGCGGCAGCACTTTGTACTGGGTCAACGTTGATGATGTGGGCAGCAGTAGGCGGCTGCCCGAGGGAGAAATTGTTGTTACGGAAACCAAGGATACTCCACTCAAGCTTGATCTGAAGTATTTTTCTACATTTACATTTTGGTGGCTAGGTGGTGATATTTTTACTAGTCGGAATGAAGCTTTGATAAGAGTAATTATTCGAGGTGTTGTATCTGTTGCATCTTTCATAGTTTAGAACTCTCCTATCTGATTTTTTCATTGGTCGTCCTTGGGCTTTCGTAGGGGCTGCTGCCTGGGTAACATTGGAATGCTCTCTGGGATGATTTCGGTGATGTCGTGTACATGTTGGGGGTTTAACTTGCGGAGTTCGTAACCATGACTCCGATGTTTAATTATTTTGGAATTGTTGTCAAATTCATTATTCTTTTCCTTGACTTCCTATGGCGATTGGTATGATTGCAGCTGATTGCAGCTGTTACCGAATCCAGACATTTTTTGCAGGGTAACATCAAGTTAAACTCTAGGCTAGTACTTCTGTGATATAGCAATTCTTATAAGTGAATTTATAAGATTATTGTCGATAAAATTATTTATTTTAGAAATAAATAATATGAAATTGGATCATGTAGAACTGAATAGAATTGAATGGAAATGTTGCAACTACAATATCAAATCACTCTAACTTTGGTACGGGTGGGCAATTGGTGGACTAATTTTGGTATGCAATGTTCACTGATATTGTTGTGTATGGTTTGTAAACATAGTTACAAAATAAATAACTTTGTTAAGGTAAGGTAGAGGCAAGGGTTAAAGGGTTAAGGTAAACTCCTCACAACTGACAAGTTTACCCTTTAGTGCCGAAGTCATGTTTCTCCAAGACCAAGATATGTGCTGATTTTTTTTCTTTGAACTTAGGTAGAGGCACCCAATTCTGATTGGCCACCCAATTCTGATTGGCCACCCAATTCCGATCAGTAGAATATGCATGAAAATGGCAAATGTATGAAATGGTGCATGAAGTGATCCAAAACCGATAACTCAAAATTTGAAAACACCAGTCATTATTAGCATTGGGTCATGAAGTGTGCAGTTTTGGGTTGCTCCACCTCAATTGAGCTCTCATTGGTGGCATCACCTCGATAGTTGAACAAGGCCGATCGGCATTGGATACCCTCCATGAGTTGGTTATCCATGGCATGTCTTCTCTCTTTTACTCACTCTCACTTGTTGGCATTGGGCAAAGGAGTGCACTAAATCTCACCTACTCTATAGTTTGATTATGGGCTCCGGTGGTTTTTGGGCTATTAAATTCTATATCAATTCCAAATCTTTGAGATTAAATTTGAAAAAATATTTGTTGAGTTTCATTCCTAATTCCGCATCTTTCTACACAAATGTTTTTGACATACAATGTCATTTGAGTGCCAAACTGGCTTAAGTGATCGGAATTGGGTGCCTCTACCTTAATCGGTGGCAATGGATGCTGAAGAATCTTTGAGTGTAATAGATGGTTGAGTCTACGAGGGAGATAAATTATGAAGAATATCATCAATTACCCTCGTCTTTCAAGGATTAATGAGGGGCTGTGGCAATACACTATCGCTTGAGGGGTCTTGGGCTTTTGGATTTAAAGAATGCTATATATATACAAAAGTGAGTCATGAGGAGGAAATATTTAATTTAGGATCTCAAGTTCCAATATGAAATTAATAGCATTTCTAATGGAATACCTATTGAATTACTTCCATTACTATAGGAAGGAGCAATAGATGAAAACAACGCTTTTGTAATCCTAAGACATGTTCCATCTTAAATATTAAATCAATTTGAATTTGAATTCATGTTATGTTATGTTAATCCTTTACCACCTAGGGATGTTTATGGAAAAACCAAAATTTCTGCTGATTTTTTTCTTTGAACTAGATTTGATGGAAATACAATGCCTAATATTAATATCTAACCTTTCAAAATTCAACTTAACCCATGACCTAAACTTTGGGAAAAGTTTGCACAACATCCAACGGTTGATGGAATAGATTATAGTGTTTAAAATTACTATATATTGGTAGTGAAAATTGTGATTTTTGGAGAGTGTACTACTTTAATCATCAATAGATTCTTGCAAGATTTTTTTGACTTTGAATAAGAGCGGTTCACATGTGCAGAAGAAGAACGCCGGTATTCGAAGGAGGCCGGTGTGAATAAAGTGTCTGTTTGTTCCACTACTAAGACCATGCTCACCGGACAAGGAATAAGTAAGCTGGAACTACTTCCCGGTCTCGAGGGTAGACACTATGTAACAAGTAGCCAAAGAACCACAAAACCAACCAATCAAAAGAGCATCAAGGAAGGAGGGAGGGGAGAGAGAGGGGGGGGGGAGGAGAGAGAGGAAGGTGTGTTTGCAATGTTAGGGATTAAAAATAAAGTAAAATGGTGTAATTTTATGGGGGTTCTTGTGTATCGGGAAGGGCTTGGTTGTTTTCAATTTTGCGTTTATGTAGAAGGATGGACATAGCATGTTGTATGGCAATGATGTTAATATTTTTGAAAGTGTTTGTAATTGTATCAATAGGGATTTTGAAGGTATCTTCTAGGGTTTAAATAGATGGGATAAAGGTGGTGGCACAAGCGCCGGCTGTGATTACAATAAGAGGGTCCACTTTCCATCCGAGGGCAGTGATGTCATCAATAAGGGGTCGGTATTTGTTGATGTTGTTTTCGATTGTTTTTGGGGAGAATATGTCATTACAATATGTAAATTTGATGAATTGAATGATGCAGTCTTGGTTTATGTGGTTGGGTGGGGGGTCATTGTATGGTAGGCCTCTAATGTAGAGTATGTCCGGCTTGAGTGGAGCATTGCAGTGGCATCGTTGAGTTTCACATGTACATGGGAGTAGCCATGGTGGAACTGTATTTTCTTGTGGGTTGTTATTAAAGGTGCTGGCATTCATGAGGATAAAACATCTCAATTTGTTATGGGAGGTGATTAATTTACGGATTTCCCATACCGCTTTGTTATGTCTTTTGACAATTAGGGAGTGTATGTGGTGGTTATGACATTTAGGTAAAACATATAGCCATGTGATGGGATCCGTGGAAGTGCATGTGGGGCATGTTATGGATGGGAATCTTTCTATTCCAAAGGAGAGTTGTTTTCGGGCGTTTCCCATGTATTGTCCGGTACGGAATTTGATAAGGCATGTTATTTGTGAGTCGGTGATGATGGGGTTTTTCCAGAAATTTGTAGAGAGTTCATTGTCTATGTTGTTGTTACTAGTCCACTTTTCTATGTTAGGGAAGTTATCTGAGATTATGTCGAGGTTGTTTTATAGGTCTTGTTTTTTGAGGTATTTGTTCAAGAATCTAACCGGGCCTTTATCGGGGGTGTCTTCTTTGGAGGGCCAATCTTCTTTTTACAAGTAGTATGGGGTGGTGTGGGCGTGTTCGTGTGGATCTTTGGTTTTTTTGTGTGATTTTTCTCGGCCCGCTTTTGCTAGATTATCCGTTTACTCGTTACCATCAATATCGGCATGGGCTCAAACTTTGTGGAGGGTTGTGATTTGTTTTCATTTTAGTATCATTTGGACCATTGATTCTAGTATGATTTGGTCGGGGTGGCTATTGTGGAGGGTGGGGTGTGTTATTTGGGTGTTTAATAAGTATAGTGCGTTAATGCAGTCTATGAATATGTGCGCTGGTTCATTGTTGTATTTTGTTGTGACAATTTCCAGTGTTTTGTGGATGGCCATGAGTTCTGCTTTGAGGATATTTTGTAGTCCATGCAGTCTTTTGGCTAGTTTTATTTCTTTCGTAGAATTGTATATTCCATAACCGGCTTTTTCTCTACGCCAATAACCTGGACTAATTTGTTCTGGCGGTTTGAAAGAGCCATCGGTATAGTAGCTATATGTGGAGTCAAATTTTGGTGAGGTTAGAGTTTGGTAGTTTGGGAGGGGTGGGGGTGTTACAAGGTAATCTAATGTACTATTGATGTAGTTTAGTTTTGACCATTTTTTGCTTCGGTTAACAAAAGTTTGTATCGTTGTTGGTGGGGCCATTTTTGTGTATAGGCGGTGAATGTTTAGAGTATTTGCTATGGAGGTGAGTTCGGCAAGTTGTTCTAGGGTGCCAAGGGTTTGATTTTAGTGGTGGACACATATTATCTGTAATGTAGATGGTTCAACCCGGGGTTTTTTTAGCTCAGGTAAAACAATAGGCTCTTCGTATGGAATTGAGTCTGCTTCAAATAGTGCAATGATATGGGAGTCTGTAAATGGGCTTGAGTGTTGGTTAAAGTTTTGATACCAATTTTTGTCCGGTGTGATAATGAGTGTAGATGTGGTGTGGATTATTTTTGGCAGCAAGGCTAGCTCAGTGTAGTGCTTGTTGCGTTTTCTCTTCATTGTGAGGGTGAGCTATACTATTACCGATCCACTTATAGTCAATGGCTTTTTCCAAGGAGCCAAATATTTTATCTCTTTCAAAGGGTTAATAGATTTTTTTTTAATTTGGTGGAGCATGTGACGGGGGAAGAAAAGTATGATTGTTTGATGTTGAAGGATGAGATTGATGAGTCTAGAATGGGTGTGGATACTGTGTATTGTGCGCTTTTGAGGGAATTATTTTTTGAAATGCGATATCTATATCTTTGGTATAGCCAAATTAATTAAGTTTCAAATGGTTGGGTCGTTGGTTCAATGTTTGTGGGAGTTTGTAGTTTCATATTGTTTTGATTCCATAACCATTGGAGTCTAGTAGTGGGAATAGTATGTAGATGTCGGCCATTTTCTTCATATAGATGGGCTTGATTGTTCTCTATTTTTATTGTGTTCGAGAATGTGAGTATAGATGTTTAGGAGTGGAATAATTATGGGTGGAGTTACGGATCTTGAGTCTTGGAGTTGTTCTTGGGAGTGGTGGGCTTGAATGATTTCCGAGTAGAATTAATTTTTAATTTTTTGATAATATTGTATAAAAATTTTGGTGTTATATGTGGAGGTATTATGGTCGTGTCTTGGAAAGAGGTTCCTTTGAGGAAGCCATTGTTGAATGTATTGTTATTGTGTTGCCATTGGCATAAATATCTTGTATAGGTATATTGTATATTGTTAGTGTCTATGTGTTGTATATGTTCGTGATGTATGATGTTATTAATGGGGTATATGGTGGGATTTTTGGGGATGTATGTTGGGGGACGGGGATGGTATTGGTGTGAGGGGTGGGGAGGGTGGATTGGGGGGGGTATTTCTGGGGATGATGTTATTGTTGATGGTGATGAATGGATCCTGGGGTATGTAGGAGTGTGGGTGTGTGTTGCAAGGGATGTTGCATGTGGTGGGGCATGTTGGGTGGCAAAAAAGTTGTTTGGCAACATTTAGGGCACTCTTGATTAGTTTTGATGGAGTAAAGTGGAAGGTTTTGAAGTCCTCATTATTCATGATGTGTGTGCCGTTTGGTAGAGTAATTTGTTTTAATTCAAAAATATTTTTTGAGAGGAGTTTTTGTAAATTTTTTTGGGAGAGTTGGGTGTTGAGTGTGTTATGGTTTTGTGTTTCTTGACGCCATGATACTTCTAATGATGCTAGATCAAAGAGGAAATTTGGAAGTGTACTCTTAAGGTGAACTTTAGCTACGTGTTTCAATAAAAAAAATGTACGAGTTATTGGTGATCTTATATAATCCGTTTTTTTAATTCTAGGTATATTTTTGGCACCGCCATATTGAGCAAGTACATAATGGGTTAACCTATTATATATTTTTCCGAGCCTACCTTTGTCATTTAGGGCATTTTGTAATTGTTACCCTAAACATCCGAGATAGGCATTTTTGAGGGAGAAAGCTTCAAGTCCAAATAGGTTATGTGGGAGTTGAGGTAACGCTTTTGACATACGTTTAGGCATACCACAAATGATTTTTTTGTATGGCTATAATCTTATGATCTAGTTTTTTGATAGCTGGCATAGAGTATGGTACAACGTAGAAGCTGTATGCTACACCTAGGCGGATTACGGTATCAACCATTTTAATTATTTGTTTCATGGTGGCCGAACATGTTGTTAATTCTTTGCATTGTTTAATGAGTTTTGTGGTCGTAGTGTGAATTTGGATTTTCCGTTTTAGAGAGGGAACAAGATTTGTGCCTAGATATAGCTTTAAATGTAATTGGATTTATTTTAGATTTATTTGGGCATCAAGTAGCAGCACATTTTGGGACGCCTACGTCCATACCAATCCATTTACAATATCTATCAATTTTATCAATTTGTACTTGTAGTGATTTTATTTTATTAGTTATGGTAGCAAGGTCATCCGCATAGGCGGCGGAGTTTACAGTGGTTTGTGATGTACAAAAGTATATCCATTATTGCCTCGCTCTAGCCATCTAAGTAGTGGTTCTAAAAGTATAATGAATAGGTAAGGACTAAGGGTGTCTCCTTCTATAGTTCCTATGAATGGGGATAGGCTTAGTCTTTTCAAAGTGCTCACCGATGTAGTAAGTAGATGATTGGGAGTAGATATTTCCAACTAGTGTAGTTGCATCTTTTGGGTAACCAAGATAAGTCATTATTGCTAATAGTCGAGCGTGGTCTATAGAGCCAAAGGCGTTTTTGAAGTCAACGTATAAAATATATATGTCTTGATTTGTGAATCGTGCGCCTTCTAGTGCGGCTATTATGGTTTGTATTTGTCTAGAGGTACTTCTCTCTGCTCTAAATCCTTCTTGACTATTGTGTAGGATTTTAAAATTTTCACCGTATAAGGATAATATTGAGGTGGGTGTACTAGTGTAGAGTTTATATATTGTGTTGGCTAATGGAATTGGTCTATGATTTGATAGTAGTGAAGGATCTCATTTTTTATATAGTAAAATCGTTGCACTTGTTTTCCATGAGGCTAGTATTTGTTTTTGTTTATAGCAGTGAGAAAAGAATAGGAATAGTAATTTATGAAATCTTGGGGGCATGGTTTTGAGTATTGAGTTCAGTTTACGGTCTGGCCCTGGGGCTTTGTTGTTTCCAAGGTTGCGGAGTCATGTGTTGTATGAGGCTCTGTTGAAGTATGTATGTAATGGATTTGCAGGTTTGCCTTGTTTGTCTAAGGTAAATCCATCTAGACCATGTCATGGATATTGACGTACTGCACATGTGCATTCAATTGGGTGTTGTGGTTGATAGTTTTATGTTGGTACTGTGAGTCTATTGTTTTTTGTCTGTTGGTTGAATATTTCATTTGCAATGTCTTCGAGACTAGTTAAAATGTTATTGTATTGGTCAATGATACAATTTAGTAGTGGGGATTCAATTTTTTTTAAAAACCTTTCTATTTATCTTCTTAGGGCTAGTTTCGTATAATTGTCTATATTTTGAGATGGCTTTTTTAATATTATCTTTGGCGTATTTTGTAGTTACTTTCCGCGCTTGTATGTTGGCATTTTTTGAGATTAGTGCAATGTCATTTATCCATGTATCATGGGGTTTGTCTGGGGGAGGTGGGGCAAAAATTTGGGAGTGTTGTGAAGTTAGTAATTTGTAAATTGTCACATATGAGATGGTTACGCCATTGAGGGTTATTTTTTACAATTCTACTAGTTTTTCGTATTATATGGTATGTAGCTAGGTGTTGTTTCCATGTTTTAGAAAGTTTGCGGGGTGGATAACCGCCTTGTTGTGATGTTCGGTTTGTCATTTGTGGTATTGGTTGGGCTTTACAAGTTTGTTCGAGTGTATCGGAGATATTATTGATAAGTGTATCTTGGATGTGGCATGTGTTGTGCCATTGTGTTTGAGAGAGTTGGTTATTATTTTCCAGGGTGTTAATGAGAGAGTTAATTTGCATGGAGTTTTCTTCAAAGAACGTTGTGTTGAATTTTTCTAAGTTATCTTTTGGGATGGGGTTTAGTATTCGTATAATATCATTGTTTGTGATTGTGGGGGTACGATTAATTAATATATTATTTGGGATGTGAAGTTGTATAGGCGAGTGATCCGAGTTGAGAATAGTGTCCTTGTTTGTTGTAGAGGCATATTGTGTAGTATTATTTGTATTTATATAAAAGCCGTCTATTAGGCTCCAATCACTGTAGTTATATCCGCCTTGTCTAGAGTATTGTGTATCAGTGCTTATGTAGGTGAAGTTTAGGTTTTCTATAAAGTGGCGCCATTGATAATTTGAGGGGGGGTGTTTTGGTTTCCGTTTTGTGGACCAATTAAAGCTATGTCTCTGTTGAAGTCTCCACATAATATGTAAGTGTGATTAGGGTTATTATTTATTTGAGATGTAATTGTGTTTTGTATGTCTATAATAAATCTAGTATCTTCGAGATGGGAGGGCATATACATGTGAAAGATTAACCATGATTGTGTGGTTGATTAGCGATTTTAATTATTTGGAGGTAGGGAGATATGTGCATTGGGGTAGGAATTTTTTTGATGTTGCCCGGAAAAGCATATTTTTTGTGTATTAGTGTAAGGAGGCCACCGCGGCCCGGTGTGTATGGTCTACGTTGTTGAATGCATCTTATTAGTGCATGTGTGTTATTAAAAATAAGTTTGTAGTCTTGAAAAATGTTTTGTATGCTTATTGTAGATTTTGTGGCCAATATTTTTGTTTCTTGTATAACTATAATGGCTGGTGGTGTGTCTGTATGTGTGACCAAAGCTTGTAAGCTAGGGAGAGCGGTGTTTTGAGATGAAGGGTTCCATGTAATTATGTTTGTGTTTTCATTATTTTAACAAATATTTTGGTTCTGTAGAGGGAGGTAAGAGGGTGGAGGGGGCCGATGGGTATATTCTGGTGTGGGGTCAAAATAATTTTAGTGACTCATTAATTAGTTTATTAGGAAGGTAAGGAAATTTTTGTTTTAATATTGCGTTGTTTGTGGGCGGTATGGTTTGGCTATGTAAAAAGTCATATAATTCTTTATGTATTGAGTTTCCGTGGTCTATGATATGTAGGTTTTCTTCAAGAAATTTTGTATAAGGGTGTGGAGTATGAATATGTCTTTCGGGTGGATTTTGTAAGTTTGATAAGGTTCGTAATAGTGTGTTAGTCCATGTAATTATATTTGGGTATTGTTGATTTAAAAGACGGTTACATTTGTCTATGTTTGGGTGGGTGGTAATTACTAGGGCATATAAAATATGTGTTGATGGATGCATATTTTTTTGTTGTATGTATTGGGCAATATTTGGGTGTGTTGTGTTTTGTAGTTGATGTAATATATGTGTGGTTTTTAAAAGAGGTGCAAATGTCTGAGCAATGTGTTTGTATTCTGGTTGTAGTTTTATGGTATTTGGTATAAAGTATATTTGGCGTTTTTCTTATGCGTTGTGGGATGTACATTAGGCATGGGTCCCAGATTGGTTTTTATATCTCCACTTAGTAGTAATAGGATATTGTATTATAAGGGTTTAATTTGTTTTTGGTTTATTGATTTATGTATATATTTTAGGTATTTTCAAGTTTTTATGTTTCTGGTTTTAGTATTTTTGTTTATCCGGGTATGTGTCGGTGTTATGGTGACTCTGGATGTGACAGGAAGAAAGATGGATTGATTCATTGTAATTCTAGGTGTATTTATGGTGTGGCTTGTATTTCTGATCGTGATTGTGGCTAAGTGTGACCTTATAGTTGTTTGGAAGTATGTGTTTGTATGTGTGACGATTTTTAGTGATTTTGTATGTGTGTTTGTTTTAGTTTCTTGAATGTTTTGCCATATGTGTGTCATAGATGTAGTTCTTGGTATTGGTATGAGTGGAGTGAGAGTTGTAGTGAGGCTATACTTTTTGGTTAAGGGTGAGTTTGTGGCGTATGTATTCATGTTAGTGGTTTTGTGATCTGTGTGCAAAAAGATGTGCATAAACGTGGAGTGGCCAGTGGTTTTGGTAAATGCCGTTGTTTGTGAGAGCATTGCTATTGTATTGTGTATGGATGTATAAGGTATGTTTTTATTATTCTTACGTGGTAGCTGTGTGTGAGTATTGGTTGTGTGTATTCCATATGTGTTTTTCCAAGAGATATTCATACCGTAATGGTATATGTAGTGACAGCATTTATATATATGGAGGATTAAATCCCAACTCCAATAAAACCTTCCATCATGTGGTCTCCAAGTCTTGTATCTAGATGTAGGTGTGTTGTAGTAAAGGTATAGAGTATGTCTATGGTAGGAGGTAGCTAGGGAGGTGAATATAAAGCCTATAGTGAGGCAAGAGTGAACTACAAAGAGAGGGAGGGAGTGGAATATCACTAGTGAGGGCAAACCAGAGGGAGAGTAGTGTGCAGCTATCTAGGGGGATGTGGAGAGTGTTATTGTAGTCGGCAAGAGAACACATCCTAGCAAATTGTAGTGAATGAGAGAAAACACATTTAAAGAGGAGACCACAATTACACTTTATAGGGAACTGCGTAGCACTAGCGGAGAGAGGTGGGGGGGGGAGGAGTGAGAACCTTGTTCACCCTTGTGACTTTAGATTCGTCATATCTTCAGTCGTAGTCCTTGGTCAATCCACGTTTGAATGGTCCTCTAGGGCTGGGATAGTTGGTGGTCGCGATCCTCTGATCTGTTGCATAGCCATCAGTGCAGAGGCCATTTACTCCTCAACATTCGAAAGTTTCGCATGTAACTCACTGGTGCGGTTGTCCGTGTAGGCCCTTGTATCCTTAATGATTTTCTCTCGTAGGGTAGAGAGCTCTTGGCGCAACCTCTTGTTACCTGCATCTATAATAGAGGTCATTTTGGGCCTGGTAATGCCTAAAGGAGTGGGGGTAATTTGGAGGGACGCCATCATATTTACAAGTGCTTTGTTGATGTCATTGAAGCCCCATTTCTCCAACAGGTCGGTGGAGGGTGGGTCATCACCTTCGAGGCTGCGACGGTGGGAAGAGATCTCTACTTGATGTCGCCCTACAGTGAAGGTCTTGTGTAGAAATTGTCGGTAGATGATGGGGTTAGGGAATTGCACATCGGCACTGCCATTGTGTTTTCCTCTTTGTTGCTTGTGGAACCATATGGAGATTACATTTTTGGCATCAAAGATTTGCTGAATGGCATGCGTGGTTTCAGCCACGCTCATAAGGATGGGAGGCTAGGATAGGGTAACTATGAGTGTATCCTTCTTGGCTCTATTAGCAAGCGAGAGGTTTCTAGATCTGCTAACACGAGCTGGAATCATCTCATGGTGTGTGGTAATATGCTGGAGCTCAAATTTCTTGGCTTGTTGTGGGGTTGGAGCGAGTATAAATGCATGTGACTCTTCCTGTACCTTTTGCACATCTGTGACCTCAAATTTCAAGTTTCTCGAGAAACCATTTGCCACTACATCTTGGAAAATGGTGTGAGCAGCAATACCTTGGAGAGTTTCACTCTTAATTCACACTGATAAATTCTGTCGTGCCACCGCATGGAAGGTTTTGCATACTTTCCCTATAGGGTCCAGATGTAGGATGAAGTTGCGGGTGCCTCGAAGGAGGGCCATGGCATCTACTTCTGGCCTAAGGAGATGTAATTTGATGATACCTAACCAAACACCCTTTTGTCCCTCTTTTTTGACCCCTTTGCATAGAACGGCAATGGGGTCCATTAAATTGGTGCCTAATGGTACTTTCATGTGCTCTAGCCTAGCCAGGGCTAGTCTCTTCACATCATCATGGTACATAGGGTGTGGTGGCAATTCGAAGTGAATTGCCACATGAAAGTCATAAGAGAGTCCAGTGATAGGGTTTGTAGGAATATCAAAGGGTACCTGTATAAGGTTGTAGTGTTGGCCCTTGATGTTATCGTTGCGCACCGAAGAGTATAAGAGTTTTGGAATCCTCGAGTAGGCCACAACGATGACGAGGGCCTCCTTTGCTTCATCTTTGGGTACTCCTCGAGTGATCATGTCTCTAACACTCTCCCCACTGAACATGGGCTCTTGTCCTACATCCATGGCAAACTTTTCCATAGTGGAGAAGTGTGGGAATCCGTTCCCACAAGGTTCCGGAATTTAATCTAAAAATCCGGCAAAAAATAAATAAATTAGTACTAGAAGGTTAGAAAGATAGATACATACTGTAGGACAGTAGAATCAGCAAATAAGACGTATAGGGGGTGGACAAGTTCCTTAAAAGCTCTAACGGAATGCTTAATCCGGAAGGTCCGGATACAACAGGATCCGACAAAAACCATCACGACCGGAACGTTCTGGAAACATCAGGAACTGGGGGCAATCCGAAATCCGGAAATGCCATCATGACCGCAACTGCCATCCGTACGCCAACAGGAGTACAAGAGCGGGATGCTATTTTTGTCATCTCCCACTTCTTTGCTTGCTTTCTATCTCTTTCTCTTCGTTCTCCCTACTTCTTGTCTTCTTGATTGATATAGCCCGGAAGTGTTTCTGGTAGAGAGGATTTTTGGTGAGATTGGTGCATGCAAGTGTGACCGGAGAGAGTGGAAGGTGACAGTTGTTGTGTAGACATGGCGGATGAAGGGCCTTCCAGGCAACCCGGGGGACTACAACCTTGCCGACGGTACAACGGGTGTCTCCAATCATACCGACAGATCCGGAGGAGCTAGCGGTCCTCGAGCACTACCTCGGCAACATGGGGTGCCGTGGACTGCTCGAAGTTGCATGGGGCGTGAAAGATGTGAAGTTGGTGGTGGAGCTCCTCGGAACTCCGGACAACCAATACGACGGCACGATCCGCGCTCACCCCGAAACATGGGGTGTACCGGAATGGCGACACACCTACGCATTCGCAAGCGGAGACATGAAGACGGCAGAGCGAAATGACGAGATCTTGGGAGACGAGTTCACGAAGCAAGCCGACTCGAAGGAAGGGTACAACATCGACGACCTGCGACACCTAGACGCCCAGATCGTGGTAAGATTTCTAAATCCCATTTTTGACCCGGAGAAGCCGAAATGGGTGGTGTCTTAATGGGCAACCACCATTCTAGGGTCGATGAGAGGAAAGCTCAGAGTAGATTGGGCGTCACTCATGAGTGAAATGATCACCCAGATGGTAAAAGGCCTCCAAAAGGTAAAGAAGGCCAGAACCCCCCTTCCCTCTTACCTCACTCACCTCTATGCTCGGCACGACGTCCTTACGCCGGAGGAGCAAGATGAGTACGAGGAGTTGCTGAGCATCCAGACCTACGGCGGATCGGAGCCAGCATCCGACGAAGAAGGTATGGAGGTCGTAGAAGTTCCAACGCCGGAGCCGATTCCACAGCCTCGGAAGAAGAGCCGGTGATAGAGAGGGAGTCGACGCCCAAAACCACTACAGCGAGCCAGCCTATGGGTACGCAAGGAGCCCAAGAAAACCCCAGGTCAATCCCTAGAGAAGGTCGTATACCGCCGGCCGAACCACCAACACTTACAAGGATAACCGGAACAGATCTACTGGAGCTCATCCATCACGTAGGATGGCAAGCAGCCCTCCTTTGCCAGTCCGAGGCAAGACATGTGAACATCATTGACGGTATTCGGCAGGAGCTCGAGGTGGAGAAGTTGGTCGACATACCAACAACGATTGGAGAACTCCGGAAGAACACACGAAGACTTCGGGCACTGGAGGATCATCAGGCGGCCATAATCTAGTGTCGTGACCAGTTCGCAGAACAGTTGGACAAGACACATACAGCTCTAGCGGAAGCCAAGGTGATGCGGAAGGAGGCCAAAGATCGGGCGAACGCCTCCGCCCACGCCTTGGTCGAGGTAAGATTAGCTCTTGCGTTTTTGGTTGACACTTTCAATCAAAGTCTCTTCTTCACCAATCGTCTGGAGAAGGAAGACAAGATGAACAGGGTTCAGATCATCAGGTTCCTCCATGACCACAGCAGGAAGATGGAGAAGACATGGAGCCGGATGAAGGACCTAGTGGCAAACATGAATCCGGAAGGACCGGAGACCCGGAGTACCCAAGCACTGGAGGACCGGTCCCTTCCGATCCGAGTCTGGACCGCTCCGGATGAAGCCGAGGGTGCATCCGGGGCCTTCCAGAAAGTAGAAGGCGGTCATGACCACATCGGATGCCGTTGCACCAATGAGCTGGAGTCCCCCTGGTAACCCTAACACATGTACGGACAAGCACTGGACGGAGTTACTAACGGAAGTGAGTCTGGAAGAGACGCCTTCTTCCATCCAGCGTGCACCAACTCCTCCCTCATCGGGCCGCTGGAAGTCTACACCTCCGCTAGCACGACATTTGGCGACGGACCCTCCAAGCTCAAGCGCGAGGTTCCAGGGCTTCGCTGGTGCACCGGAGGCTACTGCGGTAGATGCCACCACTGAACCAACTCCACCGGCGGGACCACCAGTACCACCTTGTGGATCCGGATCCCCGAGGCCGACGACTGCCACGACTGCCCCGACACCCCACCGGAAGAAGACCGGCAAGGCCAGAGCGGAGGGATCTGCGAGGCATACCAATCCAAGATTCAAGAACATTGGATCACCCCCCTAGGTAGATCTAGGATTAGAATTAGGAGCAGTTTAGTAATCTAGGTTAAGTAGCGATTAACGATGGGGCTCAGAGTTGCACCCGGCTATTTAACCTAGAAACTAAGGCATTTTGTAAGTTTCCGGATTTCAGCGATTTTTCCGGATATCCGGATTCCGGACCTGGTAATTTCGAATCTGAGATTCACTTTCTGGCTTTTTTGGGATAAGTTCCTTTCTTTTAGGGATAAGGTCCTCTGGATTTCTTGCGGATAAGATAAGACTAAGATTAGGAAACTTAATTAGTACTTAGTAGATGAGTTTTAACAAACTCATCATCTTGTTTTCCTTACATTGAATATATTTTTGGACCTATTACTAGACTTGCTTCGTGGTTCTTGTGGCGAGAAATGTTGTCTTTGTGAGGGAAGGGATCCGTTGTGGTAAGAATTGTTGTGTAGAAGTTCTTTGGGAGTAAGTGGTGCCTTCTTTATTTGAGAGTGAGCCGGTTGGGATCTACATTGGGAGAACGCCCGAAAGAGCTAGAGGTGTATTGCAGAGGTGTTCTTGGTAGTCTCCAGGGTCCGGAAAAAACCAAGAAGGGAAGAGATGAAGTGCAGAGGTGTTCCTGGTAATCTCTTGGGCATGGAAGAATCCGTGTGAACCCAGATTCCGGTCGAGGCCGGAGTTTACCCCCACAATAGGAAAAAGCCTGATGTTTAGGTCTAGAAGGAGTCCTCTTTAGTAATAGGTCCCACGTGCTTCGGAGAATTACGACAGTACTTACCGGAATGTCGTTGTACTCCGGACTTGTCTCTGCGTGACCGCATCTGGAAGGTCCTTCGGATGTTGTGAGAGCATAAGTCTAGTAGCAACAATCAATCACCGGTTAGCGGAGTGGGTGTCTGGCCACTATAAGTTTCCGGGCAGTGGGTGTCTAGCCACTTTAAGTCACAAGGCAGTGGAGAACCCGGCCACTTACACAAAACAAGATCAGTGGCCTTCCAGTCACTCATTTAAATCGTTCGCAAGATTCTTTGAGGAGGAACAAAGATAAATCAAACTACCCTCCGGCTGTCTGGAAACTAGTTTCGGAAGCCATTGTATAATTTCCGGAATCCGGAAGGATTCGAATCTATAGTAAGTGGGTAAATAGATTAGCTAGCCTAGGAACGATTAATTGGTAGTTTAGTTTTTGGATATTCTGAGAAGAACAATAGATCTCTTTGGGAACGAAACCGGAGTGGTATACTTTGGATGCACTTAGTGACAATTACGTGCATTCCGGAGGAATACTGATTCTACAAACCCCAACAAGAAGCCCAACCAAAATTGAAATGAGAAAAAGTCAGGGATGGAGACTTGGATGGGGCCCGGAGGTGGGATAATTACCTCTAGCTTTTTTGGATGGGGTTGGACCTACACTTGCCATTGTGACTAATTCTTCAGTCTGTGTGATCTTCATAACTCCTGGGTAGGGGTTTTCGGTGTCCAGGGCATCCATCTTGGTTATGGGTGAGGTCGTTGGGCTAGGAGGTCGTTGAATTAGGGACTAATTGGTCCAGGACGCTAGCCTGGAGTCGTTGGACTAGGAGGTAAGGGCTGGATTAGGTCGTTAGAGGGTAAGGTAGGTCCGTGAGGGATGCAGTAGGTCGCCGGTTGGCAAGGGGAGGTCGTTGGAGGGATGGGATGGGTCGCTGGTTGGGGTGGGGGAAGGTCGCTAGCCTTGTTCACCAAGGTCGTTGGATTGAGGATCTTGCTGCACCAAGGTCACTTGTGTTTTAGTACTTTGTGGATGAGTGCTACTGTCTGGGTCGTTCTTCAAGCGCTGGTGATTCTGGTCGATGCTGAGTGCTGTTGTCTGTGTCAATGGCAAGTCTCGTTGCTGAGTCTGCGTCTTGGTCGATGTTGAGTCTGTGCCGTTGAGTCTATGTCGCTAAGTTTGAGTCTGGGTCGCTGTTAAGTCTAGGTCGATGGTGATTCGGGTTGTGAGTCTGCGCCTATCGAACGTCGTGGTCTTCGTTGGGGTCACTATCAAGTCGGTGTGTATCAGGGTCGTTGGGTCGTCTGGATCACTGTCGAAGTCTGGGCCTATGATGAATCGAAGTGAGTGTGGGTGTTCTATGAGTCTAGGTCGATGTTGTTGTCAACGTCTCTGTAAGTGTGAGTCGCTGTGAGTCTCTGTCAAAGTCGATGTGAGTCTCTGTCTAAGTCGAAGTGAGTGTTTCTGCAGGTTGGTGGATTTTGCTGCACTCGGAATATGGGCCTCGTCCACAAAGTTCTTCACCTCTCAGGGAAGTTTTCAGAGGGGCCAATGTTGCTCTCTACTTGGCCGTTGGTTGGAAGATGGTGGTTTGAGTTTGAGGTGTGGACTTGTGCACTTGCAGCATCCTCTATGGTCCTACAATATTCTAGGAAAAAATGTGCTGTGCTTCTCTGCTCTATTGTAGATGTGGAGATCTCTATGTGTGTGCAGAGGATTTATTGTGATCTAGGGTTAGGTTGTCTGTATTTGGTTAGGCTATTACTATCACTGTTGGTGATCTATGTAACTTCTTAAGTTGTATCAGGAGAAAATTGTAAGACAAAAGGTGTTGGCTAATGGTGTGTGAGCTGCAGATCTAATGCATTAATCAAAAAGGAGAGGAGTGAGTGTCTTTGATAAAACTTACAGAGGTAGATGTGTTTCTTGTTGCTGAAATATGGGGCGCGTGCGCTTGCTGCAGCTGATTGTGGTGCTCTCCAAGGCTGTAGGGTGTAACTGCCGGAGCTCCGTGTTCCAATGTTGGGGCGATGTGATTCTGTTGTCTTCGATTGTGTAGTGACTTGTTGCCAATGTTGTGGATCTTGGACTATGGAGAATTGTTGTTGTAATGGAGTCGCATCGGTCTTGTCTTTCTTGCTATACTGTAAGATAAATAATTGGGTTGGAGAGGTGCGTCAACTAACAGAGAGGCCTATAGATCTGGTATCCAGCTTTCAGATCTGGGGCAGAACTTGTGGCATGAGGCTACGTTAGATCTATGTGCCAACACTTGCTCCAAGGCTTCTCAGTAAACGCACACCATAGATCTAACATTCATACATCCACTCAAACTCCAGATCTGATGCTTGTGAGCCCTTTCCAACATGATCTGCTTCCCAAGCCTCTTTTACTTCTCAGATCTAAGATGTGTGGAGAGCTCTCACCAAGATCAGCCACCTCTTGGTGCCTCCAATCTTGATTCTGAAACTAAGTCTCATCTCCGCTCACCAAAAATTTTGGAGTTCACTTGGTCCTCATTTTGCACATCCCCTGGCGTAGTAGAAAATACCTAATAACTGTTGACATGTGCACTAGGTTGATAGCTTTGCATTGACATATCATATGTGAAGAAAATATTTTAACACAATTATTGGTGATTTTTTTGTTTTTTTCTACTTGATTGTATACAAAAATATTCCAACCTGATACGAATCAAAACGGAAGTTTTGTATGTGAGGAGAGAGATCAACAATCACAAAATAATGAAGAATGTCTTAACTCCTAAAGGCCCAAGAGTCCCCTCACGGGACTCTTGAAGGTTTGGGCAGGTTCCTATGGTGTTAATTCATAACATTCCTTTTTGAAATTTCTAGTGTAGATGGACATTGCTAAAAGCTTTGTGTGAGTCCAATTTTTTTCCCTAAATCCGACATTTTATGAAAAAGTTATAGGGTTTTGAATATCAAATGGGGAGACTGGGCACGTTGGGCAACTCCAAAAATATTTGCTAGGACAATCTATTGAATGTAAGATTTTCAATTCTAGCAAATAATATTATTTCCTTTCATAGTGTCAAAAAATATCTCTTATCTTAAGTGGAAAATAGCATAATAATCTAAGTTAAACATTTTAGCACATTGTCACACTTTGTCGGGCAAGGTACCAAAAAAACTTCTTCTTTTCCACATAAAATTTAGAGATCTTCATATTTCTTACATTTTATTTATTTTTACTACAAGATGGGGTGTAAAGCTTTTTATTGACCATTCGGATTATCATTCTAAAACATATTTAGTTCACAAATAAATAAAACGTGAATTGACAATTTTTGAACCTCCACTCCTTGCACATTTGTTTTGAATACGCTACACCTCTTTTCTACCTCTAAAACTTGGTGTGAAAGGAATCAATATCATGATTAACATGATGATAATGTTTTTGGACCTTGTGTAGTGCAACAATTTGACACCAAGTGAAGTCAAAGTTTGCTGATCCACTCAAATCCGTACTTTTTCTTTATTGAAATCCCACGGTTAAATGTAGAAATAAAAGGTTTTGATTATTTCATTACTCATTGCACTAGAACGAACAATTTTGAAGTGTTTTTGGTGTGAAAATGCCTTGGGCCCTTAGGGGTTAAAAACAAAGTTCAATCAAAGTTTAAGACCAAAATCAATGTGCATGTGTGTGAAATACAACATAGTATGTGACATGGTATTCACTACATTCACTGTACTTTAGTGTATTTGGTGTATTTTGTTTTGTATTCATAGCTTTTCCAAGAGTTCTATAAATCCAAATCATGATCTGATTGTTGGAGAGTGTTCATGTAATGTGTGCGCGAATCTGAACCTCGTATCTTGAAGCCTAATTTCTCATAGATTTCATGCAAATTGAGTTTTAGCACCTCCGGAGTCCCATTTCGGGCATCCTATCCGCTACAGGGTTATGGGCCATAAAATCCTAGGAGTTGATGATAGGTTTTAGGATCTTTTGAGCACCAGTTCTCCCAAACCTTGACATTTTGTCACGTTTCCTGACATGTTTGCTTCCTCCTGCACATTGACTTGCCATTATTTGTTAGTTTTAAAATTGTAATGTGTCTACTTGCCTTCCTACTTGTCTGTTAACCCCTAAAAGACCAAACGTCCCCCAGGGTCATTTTGGATTTTGGGCATGTACCTACAATTCGAAAAAAAATCCTTTTTAATTGAATTTTTTTTGAAGATAGGATCTGATAAGAACTTCGTGGAGATGTTTTTTTTTTTTTTTTGGATTTGTGGTTTGAAAGTTAGTACCACTTAAAGCCAAAAGTGGGACTTCGAGTCTTCGAGCACCTCCAAAAATTTTCACAAAAGTTTCTATTGACATTGAGATTTTTCAGACATATAAAGAATATTTCCTTAAGTAGAAATTTTCAAAAAAGAATCTTGTCTTTAGTGTAAAAAGGCATTTTATTCCAAATCAAACATTTTCACACATTGTCGGGCAATGGGGGAAAAAAACTTCATCTTTTCTACATAAAACCTAGAGATCTTCATATTTTTCACTTTTTATTTCTTCAACAACAATATGTGGTGAAAACCTTCTTATTGACCGTTTGGATTATCATTTAAATACATACGTAGTTCACAAAAAAATAAAACGTGAAATGGCAATTTTTGAACCTCCACTCCTTGCACACTTGTTTTGAATATGCTACACCCCTTTTTTACCTCTTAAAATTGGTGTGTTGGGAAATAACATCATGCTTATGACAATGGTAAAAGATTTAGACCTTGTACAATGCAAAAATTTGATACAAAATGAAGTCAAAGTCAGCTGATCTACTCAACGCAAGGATGAAAATGAACCATTGTTTTGACTTTAAACACTAAAATCTATCAATCCGTGCGGTGGATTACAACCAAAATTTGATGGAATGTTTATATGGAAGTCTATTTTAAGATATTATGGTTGAAAATCCAAAATTCACTTTAAAATGTGATTTTCATGTCTCTTTTTGACAGTGGCAGTTTTGGACTGGTTTTAGAGCGAAATAGGTTGTGGTCCTTTAGGGGTTAAAACAGAATGCATGAAAGTTGCACTTGACTGGTGCTGGGTAACTTAGGGCCGCTTCACACTATGCCCAAGTCAAGAGGCCGACCGTCAAAATGAATGGCCAAACTATGGCGAGAGGCCAAACTTTTTTGCCAAAAAAATACATTAGATAATATAGATTGAAGGTTTGGCTGGTCGTGGTGTGAAGCCCCAAAGGCCAAGTCCAAAGTCCAAACCCCATACCATTACGCCAAAAAAATCAGCCCAAAAAAATCAGCCAGTCAAAATCGGCCATAAAAATCAGCCTAAAAAAATCAGCCAAGAAAATCAGCCAAAAATAATCAGCCCAAAAAATCGGTCTCTTTCATCTAACGGTCTAGATCTTGTCAGTTTTTGATTATTTTAATAAAAAAAATTGACGGACTCTCAATTGAAGTTTGGGTAGACCAAAATGGGCGACCCAAGTTTTGCTTGAGAGGCCGTCGCTTTGGCCCCAAAACAACCCAAAAGTGTTGCCATGTAGGACGACGACCTTTGGAGTTTGGGCACAAGTGTGAAGGCCCGAAGTCCGGACTTTGGCCATTCTAGCAATCTCATTGGTGGAAATGGACGGCCTCTCGACTTGGCCACCAAGAGTGAAGCGGCCCTTACTTGCATCATGATATTAACCAATAACCCTTACACGTAACGGTTTCACACCAAAAACATTTCAAAATTGTTGGATTCTAGTGCAATGAAAAAAGGAAAAAAAAACTTTCATTTGTAGTTTCAAATAAGACTGATTGATTAACATACTCACAAAATTCCATAAATTTTGACAACACGGATTGAATATTATATTGTTTGAAGTCAAGCAAATGATTCATTCTCTTCCCTACATTGAGTGGATCTCCAAACTTTGACTTCATATCTGCAAACTTTGACTTCACTTATCCTTCTCGTCGGATGCCTTCCTTCCATGAGGCCCTTCCGTGCAGGCCTCTTCCTATACAAAGAGAATGATTCAATGATGATAAGTGTAGTTCACTTGTATGTGTTGTATTGTGCCTAGTACATGAGCTCTTCATGCTGCTAGAGTTGTAATTAGATAGCATTGTATTATATGTGATTTTCCTCTAATGCAAATTTAGAATCGGAGCATACTTCTCGAGAAATATTTTTTCCCGTTATATTTGTTATAGATATCATGTCCTAAGTGGACCATGGAAACATTTGTGACTATACACTGCATTGAAGGTGATACAATGATGTAATCAATGTAAGTTTTAGACCTAAAACCCATCTAAAGAAGAAAACATCACGGATTAAAAATATACTAGTTAATAAACGTATGATTGAACATATCTATGCAGGCTACTATGTGGTACATCCCATAACAACCAGAGTTATTTTGATCAAGAGGAAAAAGAGGACAAAATTTGAGGCAAAACATTCAAATAAGTCATCCATCATCATTTATAAAGTAGACCTTGACTCAAAGGTGTGTACATCAATACCAATATACTCATCCTATAAATCAGTTAAAGCTAAGGGCTTGGTAAAGCCCAACCAACACCTTCATCTACGTCAACAAAGATTATAACCTAGCGAAGGTTACAACTTACTAGATTATAACTTATCTTGAGATGGGTCTATGGTTGTTGCTTAGATCATCTAAAAGATGACGCATTACACCAACTAATTTAGATTTTTAGTCTCATGTGTTATTTCTTGATGTTTTCATTCGTCACTATCTTTGATGTAATTAGAGCACCGACACTAAACACTGCAATAGCCACTCCAACACCCTATTGCCGTTATGACCTCCCACTTGACGCGGCCAAAAGACTATTTAGATAGCATATGGAGCTTATTCCACGGGAGGATGGATGGTGTAGATCTTGCAAGTACGCCAAGAGACAATTGACCAAGGAGTGCAACAATGTTCATCAATCGCAAATGAGGGTGGGTGGAAGCAACTACTGTTGATGCACGTGTTGCGAGGGTGACACGGGTGGTTCAATGCAACTGGAGTGTCAAATGTTGGAGACGCAGCTGCTTGGCGCAATAATTAGCACGGGGATCAAATTAGTGCCCAACAGTTTATTTATTGTCCAATAGTTGTTTATTTAATGTTCAACTCCTATTCAATGTCCATCGGTTTATTTAATATCCAACGGTTCATTTCAACAATAAGTTAATGATAGATATCCAAAGATTCATGTTCAATATAAATTAGTATTAATAAAATATTACTCCTAAAAGAATGACACCAACAAATGCAATTGTTAGACATTAAATAAACAACTATTGAACATTAATAAACAACTATTGGACATTAAATAAAGTGTTGGGAAGTAGCTGATCTCTATGGTAGTTGGATTGTAGGAAGGTCAAAGAGAGAAGTTGGATCAGAACAAGAAATTTGTGAGCTCTGTACTTTAATGAGCGGCAAGTACAAGTAAGGTAAGCCCCCCAATAACCAAGGCCTATAATATTGGGGTATATCCAACCCACTTCCATCCCATCACCACCCATTCACCTATCCAAACAGAGGTTTGCTATTAGTTAGGACCCCTTACTTTTGGATGTGACTTATGGGGGGTGCCTTGTATTGGTGGCCACCCACTAAACATGGCACACTTTGAAAATTCATAACTAATTCACATTCTATCGGAAAAAATATAAAATCACATATGCTGAAATTGCAATTCTATCACTGAAAAGTAGATTTAGTTTTATTTTCTCTCTCTCCTTGTAAGCATATTGCTTAACTTGTCGGTTATGGAGAGTTTACCTTATGAGACGCTTCCTCAATCCTCGCAGGTGCAGCTATCGCATACCTTTGATGTAGATGATGAGCACCTTGAGCAAGATGTGTTGAAACACTATGATCTAAGCCACTTGCTTAGTGGTGGCAATGTGCCAAGATATATACAAGAGAGAAGGAGGCTTCAGCCATCCTTGTTAAGATGAATTAGGGCAACAATATTGCTACAGAAGAATGTATCTTTAGTGATGTACAAAATGTCAATGATGAGTGTGACGATGTGGTTTGATATGCCAACACCCCCTCTCAAACCATATCAAGGATAGGTAGTGGATTTCCCCCATGAGCCAAAGATAAGATGGACGAGATAGGAGTTGGAATGCGGCAAAGACCGGCAAGGGCCCGATTATCAATAAATGGGCCTGGTTCAAGTGATTTGGTTAGAATGTCGGCTTGTTGAGATCTTGTGGGGACATATGAAATAACAATAGTATCATCCTCATATTTTTCTCAAATGTATTGATGCTCAAGTTCAATATGCTTTGTTTGTTGATGCATTACAGGATTTTTGACAAGCCGGATACTACTGAGGTTGTCACAAAAGATAGGTATAGGTGCTTGGGTACCAATTTGAAGTTTGTTGAGAAGACGACGGAAATAAGTAATGTTTCTTGCTGCTTCAGATAACACACAATATTCCGCCTCGGTTGATGATAAGGTTGGTTGCAATTTTCTAGACCATGCAATAGGAGAGGTGCCAATTTTATAGAGGATTCTGGAGGTGGAACGCCTAGAGCCCACTTCCCTCGCCCAATCAGCATCCGTGAAAATGGATAGATTGCAATTGTCATGAGAGGGATAGAAAATGCCATAGTCGAGGGTACCTTTAAGGTATCGTAAGATATTTTTGGCTGCAATGAGATGGAACTGTTGTGGGTTGCTCATGTATCTTGAAACACATTCGACTACATATTGAATATCCCATCGACTTCCAGTGGCATATAGAAGACCTCCAAGTAAGCTTTAATAGGTGAGTTTATCAACTCAATTACTATTTGTGTCTTTGGAGAGCTTGAATTTAGAGTTCATAGGATTTGAAAGTGGATTGCAGTCCTGCATGACAAAGCGCTCAAGTAATCTTTCAATGTAACTACGTTGATGGAAGTAGATTCCATCTGGAGTATATAGAAATTCTATGCCAAGATAGAATTTAGCGTCACCCAAATACGTCATTTTGTACTTGGAGTTGAGTTGTGCATTTAGTATATTGATGTTAGAGTTGTCATCGCTAGTGACAAGAATGTCATCAACATAGAGAAGAAGAGTAGTATATTTACGATTGCAAATGGAAAACTAGAGATTGAGCTCTTCTTTGCTTTTGGTGAGGCCCTGGCTCCAAAGATATTCATCTATTTCACCATAGCATGCTCGTGGAGCTTGGCGAAGATCGTAATGCGCTCGGTGTAATTTGCAAACTTGACCAGGATATTGAAGGTCAGTTTCAAAACGAGGAGGTAGGTTCATGTAGACCTCTTCATCAATTTTCCCATTAAGAAACGTTGTCTTAACATCTATGTGATGGATTTTCCAATTTTTTTGAGCCGCTAGTGCAACCATGCTTTGAACAGTGGACTGACATACGACAGGAACAAGTGTTTCAAAGAAGTCAATACCTTCTCTTTGTTCACAACCACATGCAACAAGTTGGGCTTTGAGTTTGTCAATTGTGCCACTAGGTCAAGGTTTTGTTTTGAATATCCATTTTGCTGAATTTGGTTTTTTTCCTTGTGGAAGATCCACCATTTTCCAGGTTTAATTTGCGCAAATAGAGTTTTGTTGAATTGCATTTTGCCAACTTGGATTTTTCATTGCCTCGGTAAAGTTTCTAGGTTCAATAAATGTACCAGTCTCCGCGGAGAAAAGATAAGAATCGTGAAATCTTGTACTTCGTTGTTGTTTGCAAAGAGGATATCATTGTGGTGGTTTAGTTGGAGGTTCTCTGATAGGTGATATGGGAGCTTCCTCTAATATTGGTGGTTTGGATGTGGGAGGTAGAAGTTCTGATGATGTAACTTTAGAGGGATTAGAAGGATTAGACTCGGGAAAAGTCGGTTCTTGGAATAAGTTGTCAGAGAATGGATTTGAAGGGGAACTCATTGTGGAGGAGACAGAGTGGTATACAATTTGGGTTTCGTCAAAGACCACGTCTCTACTCCTGTGAATTTTTCTTGTTTGTGGTTCAAATAGTTTATATCCCTTGCTTTCTGCATCATACCTACAAAGATGCACTTAATGGGTTTACTATCAAGTTTGGTTCTTTTGTTGTCAGGGATGTGGACATATGCTAGAGAACCAAAGATTTTCAAGTGTTGGATAGGAGGTTTAGTTTTGTAGAATTTTTGAACTGGGGTCATACCCTGGTTTGCTTGTGTAGGACTAATGTTGACCAAGTAATTTGCCGTGTTGATTGCTTCTGTTCAGAAAAATCCGGGAAGTTGACTTTCATGTGCCATGGATCTTGCTTTCTCAACAATAGTGCGATTAAATCTTTCACAAACGCCATTTTGTTGAGGAGTTAGTGCCATTATAAGTTGACGTTGAATCCCATGGGTGAGGAGGTACAAATCAAACTCATGGGAAAGGTACTCTCCACCTCAATCACATCTCAATTTCAAAACATGTTTCCCGGTTTCTTTTTGCACTCGTGCCTTGAATTCTAGGAATTTCTGAAAGGTTTCACTCTTATGTCTCATGATGTAGACAAAACTCTTCCTAGAGTAGTTGTTGGTGAAGGCTACAAAATATTGTGATCCACTAAGTGATGGCATGCGAATAAGTCCTACAACATTAGAGTGGACAAGTTGAAGTACCTCGTTTGTGCGGTGGAGAGAAATTTTTGGAAAACGCTCTCAATGTTGTCTACCCGCCATACAATTACCACAAACGCTCTGAATAGTTGGAAATGTGGGTAAGCCTTGGACGTGTTGTGAGCCTTGCACAATGTTGAAGACTCGCGTAATTGAGATGTCCAAATCTTTTATGCCATTAGTGCATAGTTGACTCGGAGACCACCAAATTCACCATGACTTCATTTTTCTTGATGGTGAATTGATAAAGTCCGTTTGTCATATCCTGATGGCCAATGGCTAAGATGGATTTATCTTAGGCGAGAATAAGACATTGATTACCCGTAAAGTCAGTGGTGTGTCCTTGGTCAGCTAAAGAACCTATAGATAATAAGTTGCGTTTTAACGCTGGGACATATAAAACGTGATCCAAGTTTATTCCACCAGTGAAAGGTCCACTTTGAACATCGGATGTTCCAACTGCTACAGTACGGTGGGAATTACCATCAACAGTTGTTAGAGTTTGCCCATACGAACTATTACCAACATTTTGCAAATGATCATTGTTCCTAGTGACATGATTGCTTGCTCTGGAATCCATGAATCATGTAGAGTCTTGATATTCTGCAAGATTAGCCTCTGCTGACCATTCATGTTCCATATAAGTATCCCCCTCCACATAATTAACAGTAGAGTAATTGTTATAAGGACAATTTCTTGCAATGTGCCTTGGTGTTCCGCAAAAGTAACAAATAGTGGGTCTAAATACGGCATACCCGGGTTTGGATGTACCATATTTTGGGCTAGGTACACCATATTCAGGTACCCATGTCCCGTACTCAAGTACCCCTTGCCCGTACCCGGGTGTACCCAGCCTACTCGGGTACGGCAAGGCCTGGGGCGGGGGTGGGCCACGTCTTTGACCCCGGCTGCTGCCTCCAGGCAACCCGCCGGTCCGGGGCCAGAGGCTGTCCGCCGGTGGTGGCTCAAAGCCGTGCGCAGGGTTGGCTTTACCACCTGCAGAGTCAACACGGCCGCCCATTGCAGGGAAGCCTTGCTCCTGGCCTCCCTTCGAAACCCTCATTCCTCGTGCATATCCTCGCACAAGAGTGTGCCATAGTTCCCGCCACCTTGTATGTCACGACCCCATGTCGCTCCTCCTCTTCCTCCGTGTCTATGTCTATGATATTGTATAGACAACGCCTCATCTTGTCCTCTCTTTTGATCACGTAAATTCTTCCTGTGCGATTCTGTAAGTGATACCTTGAATAATCATCTCGTAACTCTAAGGTAGTCAATTGAGTACAAGATTGATCAATGTTTTGTCTTCAATTGCTTCACCATAACACTTTGAGTTGATTGCGCAGATCCATGGCAACGGTGAGATAGATGTTGATATCTTCTCCCTCTCGCATTGTCATCCCGTAGAGTCTATTTGTGAGCATCTGGATTTGCTGTTGATCTCCAGCTAAGAACATAGACTTCAACATTCCCCACGTGTCTGGAGGATCTTTGTGTTGATTGACAGCACCAAGTAAGTTGTCACCTACAGACATGGTAAGTCTGGTTTGTGCACGTTGTTTTGCGTCTTGCAGCTTCTTCTCATTGTATTCTACTCCTCCAACACTAACTGGATATGCTGCTCTACTACACTTATATATTATTGACGGCCATATGTCCTCTCTTTTGAACACTGCAGTTATCTTGATCTGCCACACATTATAGTTTAGTGGTCCTACAAGTTTGTTGGAGTCTCCAACAACACAGTTGTTGTTTCTACTACTTTCTGCCATCTTCTACTTCTAGATTTAGATTTGATCTGACTCTCTACACTCTAGGTCTTACACAAAGGAACAACGCTCACTTGCTTCTACTAGGTCTTACACTCTAGATTTGCACCCGCCCTTTTTTTTTGGACCCGTGTCCCTCCTGCTGGTTGCACTGCAGAGGCCAATTTTTGGAGGGACGAAGCCAGAGAGGTCAGATTTCTGACAATCTGGCGAAATTTCGCCAAAAAAAAAAGCCCTGATCTGCACCAAGGAGCAGGGCTCGATTGTCTCTACTAATTCCTAGCTGTGATACCATGTTGAAACACTATGATCTAAGTCGCTTGCTTAGTGGTGGCAATATGCCACAATATATACAAGAGAGAGGTAGGAGAGAGGTAGGACACTGATCACGATCATCCTTGTTAAGATGAACTAGGGCAACAATATTGCTACAGAAGAATGTATCTACAGTGATGTCTAGAATGTCAATGATGAGTGTCACGATGTGGTTTGATATGCCAACAAGATGATCCTGGTCAGTGTCAACACGCCTACCAAGTAGCGGACAAGGATGAGGTAGGCGATGGGGCATCGCCGCCGCACACTACGAGAACCGGCCACGCTCTTTCCAAATCCGCATCGTATCTCCGGGGAACCAAACAAGAAGTAAATTACTCGTCAGAGGTCAACAATCACAAAGAAGAGTACAATATGCTTCCTCACAAGAGCAAATGACTACCTTGGCAACAACGCTAGGAGACGACATAGCGTTTTGGATCGTGTGAGCCTAAAAAACGGCTCATGGTGTCAAGTGGGCTTTAACATTTACTAATTAGCTTTAGGAACCAATAATTAGGAAGAGTGGTCTAACCAAAACCACCTTTTATGACTAAATGGTTTGACCACAACATTAGGTAATCAATTTACCCACTGCCACAAAAACAACTACGTGACTGACATGTTGATGGGAGGGTGGCACGTGTGCGAAAAGGGGCCGGCGTGAAGGGGGCGGGCGCAAACTGCCCGGGTTGGGCGCGTATCAAGAGGTAGGGGTTGGGCGCGTGCGTGTCTTAGAAGTTAGGATCATTGTGGACATAAGCTTTACTCCATTTAACACCACTAAATGGGTCAGTCGCATACCAATATGGATAGTACGCGTACAAATATAAGTCGGACATGTATAAATATAAGTAGAGCGCGTACCTAAATGGGTCGGGCGCGCGCGCAGAAGGGTAGGGGGGCGCACGCTCAAAGGGTTGGCCGCATACCAATGGGGGTCGGGTGTGCACGCATAGACGGTTGGGCGCACACTTGCAAGGTCGCGGATGTGCGCAAATTGGAAGTTGGGTTCTTTCTCGACATGAACTTCACACTACAATCACCACTAAATGGGTCGGGTGCGTACCTAAATGGGTTGGGCGCGCGCACAGGGGGCTCAGTGCGCATGCGCCTTAGAAGTTAGATTCATTGTCAACACAAGCATCACTCCATTTAACACCACTAAATGGGTCAAGCGCGTAACGATATAGATTGGCAACGTACGAATATAACGGGCGTGTACCTAAATGAGTCGGGCACGTATCAATAGGGGTCGGGCGCGCACGCAAAGGGGGTTGGGCGCGCACGCTTGTAGGGTCGCGCGCGTGTACGGGTTGGAAGTTGGGTTCATTGTGGACATGAACTTCACATCACTAAAAGCATGTCCGCCCCTTGTATGCCAACCCGACACAACTAAAAATTTCTTGAAGAATTCAAATCCACAAATTTCATCATTTTGACTTAATATTTCATATACTATATATTTTTTGGGACAATACACATGATACCTAGAGTACTTATTAATCCAACACAAGATCATCACAAAACAAAAATATAAGATTAAAGGAACATTTATACACATTTTTTCTTTAGGAATTTCATGAAAATTGGTCTATTTTTAATATTTTTTTGGTAATTTTATGATCTACTTAAGGTCCCCAAGTGGCTCAATGGGGGCACCAAGTGATCTGCTTGGGGTCCCTAAGTGGGTCAACTGGGCCTCAAGTGATCAAGGATTTAGAGTTTAGGGTTACAAAGGCGTCTTAGGGTTTAGGGTTTAATCCCTAAAGGACCACGACCACTTTCGCTCTAAAACTAGTCCAAAATTGCCACTGCCAAAAAGAGACATGGAAATCACATCTTAAAGTGAATTTTGGATTTTCAACCATAAGATCTTAAAATAGACTTCTATATAAACATGCCATTAAATTTTGGTTGCAATCCACAACACGGATTGATAGATTTTAGTGTTTGAAGTCAAAACAATGGTTCATTTTCTTCCCTGTGTTGAGTAGATCAGCAGACTTTGACTTCACTTTATGTGGTGTAAACGGTCAATAAGAAGGTTTTCACCACATATTACTGTTGAAAAAATAAAAAGTGAAAAATATGAAGATCTCTTGGGTTTATGTAGAAAAGATGAATTTTTTTCCCCCTGTTGCCCGACAATGTGTGAAAATGTTTGACTTGGAATAAAATGCCTCTTTACACTAAAGACAATTTTTTTTTTGAAAATTTCCAAAGAAGGAAATATTCTTTGTATGTGTGAAAAATCTCAATGTCAATAGAAACTTTTGTCAAAAATTTTGGAGGTGCCCGGAGTCTCCACTTTTGGCTTTAAGTGGTACTAAATGTCAAACCACAAATCCAAAGAATAAAATAAAAATATTTCCACAAAGCTCTTATCAGAGGCAATCTAGAATAAAAATTTCAGAGAAAAAGGATATTTTTTCGAATTTTAGGAACCTGTCCAAAATCAGAAATCCCCCCGAAGGAGATTTGGTCCTTTAGGGGTTAAGGTCCCAAGGAGATATTTCATTTTATTTTTTAGCATTTTGAAATCATAGCCTTACAGAATCTTATAACCGGCACTTTGTTTATAAATGGCTTGAGTTCTTTACAATCTTATATCTAATTTTGCTATCTATGTTGGAAAACTAACTAGCAAAGTGTATAAAACTTATAACATGTGATTGATATGTTCAAAGTGGTGCATCGTAATGAGTAAGTTAGTGGTCACCCTGAAGAAAGACTGAAGTTTTATACACATCGTTGGAAATAATACAGACGTGAGGATGTCCAAGGCCACGAAGAACTGTAAAAATGAGATCCATGTCCAATATCTCAACTGAATCTGATCCTCTTTCTGCTGCAACAAAACTAAAAGAAGCCCCAAACACCCTCCCTTGAGATCCTACTCCACAACTGTGTTGCTTTAAATGACGACCCTGCTAAACTCTACAAGAAGTGAAATGGGTCTCCTCCTTACAACGCAACAACACTTGATCTGGTTTCTTTTTCTGGTTGAATCCTATATCACAAGACGGTTCGCCAGATGCCACAGGTGACAAGTTAACCCTCCCAAACTGATGAGATTGAGCGCGGAGGAGTAGGTGTGCAAGGTCTTAAACTGCTGGTTGATGCTCTGCAGCTTCTTCTTCTGGTCCTCCATCAACTTGGTGGCGTCCTGCGGGTTTGCTGCATTCTCTAACCCCCTCCCTTCCTCCTTTTCCACCTTCAACCGCTCAAACATCACCTGCATACGAGGACACCACACATGTGAGAACGATGAAACAAAAATATAACCTCAAATCATTTCTTATTGTAATCCTTCTAAACCCCTACATTTGTTAGTAGAGTACTCCATTCTTGCACATGTATCATCCACGAATCACTTAAAACTAAATCCCTTCAAACAGTAAGAAATTCATGCTTGGAATGTTCTTTATGCTTCAAACAAAAGTAAAGTTGCTACAAAGTCGAAATTCGAGTAACATTAACACAGGTCCCACTGATATTACTAGTTTAGAGACGAAGGAGTTAGAAGGAGGGCATTTATATGACTAGTATCGTCTACCTTACAACCAACTCATGACATGAAAAGCTTCCTGAGAAGGGGAGATAGTCATACCTTGGTAGCTTGGGGCTCCACAACGTACGCGTTCATCAATGTGGACGCGATCATCACCGCGAAGTTCAACAACTGCATCCGCTCGATGCTCTCCGAGGACAACCACGGGTGCATGAGCGAGTGCAACACGAGCAGCAGCCCTTGTCCCAAAGCGAGGATCCGCAAGTACACAGGAAACAAGCAGCTCTGCACATACCCGAACTGTTGCCTGGGCACATGCTTGGACAAGATCAACCCGGACACGAAGGTCACCCAAACGGACGATCCATACACCGTGGAGAACGTGAACAGGTGCAGCGCGCGCGTCAAAGCCAGAAGCATGCCCACAGGTTTCCTGATTAACACATCCTTCCAGGTGCGTTTGGACCCCGGAACAAAGCTTGAAAGCTCCTGCTTCGCTTCGTCTGCGAACTCTCCAGCTTTGGAGCGCTGCGCCTCATACGCCCGACCTGCATTTCGTACTCCATCCTTCAAATTCCGCGCCCCTTTGGTGACGATGGACTCATGCTCTGCTTCCTCTTCGTCGTGATCAGGTGACCAGTAATGAGGATGCTTCGCCAGAGGATCGTAATCCTTATTCTCAGGAGCGCGATCCCTCACAAAGCCCAGCTTCTCGCCCACTGCGTGCGCAGCGCCCTTCACAGACTTCGTCATGTGATGAAACACAGTGTCGTGAAGCTCCTCGCTCGGAGGCTCGCCCTTTCCCTGCCACACGTACTTCACGTTGCCAATCACGACCTCCTTCGGCGACTTCACGCCTACGTGCTCCTTGGGCACCTTCCCCAAAGGCCGCCATCCCATGGCCTCCACCACCGCCCCCAGATCCTCAGTATCATCAGGTTTGAACTTCGCCCTCTCATAGTATCCTCCTCTCCGTCTCGACCCTTCGGGATACTCCCTTGGGCTCCTTCCAGGGTTGTATCTCCCGACTCTCTCCTTGTAGTCTTCTGCTGCGTCCCTGGCGTATCTACCTCGGTCCCTGATCCCGTGATCGTAAAAATCCTGCGCTTCATATCTGGCCGCGTCATAATCCCTCGGAGGACCGCGCCTGCCGCCGCCTCTGCGCCCTCTGTAGCCATACTCACTCGGCTCATCGTAGTAGTCTCTGGCGCTCCTGTAGCGTCGCCCAGCCTCGTCATAATACTCTCGCGCCGCGTCTCTTCCAGAATCGTACCTGTCCTCAGCCCAGTCCCTCCCTTCCCGATAATAATCGCCTGCTCTGTTATAACCCTCCCTGGCGGTGTCCCGGGTCCATTCCTTGGCATCCTCAGCTGCTTCTTCAGTGTTTTTCTTCAAAGACTCTGCTTCGCCATCGTTGTAGACGTAGCCGAGGCCCTGGCCCATTTGAGGGAGAACGGATCCGGCCGCGAGTGCTCTAGCGCGCAGGCACTCGGCAGTTCTGCAAGCTGCGTCTTTCACCTTCCCGAAGATGCCTTGCCGAGTCTCCTTCGTTTCGTGGGCTGCGTACTCCCCGGTCTCCTTCACTTTCTCGGCTGCGTCAGCTGCGGTTCCTTTAGTTTTGTCCACTCCCACTTGCACATCCTCCACCACGGCGTCATGAGCTTGTTCCGCCTTGTTCTTTGCCTCCCCTGCTTTCTCGTACACCTTGTCCTTCGCTTCGCCTGCTTTCTCGGATGTCTTCTCTTTCGCAGAACCGAAGGTCTCCGCTGCAGAGTCGTACATGTCCTCTGCACCTTCTCTCACCCGCGAAGCCGTCTGCATTACCAGTTACGAGGATGTCACGCCATCAGAACGAGATTCAGAGTTCTTTGAGCTACAAGCAGATGATAAAACATGTTGTCCCTTTTTGATTGCTACTTGGACAGTGCAAAAGACTACCACTGAACTGTTTCGGTTGCACACTAACAGAAAGATTTTCTAGCAACCAAAAATCAGGGATCTGTTACCTTACCACCCACAGGTTATGGTTCTGGAAGATAGCATACAAGGACGAAAGGGAGGGAGCTTACCCTTCGAACTGCAGCGCCTGCTTTGTCTCCTGTCACAGCAGCAGCGTCGAAGGCTTTGTTGTAAACGGTGTGAGCGCTATCCGCCGCCACTTCCTCGGCTTTGCCGGCTGAGTCCTTGGCAGCTCCCGCAGCTCGTGAGGCTTTCTCCCCCACATACTTTCCTGTACACAGCCAACGTGATGCGGCTTAAACGTCTCACCCAGAAAACGAGTGCTGGTGACTGCTACTGCGAAAGAAAGACTTCTCCATTGCTTAACGAAACCTTAACCAAGGAATGATTCTTCTGTCCTACACCTGGAAATGACGTGTTCTCACAACAACATATGTCAAAACCTTGATATCTTCATACTGAGGCTCATCACATTGAAACTCAGTTCTTCACAAAACACGTTAGCCAAGATATTCTCCCATTGACACACACTGAAGATCTTGACACGAAACTCAAAATCTCGAAGCGCTCACAACATGTGACAAAGAAGATAAGCACATTAAAACACACTGTCAGAGGCTCACATGCAGACTCAGTTCTCGATGTAGCACATTCTCTCATCGACACAAACACAGACCTTGGCTCTCTTACCATCACATGAACGAAAACAATGTCGACAACTTCCAAAACCGAACAATGCACGTGAAGCCCTAGAGAAAAAAACCAGGTGAAGGTTTTTTTGTTCCATACCTGTTCCATGAACCGCACTCCCGGCCTTCTCCTTCGTGCTCCCCGCCGTCGCCGCGAGCTTCTCCGCCGCGGCGTCTTTGAGCTCGCGGCTGGCCTCCTGGAAGGCCTCCTTGGCGTCCGCCGCCTTCTCCCTTGCAACCGCTAGGTGGTCCTCGGGCTGCTTGGGCTTCTTCTTGAACCAGCCGAGCGACTTCTCCACGGGCCGCGTGAGCGCGTCCTTGGCCGCGCCCGCCGTCTCCTCCGCCTTGAGGAACGTGCCCTGCGCCGCCTCGCGCACGGCCTCCAGCGGGCTCTCGCTGTCCGCCGCGGACCGCACCAGCATGGGCTCCGGCGACAGCACCATCATCGACCCCAGCGACGACAGCACCATCGCCAACGCCACGATATTCATCATTGACCACTCCCCTCCTTCCTGTCAACGCGACAATCTCTATCTCCTGTCACGTCCACGCCACACCCACCCGACTAACTGTTTGGTCCCAAGAAAACAAATCGTGCAGCAAGACGGGAGCTTTTATAAGCTCCGTGGCGATGGCGACGCGCATGAAGTGTGGCTGCAGGCACTTGGCAGGTTGATCGGCGAGCATGCAGGTTGGTTTCGCGCGCGGTTTAGAGCGCCGTTTGTAAACACCACGTGAAAGGGAATGGCATGCAGGGATCTCTTTAAGCCATTTTGACGGATGGTATGGGAAGGGGGTGTGGACAAAACCTGGCCCCTATTTTGTTGTTCGAGGGGGGCCCTATTTAGATCAAGGTGGGCCTTCCAAGGGTAGTTTGGGGCCGCAAGTCCCAAATTTGGCCCAAAAATCCAAAAATATCTTCTAGACCTCCAAAATAAAAAAGGCAGAAAAAGAGGCCTACCCTTGACTCACGCTCCGTGACATCCGTCTACATGAAATAAAGAGATCTGGCATGCAGCAGCTTGAGTCACACTTTTTGGATTGCCTTGTTTGTGGAGTAGGGCCTACTTCAGATAGTCTCAAGTGGTAGATTTCCATAGCATCATCTAGGTCTCTAGTATATTTTGTCTTTTTGTCTGATCACCGGTATGAAGGATCTCATCATCTCGATACCCTACACGTTGTACATAATTAATTCAAAATGGAGGGTGTCCAATTTTTTTGGAAAATACAAGATATTTGTCTAAGGTGATACCCATGTAATGCCAAGGTCCTACCCTTATAATATATACGTAATACTTATGTAATACCTAGGTGATACCCATTGTGTTTGAACCACTGTGTTCAAAAAAATTTGATTCGTATAGGGGGTGTCCGGACGAAAATAGGGGGTGTTCGAAAGAAAAAGAAAGCTAATTCAAAATCCCCTCGAATAGCTTCAAAATAGCAAAATCTTACTTGAAAAAATAAAATCTAACTTCATTTGTTGGCCCACATGATAGAATTTTCCTAAAGATCCTTCTTGAAGAGGAAAGAAATAAAAAAGACAAGGTGAGATTTAAACACGCAAAGATAGACATCATGAGGAATTCCATGTGCCATTTTTCTACACCATGGCAATCAATGTTGTTGGACACTGCAAAATGCAAGCTCAAGCTCTCCCAAAGTACCCTAAGTTCTCAAAGAGTCGACCAATAGTTCCCCCACACCTTTTCCAAGCCAAGTCAAGTGATCCCAATTACTAACAGAAGATCATAAAATAGGAGCTGACCCCTTTTCAGATTGCTTAGTATTTTTTTTTTTTAAAAAAAAATCATTTGCAGATTGTTTAGATTAGGTTTTTTAAGGAACGAGTAACCTCGTAAGGTAATTCGACGAGAAGTGTGGGTTGGAGCTTGGAAGCGGGCGGAGAACCGGGCGGTGCGTGGGACGCGACCATATGGATCACGCTGCTGCCACTTGGAACATGCGCAGCGCAGGGCCGTGTGAGTGGGCAGGCCGCGCTGTGACCTCCACTTGGATGCGCATCATGCATGACACCTGGGTCTCTTCTCTTCAGCAGCACATCGATTCTGTGGGCTCTTTGTTTTCTGGCTTGCCCCCACTTTTAGCTAAAGTTAGCTAAGATAGCATAGGCACCATTTATAGTGTAATCTCTTTACATGTTACATGTCGGGAGCAGAAAAATTAGAACACATATAGTGTTCTAACATATCTAATATAATATAACATACTAGGATTGGTACCAGTCGTCCCGACGGGGAGAGCGGAGGGTGGTGTGTTAACCCCTAAAAATCCAAGCGTTTTTGGGACTTCCAAAACTGAAAACTCCGATTTTCTACCACCATGTTGAAATTGAGGTATGGTCAAATTTTTCAATGTCTTTTTGTGGTTGCAACCGTAGGATCTCAAACCTACCTACTATCAATACTACCATATAAAATTTCAACCGTTGGATCCGCACCATTTGTGAGATCGTAACATTCAAAGTTGGTGCAAGTTTTTTTTTGGGCATTGTTTGGAAGACATAGTCTACTTTGTGCAAAGGGGGACTAGATGATTGTTACCCCAAAAAAGTTTCTCATATTTTTTTCCATGTAGATAACCAAGTTAAGTACACCCGTGCAAAATTTTAGAGACTCATTTGGCTTTTTGAACCATCATGCAATTTGTTTTCCAGAAGAAGGTATAAAAACAATGATTCAAAAAAACACGGATTTCGTCAATCGTATTTAGTTTTTGGAAAAAATGAACGGTGAGAAGGAACCTCTACAAGTTTTTTAATTATAGGAAAAAACAAGTTTGAAAAATTCCTAAATCTCAAATTTTGACAAATTTTGAAAGAAAATATTGGAAAATTACATAAATCTATGAAGCTTAGCCTCGTAATTTTTGGAGGCTGCCCTTGTGAAATTGGTGAAAGCTTGAACTTGGGTCACTTGGGAATCTCAATAGGAATTTAATTATTAACCAATTCTCTAAAAAAAATTCAAAAAAAAGTTGAAAATAAAAACTTTTTTTCTGCCCGATTTGGGCTCAAAAACGAAAATTTGCATTTTAATCTTCAAAAATTGGAATTTGACTTTGCAATTTTTTCCACATTGTAGTATAGAGAAGACCCTGTAAAAATCTTAGGAAAAAATATTATTTTTAACCCCTTCATCTAGGATGCCCGAAATAGCAAAAAGCCGTTTTGGCTTTCAAGGATTATTAGGGGTTAAATTTACGTTTGTATGTTTTGTATTTTAAAACCTCTATGCTCAAAATCGAATCTAAATGGAAAAGTACTTATATTTTTGGAGTGCATGTAAACGTTACCCTAGTTTAAATCCATTCCAAAAATAAAGTACTTTTGTTTTACATTTGCATTTTGATTGACCCTTTGTGCACATAAGTATCACTTATCTAATATAGGAGGGGAAAACCCTTCACATCAAGAGGTCAAAATCAAGAGTCATTAGGTTACTACCTAATATCAAGAGTCAAGAAGAGTGCATCATCGTGCCTCACCCTTCACATCAAGAGGTCAAAATCAAGAAAGAGAGGTCACGTGACCGGGAGCGGCGGACAGACAGATTGAAACCTTTTATATATGTAGAAATCTAATCTCAACAATAAATAACATTTATATTTTCATCCATTCGGCCAATTTTCATTCAATATTTTCATTTGTGGAACTAGTATTCATCCAAAACAATCATCCTAAACCCTGAAATGCATTTTTCCCAGCCAATTTTTCTCCCTGCACTAGGTTTTACTGCCCTTTGACGACAAGCAATCATTTTTGCATCATTTCGGTATGATAATCTTGAAAGCAAATGCTACAGGCCACCTCTATGAAAGATTGCAATTATGATACAAAGGTGGAGGAAGATGGGCATCTATTGAGACTGGCGACACAAAAATCGGTGCAAGCATGGACAAGCTATAGTTATTTCCGTTATGTGGGATGGTGACAGATGTACCCTATGCATATATGTTGTTATGTATGATGTAAAACACTTGTAGATTCTTGTAGGCTAAAAAAGCTCATCGGCCTTAAAGGGTTAAGGTGAAAATGCTTTTTTGTCTAATTTGATCACTTTCATGATTTTTTTATGAATTTATCTTCTGATTAAATAATAATTTTTGGACAAAATAGAGAAAACAACAAGGTTTCCCACAAATAAGAAAGTAGCTAGCTGGAAAACGTGTTGTTGGCTCCAATGAACACTATAATATTTGTTACCAATTATGCTCAGGTAAAAAAAATTGGAATAGTTGAGGAGCAGATTTAAAAGAAGAAGAAGAACGTAGGTGTCTGAAGGAGGCCGACGTGAATAAAGTGTCTGATTGTTCCACTATTAAGACCATGCCCACCGGACAAGGAATTAGTAAGCTGGAACTACTTCCCCCTTTCGAGGGTTGACACTATGTAACAAGTAGCCAAAAACCAATAAACCCATCAATCATAGGAGTAACAAGAGAGGAAGCACGAGGGGGGGGAGGGAGAGAAAGAAGAGAAAAAGTCGTGGAGGAGGGAAGGATGAGAAGAGGGTGTGTTTTCGTAAAATCAGGATTTAAATAAAGTAAAGAGGTGGATTTATGGGGGGTCTTGTGTATTGGGAAGGGCTTGGTTGTTTTCAATTTTGCGTTTATGTAGAAGGATGGACATAGCGTGTTGTATGGCAATGACGTTAATGTTCTTGAAAGTGTTTTTAATTGTATTAATAGGAATTTTGAATGTATCTTCTAGGGTGTTTATAGATGGGATGAAGGTGGTGGCTCGAGCGCTAGCTGTGATTACCATAAGGGGATCCACTTTCCATCCAAGGGCAGTGATGTCATCTGTAAGGGGTTGGTATTTATTGATTTTGTTTTCGATTATTTCCGGGGAAAATCTATCATTACAGTATGTAAATTCGATGAATTGAATGGTATAGATTTGGTTTATGTGGTTGGGTGGGGGTCATTGTATGGTAGGCCTCTGATGCATAGTATGTCCGGTTTGAGTCTAGCATTGCAGTGACATCGTTGGGTTTCACATATACATGTGAGTAGCCATGATGGGACCGTGTTTTCTTGTGGGTTGTTGTTAAAGGTGTCGGCATTCATGAGGATAAAACATCTCGATTTGTTATTTGAGGTGATTAATTTACGGAGTTCCCATACGGCTTTGTTATGTCTTTTGACAATTAGGGAGTGTATGTGGTGGTTATGACATCTAAGTTGAACATGTAGCCATGTGTTGATATCCGTGGAAGTGCATATTGGGCATGTTATGAATGGGAATCTTTCTATTCCAAAAAATAGTTGTTTTTGGGCGTTTTCCATGTATTGTCTGGTACGAAATTTGATAAGGCATGTTATTTGCGAGTTGATGATGATGGGGTTTTTCCAGAAATTTATAGAGAGTTCATTATCTATGTTGTTGTTGTTAGTCTACTTTTCTATGTTAGGGAAGTTATCTGAGATTGTGTCAAGGTTATTATATAGGTCTTGTTTTTTGAGGTATTTTCTCAAGAATCTAACCGGGTCTTTATCGAGGGGTGTCTTCTTTGGAAGGCCAGTCTTCTTTTTGGAAGTAGTATGGGGTGGTGTGGGCATGTTCGTGTGGATCTTTGGCATTTTTGTGTGATTTTTCTCGGCCCTCTTTTTCTAGTTTATCGGCTTGTTCGTAGCCATCAATATCGGCGTGGGCTTGAACTTAGTGGATGGTTGTGATTTGTCTTCTTTTTAGTATCATTTGGACCGTAGATTTTAATATGATTTGGTCGGGGTGGCTATTGTGGAGGGTATGATGTGTTATTTGGGTGTTCAATAAGTATAGTGCGTTAATGCAGTCTGTGAATATGTGCGCTGGTTCATTATTGTATTTTGTTGTGACAATTTCTAGTGTTTTGTAGATGGTCATGAGTTCTGCTCTAAGAATATTTTGTAGTCCATGTATTCTTTTGGCTAATTTGATTTCTTTAGTAGGATTGAATATTCCATAACCGGCTTTTTCTCTATGCCAATTACCTGGACTAATCTGTTTGGGTGGTTTGAGCAGATTTAAACATAGAGAAGGAAGATAAGGGCGCTATCAAATAGAACAAAATGTGAAACTCTCTTCAAATCACATCTAGTTATTGTGTTTGGAATTTAGCTAAAGATAGTCTACAATAGAAATCAAATTTAGAAAACGATTCAATATTATTAGAAAGGTGTAGTTTGCCTAGAATTGCCGGAGTTCAACAAATTGTAGTTAGAGTAGTATAATATTTCTCTTAGAGTTTGATGTAAAAAAGTAATTTACCCAAATCACGGTTGTTATAACGAGCCTGTCATGGTTCGGACAAGAGGGGCGGACGGGCAAACAGCCCGGACGACTTTTATTTTGTAGGCCTTGAAATTTTCCCAAAGATTTTTTTTACTATAAATGACACGTCCAAATGCGACGTGTCATTCCATGCTAGAACTAGGGCACGGACGTCTAAGCGCGTACATCTACGCAGGGCATGCCAGACAGATGGCCTTGATGTGGACGTATTGCTTGAGCGTGGACTTAACCCACTAACCCAAGTAGGCAAGCGGGGTTGGGCGCCCTTTTGAAATGCACTTGGACCTTGGCCAATGGCAATATTCCTTTCCATGGATTGGGGAAGCCATTACATGCAAGCAGCTCTTATTTTTTGTTCTGACAAGATCTCGACGTTCTTCAAATAATGCATTGATTTTTTCTTTGCAAAAAAGTGGGAAGGAAATCTACATTTAAAGTAAGATATGCCCCCCTAAAACCGACAAGTCAAGGAATGTGCATATATGGAGAGAAGAGATAATTATACTATTACTTTTCAGTGATAGCCAATAGAATTACAATTCCAACCCAAGTGATTTCATATTTTTCCAATGAAAATTGAATTTGTTATGAATTTCAAATTATTCAGCCATGTTTAGTGGGTGGCTAGCAATAGGTGACCCCCATGACCAACGACCAAACGTAAGGTCTTGACTAATAGCAAATCTCCATTTGAAGTTGAGTCGGTGGTAATGGGATGGAAGAGGGTTGGCTATGGATTTTGGATTTTTATGGGGGGCTTTCCTTATAATTTTGGACGTCTAACCATAAGCTTTTGAAAAAAAGCATCTCAATTATCTCCCCATACTTTTCCAGGCCCATGTAAGTCACTAAAAATGAATCCAATGTTAACAAGGGAATTAGGAAGAGAAATGAAAAGGTTCAAAATATTCAATAGTATTGCACGAGTGACGCTATCATGTGAGCGGTGAGCGGCGAGCGGCGAGCAGAAAATAGTCTGGAAACCGGAAAAAAAAAAGTTGTTTTTTTCTAGCAAAACTTAATTTTGACGGAAAATAATGATAAGTCTCTTAAACTTCGCGTAGAAAATTCGAAGAATTTTCTAAACTTAGAATGTACCCTATAGCCGTGGAATCACTAACCATGGACATCTTTTCCGATTCCCTTTATTCCCTAATGTCCACGACTATCAACTCGTGGTTTATTTCCATTTCTTAAATGGTTAAAATTACAGAGTCCACAATAAAATAAAATAAATTGAATAAAAATTGATAAACCTTACAATGATTTTGAAGTCCAACAGTAGGGGATGTGGAGTCATATAATTTCATCATGATAGCTATATTACACAATGTTCCTAATAATAATATACTAATGTTCTAATATTGGATTCTAAACTATCATCCATTGGTATAAGATACCCCATTTCTCCAATTGGAGTTGGCGTGGTTCTAAATTGAAGATGTTATATGCTGCCAATACATGACAAAACTTGAGCATGTTGCTAACATAGCACCTCTCAAGTCGGTTAAAAAAATGTATCAGAAAAAATGATATATTGTAACATAAATTAGTATACTGAAGAGAAGTACGAGTGAGAAATTCACTCATGCATTGACTATTAGCCATACTCGTGACAAGCAAATCCAATTTCACATGTTCAAATACGAACTACCGGAAAATACAAATACTATTTAGAAGATACTTCATTGCGATTTTGATGCTTGCTCGGCAAGATTAGCAAGCTTTAGAATGCGCATGACTTCGTTAAAGCTGTAGCTTGGGGCATGCATGAATGAGTCCTCCTAGTAGTCCATCTTACATAAATAGCATAAGATGTAGTACACATGCTTGCAATAGTTCCATTGCCGTTTCTTCCCTAAAGCCTCCATTGACATCTTCACGAAATCTGGACATGTACACGTGGGGTAGTCTGTGAAAGTTATGCAATACGACTTCTCCTTCTCCGTTTGAAGAGTGATAACGCATCCAAATCCCGAATACGGCATGGCGGTGACATTCGTAATGTAGCAATTCTTCATCAACGCTGCGCTTGACCACTTGTTTCGGTGCTCAACGGAAGGCACATCTGTCATTCGGCAAATCTGGTAGCCATTGCGGAAAGTATGGTACGAGTTCAGATTTTCTGGAAGCGGGAAGTTCGATCGCGGAAGAGGCATGCTCAAAGTCACTTGGAATTGTCTACGAGGCGACAAATCACCACGTTGCTCTAACTGGAAACCTACTTCTTCTACGATAAAACTTCTTGCATCGTTAGATTCGTGCCAAGCTTTACTGGCCACTCTTCTGCACCGCCAAAGTGGCTGGGAGGTTTAAGGGGTGCTGGTGTAAATGGTGGAATATGAGCAATCACAGTAGGGCGGAGTACAACTTTCCAAAATCGTCGGCTTCAGATACGAGCCTTCGGGGATGGATTGATACAACTACATTTTGGGTTAGAGTGAGTTCTTCTAATGCCTATTTTGTATTGAATATCAATCATTCACCTAACTATGGCTTGCACATTTACATTTTTATTGTATGTGGTAGTTGAAGGAGGAAACTGGAAAGAAATTTTTTGAGATCCTCGAAGAAGACAAGGTTGTTCTGAAGAAAGAGGGGCTTCTCAATTCCATTGAAGATATTGGTTCTTGGATGGAGGCTTGGAGCATTATGTTGTGGACTATGGCTTTCAAGGACCATGTTGGGAGGAAGGGCGTCTTCTCTAAGTCAGAGGAGTTTCTGAAGCAGAAGGGTTGTGAGAAGACTATGAAGCGGGCACTGCTTCGATACTTCTGGAGGGAACTCGTTGCAAAAGGAGCGTTGCAGCCGGATCTATTGCCAATCTGCTTCAAGGTATGGACGGACCCTACTTCTGCAGATTGTATTTTCACCGAGCAGCAGAGGCGACGCTTCTCTCGACACCACTTGGTACAATGTCCTTGGTTCTTGGAGTTGACGGATGCCAATCCTACACTGGGAGAGGAGATTCAGCTTCACTAAGACTGTGATTCTATAGCTGCCACTACAGGAGATGGCGACATGTTTTCTTCATCCGTCACTGTAGAGACTCCCACGGTCGACGTAACACTCTCAGAGCAAGAGAAGGCAAAGGTTGCGGAGAGGGCAGCCAGGGCGGCACTCAAGGCGGCGTAGAAGGAGGCGTTGAGGGTGGAGAGAGAGACCACGAAGGCACTGAAGAAGGAGACCAAAGAGAGAAACAAGGAGTTGGCGGCGTTGGTGGCAAGGGAGGGGCCTGAGAAGCTAATTGCTGAGCTTGGGGGGAGGTTGCAGCGTTTACTCGCCCTGCTGCGATGGCGAAAACGACCGGCATTTCGCCTTCAGTTAGCAGTCGGCCTTCCACCTTTGCCGCAAAGCCTTTGCAGACTATCTACTCAATTCCGGTGGTGGAGGATGTCGAGTCTATCGTTGGAGTGGAGGTATTCTGTCAAAGTGCTCTTAGCATTATGACCCTTTTGACAATATCGCTGAAGAGGATGACCCCTCCAATTTGGTGTGAGATTTGCCAATTCATGAAGACGCATTCTCGATCGCGGATGCGGCGCCATCATGGGAATGATTGCTTTGACGGCTTGGTGGACATGGTTCTATTCGACGTCCCAGAGAATTTGCGAGTCCCTGGAATTGAGGGCGGCTTTGACATGTCGGTTTGGAACAAACTTCCAACCCAACTGTCCGGCGGTGGTAAGAACGAATCTCCACGGATTCACAGGTGTTTTGAGATGGCTGAGGCATTGCTTTGCGATGGGGCGCCACTCATCGTGTTCTATCCAGACTCAAAGTTCATATCAAATGAACTTCATGCTTGGGCAGAGTGGGCAGATTTTCTTAAGGAGACAAAGTGGTTCGCCATTAACGGTTTGTTCCCTCGCGCGAAGGACACCCCGGGCGCACTCACATATGCTTCATGGTGAAGTGCTATGTAAGGAAGTTCGATCCAACAATCCCTTTTTCTTTCAATGACAGGATGGAGTTGTTGTTGGAGAGGATCCAATTGTCTTCAGATGGTCATTTGACCAATACGATCCCACAAGAGACGTTGACGATGAGGGGTACCAGTAGGCAACCATGGTGCGGAGCGCGGGAGAAGTCCTCCAATCTCATGGAGGTCTTATTGACCTTTGCACTGAGGAGAATGACATCATCCTCGAGCTCACAACATCTACCGGTTTGTTTTCTTACTACTTCCAATTCAATGAAATTTGTCTTTTCCTTCAATGCAAATATCAATTTCAAACTTTGTGTCCTATAGGAGCATCTATCAAGGCTTGTAAGGCCCTCAAGCGCCACATCTTGGCGTTAGAGGAGGACTCGAATTTGGTAGAAGAGGTCCTCCGGCCTTTGATTCCTTGCACTTCAGAGGTGGAGTCCACAGTAGTGTTGCCAGTGTAAGAAGACACTCGCAAGCGTCCATTGGAGCTTGATGACGACGAGCCCGAGGTGAAAACTGCTCGGAAGAGAACTTGTAAGTAAGTTCAGTGCCTTTAATAATAGATTATATTTTCGAGTATACAATGTTTGATGGAATTTTGAGTTAGTAATGATATGACACATTTTTTATGCAGTTCGTCGACATCGTTGATGGACTTTCCATCAACCACCCGATCGGGGGTGCTATTACGCTTATCGATGGAGGTGAAGAGTCAGCCGCGCTCATTTCACATGAATCCTTGAGATAGAGGTGTTGCAGATGCGATGGCTGCACTTCGATCTCCTATACGTGTCTCACAAGTAGCCCACTATAGGTCAACCGCAAAGCAGTTCATAGATAGAGAGGCGTCCGCTAGTGGATCGGATAGTACTTTGCCTCGTAGCCAGGAGGATAGCTCGGATGACTGTTCCGTAGAGGAATCTTGATTTGTCTACTTTGGTTGTTGTTTTGTTTTTTTATCATGGGTTTGCTTTCTTGACAGTTTCATGACAATTGTCAATCTACTGTTCTTATTTGGGATTGCCACAGCCTTATACAACCCTAAACTCCAACGTAATTACGAAGTCGTATTGTTGTTTTGTTCATTATTCGATCCATGCAATGTCCACAACATCTATCTACATGTATTTAACTACATGCATTTTCACAATATTTTATTTTTCCAATTCAAAGTAGTTTGGATTCAATCGGTATCACCTCGATATTACATAGATATTGCCTAGGTATTACATGGATATCACCTTTGAATTATAAGGATATGAGCTTTGCATCAAATCGGTATCATCTATCTTAAACCCTATTAACTTTTCAAAAAATTCTAGACAGTCCATCATTAATTAATCATGTACTAAACTGACTAACCGCTCTCATATTTCTGTAAGTGAAATTTGTCTTTTTTTCTATCTATGTATTATTTTTGTAAAGACATGTTCACGTACCCCAAACTAAACGCACGGCCATAGGCATTTTCCCTCATTTTTTAGAAGAATTGTTGCAATTTAAACTTCAACAAGTCAGATTTCCATCTGTCCAAAAATTTGTTCTAATTATTGTATGTTTTATATGTATTTTTTTCATGTCCAAAAAATGTATATATAACCTACGGTCTTAGGTGTCCCTTTCAAATTTTGTAAAATTTTGTTGCAAATGAAACACTAAAAATGAGTGTTTTCCGCTCGCCGCTCCCCGCTCACAAGATAGCATTCATGAGTATTGCACGTGTTAGAAAACTAAGAATATAATGGAAACCATTTAACATCCGCGTAAAAATGACTTTTCTATGTTCAAATAGACTACATATACAAAGACCAATTTTGAATGTTTGATGTAGCAAATTAAAATTTTCTCAAAATACTATAGCACTTAGCATTAAAAAGGCTTGTAGAATTTTTTTGTGACTGCTATAAACTAGAGACTCTAACACATGGATATTTTGGTGGCATCTTGACCACCACATCAAGTATTTTTTAATTTTGTATTACATGATGCATATGAAATACATATTAACTGAAGTATCTTTTTTACACATCAATTTTTTGAAGTAGTAAAGGGGTATAGCATATACAAAACAAGTGTGCAAACAGTGGAGGTTCAAAAATAATCATTTCACATTTTATTTTTGTAAACTCAATGTGTATTAGAATGAAAATCCAAACTATTATCAAGGTAAAATTCTCTACATGTACTGTACAAAAAATCTAAGTGTCAATAGAAACTTCTAGAAAAATTCCTAGCAATATAAAACACAAATGCTAACTTTTTTTTTCATTTTATTTCTACATAGAATAACAAGAGAACTTGACATGGTTCGTACTTAATTATTTTCCTATATAAAAACAATTTTGAATGTATTTTGTACTATTCATATATTTTCTACATATAAAATGTACTTGAAGCTAAGGCTCGATTCGACGCCTCTACTGTGTAGTCCAGATGCTACACAACCCTTTCAGTTGCACATATACTGGAGTATTGTGGATTTGAGGGCAATGTTGACTCAAAAGGATGATGAGGGATGGGAGTACATTGTCGCATTTGCTTCCAGGAGCAACAACAATGCAAAGTCCAACTATTTGTCATATAAGAGAGAGGCTTTGGCCGTGATTTGGGCCATAGCCTATTTTACGCCCTATTTGTAGGGATAACGTTTTACGTTGGTGATCGACCATCAGCCTTTGAAATGGCTTACAGAGTCTGACAAGCTTACTGGCAAGCTCGCTACGTGGGCTTTGTTGCTTCAGGAGTATGACTTTGAGGTTGTACATTGGGCCGACATCACGAACTTGGATGCGGATGGTCTATCTTGCAATCCAAGTCCTTTAGAGGAGGATCTAACTGGTGTTAAGTGGCATGGAGACTGTGACAAGGAGTGAGTTCCGAGGTGGCATGTCACATTGATGTCTGGCTTCGCATTGTGAGTGTTGAGGTGACACTCACGTTGATGTCTCGCTTTGCATTGACGTTGCCTGATTTAGCAACGGATGAGGAACGAGATAAGGCCCAAATTGTTAGCAATGTGTGGGAAGTCATTCCAGTCTTGCACATGCTACAACACGGGACACTTCCCCCAACTCTTTGTGCTATGGAGCGTGATAGAGTTGGACACTGAATAGCAAGGTTTCATTGGGAGAACGACCTTCTATCTTGTTTGTGGCAAGATGGGACTAGGTGCATAATTTTGAGTCCAGATTAGAGGGCTTTGTTGGTACGGCTAGTACACAAAGACCTAAGACATTTTGTGTGTGACGAACTCATTTGATGTTGCGTAGCCAATACTGGTGGATCGGCATGTATCAGCAAGTGGCCACATATGTTTCTTGGTGTGAATTATGTGATCTGGTTAGATCGAGCTTCAACACTAGCTGCGGCCTTTGATGATTATGGGGTTTGGCTACCAATGGTCTTTGGACTTTGCTCATCAACTTGTCGTGACTCCACGTGGAGCCAAATATGTCTTGGTGATGGCGGAGCATTTCAGCAACTAGATTGAGCTCGTGGCTCCCCGCAAAACTCTTAAGAATTGGCGGCCATGGCATTCCTCGACCGGATGTTGGCTCGTTTTGGAGCCCGAGTTGAGGTTTTGACGAATTAGGGGCGTAAGTTCTTGGCGGCTTTCAACGCTTTGTGTTCCAAGGCTTTGATTGACCACCGTACCACTTTTCGGGATCATCTGGAAGCGGACGATTTGGCGGAGCGTGTGGTTCAAACCGTGAAGCGGGGCCCAAAGAAGTATGGATTACCTCATGGTGACCACCGTGATTGGGATCTGATGATACCATGGATCGCCATGGTTACCAAATTAGCCGGCATGCTCCATTGGCTGCTTTCAATCCACATCAATTGTTGTACGGATGGGAGCCAATTTCACCGAGTTCCGTTCGAGAAAAGTTGGCTCCAGTTGTGGATTTGAAGAATCTAGAGGTGTAGGCCCAATGTCTACGGAATAGAGCGGAGTTCTTCAAGCATGCCATGCGGATGGCCATGGTGAACTTATCCATCGTTCACCACCGTGACACCTTGTGGTGCGCTCGTATTCGTAGCGGTGCCTACCAACCTCATGTGCGACGTTTCTCCACTCAAATTACGTTTATCTACAACGTGAGGCGCCTACGACATTGGATGCCAAAGCATGGCGCACTATCCCTTGCATGAAGGATGTGTTTCCTAGTGGCATCTAGATGCTGGAAGGCAAGGATGGCCGGAAGTGTCGGGAGCACTCTAAGAATTGTACTCTATGCTATTTATCCATTGATGGCTTCGTTCATCCGGAGTTGGCTGTTGTGCCAGACACCCTTCCGTGTTTTGTGTGTGGTGAGAAGAATGGCATGGCTACCATGTTGCTTTGTGACCATTGCCACAGTGGTTGGCTTATGAATTGCTTGACGTTGCCTCTTTCTACTCTGCCGTCCGGGGATAGGACTTGCCCTCGTTATTAGAGGTCTTCGAGCCACGTTTCACTCTACACAACAACTTGAATTCCTCGTAGACTTATCATTGTGTGGTGCGTTGCCATCCAGTTGGAGTTCCTTGTTTCAATTCAGGGATAAGCAATCTGATGATTGACCAAGGGATTGGCAACAAAGTTGCCTAAGGCAATTAAAGATGAGGCTCACATTGCACCGGCCTACCTTCTCTTTGGTACTTCTCTATATGCTTATTGATTTGGCGACAGACGGCATCTTCAATTGGAATTTGGATGCATACAGTTGTTGCATCGACATCACCGTTTAGTCTTGTTAGTGTTGTTTGGTCCTAGCTGGATAGATGGTCTTTTTTTCCGCTAGTGGGGCATTTGAGGGTGTACTACGTATACTTGTTTTAGTTTATGTTTTTCGTTTATTTGGTGTTGGTTAGGACTCTCAATTTATTGTGGTTATCGATCTTTCTTTACACAACAATTGTCATGGGATGTGTCGTCGAGGGCATCTCCACATTGTAGTGCTTTAGCACAGATTTATTACTAATCTACAAGTTTAGGAACGAACAGAGGCGCACAACATTCATTCGCAGATGATTTCCATCCTCTTAGGGTTGTATATGTGCGCATAGCGCCGCACACATTTTTGACTTAACGTCTTTGTCAAGTCAAGCTTTGTGAGTGAATTACAGAGTGTTTAGTGATTATATATGCTTGTAAGTGATTGCAATGGCTTTAGTAATAAAGGCTCCGCATTCTTTTATGCTGTTGGCGTTTGCTGATTCGTCCTGTGAGGAGTACAAAACGCTTGACTACTCTTGTGATTTACTACTTATTCCTTGAGGGCATATTATGTATACTTGTTTTAGTGTATGTTTTTCATTTATTTAATGTTGGTTAGAACTCTCGATGTGTTGTGGTTATTGATCTTTCTTTACACAACATCAAAGATCTTGTTAGAGCTAAAAATAAGAGGTGCCTATATTTAATGGCTTCCCCAATTCTTGAAAATGAAAAATGCCATGGCCAAGGCCCGAGTGTATTTCAAAGGGCCGCCCAACCCCACTCGCCTACTTCGGCTAATAGGTGAAGTCGACGCCCCAACACAACATCCATACCAGGGCCATCCGTCTGCGCCTTACATCTTTCTCCGTGCACTATCAACCGGTTCCCACATGACGTCCGCACCCAAACAATTCGTCCCCGCATGACGTCTGTGCCTTGTCAATCCGTCCCCGCCTAACATCTATGCCTTGTCAATCCGTTCGCGCCCTGCCCTTCTATCCACAATGTATCTTCTGTCAGCGCCCTATTCCATGTTACCACCCCTACTAATCTCATCTCTGCTCGGCGTCCTTCGTGGCAGCCAGGTGGCGCCAACATAGGAGCCACGTTGCCTTTTTTTTACCTTACCATACAGTCAATTACGTGTTGACTACATCGAACGAGCGGGACCTTTACCGGACGGGCAAATCGGACGAATAGACAAATATGACATCCATCCAGTATGGCAAGCGTGACTCAAATAGTTGAATGTTCTATATTCATTACAAATTCACAAGAAGAAGAAGAACGCCGGTTCCCGAAGGGGGGGCCGGCGTGAATAAAGTGTCCGTTCATTCCACCACTAAGTCCATGCCCACCGGGCATGGGTTAGTAGTATGGAACTACTTCCCCCTCTAGAGGGTAAACACTATGTACCCAGTAACAAGTAACCAATTATAAAGGACCCTAGGTCCCAAAAAGTCTCCAAAGGAGGGAGGGCGTGTACGGTGAAATGCAAATGCAAATGTAGATCTATGGAGGGGGGTTCGAAGCGTCAGGAAGGGGTTGGTTGTTTTCAAGTTTTCGTTTATGTAGGAGTATCGACATAGCATGTTGAATTGCAATAATGTTAATATTTGAAAAAGTGGTTTTGATTGAAGTGATGGGGATTTTAAATGTTTCTTCAAGGGTTGTCATTGACGGAATGTAGGTGGTGGCTCTAGCACCCGCGGTGATGACAATGAGGGGGTCTACTTTCCATCCTAGTGCTTGAATATCGTCAAGTAGTGGTTGGTATTTATTTATTTTGTTTGTATTAGTGTTCGGAGAGAATCTATCATTGCAATATGTGAATTCAATAAATTGAATGGTGAGACTAGGGTCTATGTGGTTTGGTGGGGGGTCTTTGTATAGAAGTCCTCTAACACATAGTAGGTCCGGTCTGAGTCTTGCATTGCAGTGGCATTTTTGAGTATGACAGATGCATGGTAATAGCCACGGAGGGACCGTATTTTCTTGTGGGTTGTCATTAAAGGTTCCGGCATTCATGAGAATGAAACACCGGTATTTGGTTGATGATATAAGTAGTTTACGAATAGCCCATACGGCTTTGTTGTGTCTTTTGACAATTAGTGAGTGTATATGGGGGTTTTGGCACTTGAGTAAGACATGTAGCCATGTGTCTGGGTCTGTGGTGTTGCAAATTGGACATGTTATTGTAGGAAATCTTTCTATTCCAAAGAAGAGTTGTGTGCGGGCATTACCCATGTATTGTCCGGTGCGGAATTTGATTAGGCATGTGATTTGTGGATCCGTTATAATGGGGTTTTTCCAAAAATTGTTGGACAATACGTTGTGAATGTTTGGGTTGCCGGTCCATTTATCAATATTGGGGAAGTTTTCTGTAAGTTTTTCTAGGTTATTTATAAAATTGTGTTTTTGGAGGTTTTTGTCCAAGAATCGTATGGGGCTTTTATCGGGAGTTTTGCCTATAGAAGGCCATTCATATCTATGAAAGTAATATGGGGTGGCATGGGCGTGTTCGTATGGGTGTTCGGCATTCTTGTGGGTTTTTTCTCTTTCTTCCTTTGCTAGTTTGTTGGCTTGTTCATTGCCGTCGATATTAGCATGAGCTTGGACTTTGTGGAGTGTAGTAATCTGTGTGCGGTTTTGGAGCATTGCAACTATAGATGTAAGGATAGTTTTATCCGGGTGACTGTTGCGTAAAGTGGGGTGTTTAATGTGTGTAGTAAGGAAATATAATACATTTACGCAATCTGTAAAAATGTAAGCCGGTTCGTTTGGGTATTGAGTGGTGAGTATTTTAGGGGTTTTGTGTATAGCCATCATTTCAGCTCTTAGAATATTTTGGAGTCCATGTAGTCTTTTGCCTAGTTTTATTTGTTTGGTTGAATTGTATATCCCATAACCGGCTTTTTCTCGATGCCAATGTCCCGGGCTTACTTCGGTTGGTTCTTTAAAGGAGCCGTCAGTGTAGTAGCTATAGTTGGGGTCAAATTTAAGGTCTATATTGATTTGGTAGTAGGAGAGGAAGAGGCTCAATTCGGTAATTGGTAATGCGGAGATGTTTGTGTGGGGGTTTTAGACCATTTTTTGTTGCGGTTTACATGGGTTGAGATGGGTGTGGGAGAGGCAATTGCGGTGTATACCTTGTTAATGTTTTAGATTTTTTGCTATCAAGGTGAGATGAGTGAGGTTTTCTAGGGTACCTATTTCTCGAGTTTGTTGATGTATACTTAGAATACGTAGGGTTGTTGGTTCAAGGCGGGGTGTTTCTATTTGCGGTGGTATAGTGGGTTCTTTGTAAGTCATAGAGTCCGCTTCAAATAGTACTATGATGTGAGAGTCCAGGAATGGGCCTAAGTGTGGGTTAGGGTTGTGGTACCAATGAGTGTCGGGAGTGATAATAATGGTGATGTTGTGGTTGGGATCATTATTTGCCGCTAGGCGTGCCCAATGTGTTACTTGTTGTGTTTCTTCTTCGTTGTGAGGGTGTGCAAGGCCTATTCCGCTTCACTTGTAATCAAAAGCTTTTCCAAGAGAACCAAAAATCTTATCGCGTTCGAATGGAGAGTAAAATTTTGAGATTTTTGTGGAGCATGTAACGAGGGATGAAAAGTATGAATGTGTGATATTCAGAGATGTAATAAGGTAGTCTAAGATAAGATCGGGTAATGTGTAGTGTGCATTTTTAAGGGGGTCATTTTTGGGTACTCGGTAGTTATATCTTTGGTATAGCCAAACAATTTCGGTTTCAAATGTTTGGGGTATTGGTTCAATGTTAATGGGGGTTTGTAGTGCGTTGTGATATTGGTTCCACATCCATTGTAGTCTAGCGAGTGGTATGGTTATTAGATGTCTACCATTACCTTCGTATATGTGGGCATTATCTTGTTGTATTTTGATTGTATTTCTTTGTGCTAGGATGTCTGTTTCGGGGTTGCATTCGGTTGTAAAGATGTTAAGGAGGGGGATAATAAGAGGTGGCGTGACAAATCTTCTATCTCGAGGTTGTGCTTGAGGGTGGTGTAATTGTATGATATTTAGGTAATAATTTTTTTGAGTTCTCAGGTAGTATTGTGTGAGGATTTCGGTGTTATGTAAGGAAGTATTTGGGTTGTGCCAAGGGAAAAGATTTCTTTGTCGGAGCCATTTGGCGTAGGTGTTGTAATTGTGGGACCAATGGCATAGGTATGACGTATATTGTTTGCTTATGTTGTTAGAGTTAATGTACTTTCTATGTTTGTGCGCGGTTATGTTGTTTATTGGGTGTATGGAAGGATTTTTTAATATATGTGGTAGAGGGGCATATGGTCGTGAATGTGGCGGGTTTGGAGGGATTAATGGGAGGTTGATGTTGGCGTGGATGTCATTGTGATCGATGATGTATGAGTCTTTAAGTGTGTACGGTGGGGCGTGAGTGGTGCAAGGGTTGGGGCATATAGGGAGACATGGAGGATGACAAATAATTGTTTAGCAATATTTAGTGCACTTTTTATTAATTTATGAGGGGTACGATAGAGTGTTTTGTAGCTCTTGTCGTCCATAAGTTGTGTTCCATTTGGTAGTGTAATGTGTTTTAGATCGGTAATGTTTGCAGAATTTTTTTTTGTAGGAGTTTGGCGGATAATTGTCGGTCAAGTCTAGGGAGGTTATGTATTTCATTTGCCCAATTTTGTTCGAGCGGCGCAGGGCCTAGTAGGAAATCTTCTAGTGTGCTTTTTAGAAATGTTTGACCTTCTGTTTTGAGTAGAAAAAGTGTGCGGGTAATGGGAGACCAAAGACAATCAGATTTTTTAAGTCTTTGGAGGTATTGTGCTCCTCCATAAATGGCAAGGGACAAATTCACACCTATCACTGTAGATTACAATATGACAAAAAAAATTGTGACATAGATGAAAATAATCCACATTCCACTTGTCTCTTGTAATTTGTACCTATGGTGAAGAAGTGATAGCTCTTAAGCACATTATGTCACTAAAATGTATCTTCAAAAGAATGTTTTTGATTTTTGCAATTTCATATTATTCAAATTTATACAATAAATAATGAATTTGTTTTTTTATTGTAGAGCATACATGTATATATATCTAGAATAATTGTAAAAACAAATCAAAACAAAATATACACAAAAGAAGAGCTGCTTGATCATTGATCATAGGCCCACATTTAGGGCTAAATTGGTGGATTTAGATTAATCTAATAAATGACTCAACAAAAGTTGATTAAAAACAATGGAATATTGGGGCATCCATTGGCACTTTGTGTAAAATGTTCCAAACATAAGATATAAAGGTTTTCCAATACCATTCATGAATTCTAAACAAGTTCTAATATACATATGCACTAGGGCATGTTTAAAATACAAATATGGTATCAGAAAACTATACACATTACCATGGAGGTATATTATCATGTGGAGTAAAGAATTTCTCTAACAACCCGATCAATTCTCACTCAAATATTGATGCCCTTCAATGACAAAGGTGGAAGAGCTCACATTCACTTGGCTTCTGTGATCAATGTGACAAACAACATAATCTGCAACGTGAAAACCACCAATGTAACAAATAGAGCTATGTATAAAACAAGTATTGTTTATCAAACCTAGCGAAAGTTGTATACTCAGTCATTGACACTCCATTGAGAATAAGGAATTGGAGATTCAAACAACTCCAACGACCATCAACATCTCAAACATACGTAACGCCCGCACAATGTTTTTAGAATGGGCATCGCAAATACCTCACCCGACGGAATGCCCTGTTCCCAAAGTTCCCAAGACTCACCATCCAGCTCCTGGGCCTCACGGGCGGGAGGCCCGCTTGACAAGTACGTTTTGGTGGAATATTCAGGGTTTGTGTGGCCGTTACACCGGGTGTGGCCTCACCCTATACAAAAGTTTCTATTTCTGTGTGGAGGCAGGCTGATTGAATAGACAGCAATCAAACCAAGTAAGTAAAATGTAATTCTCTGTAACTGAATCATGAAGTTAGTCCATGTATACGTTGATCCTGAGAAAGATCTATACATAACAGGGAGGCGTATCGTGTGATCTCTCACATATTTCTCTCACACACTTCTCACATTACTTTCAACGAAAGCCTCCACGTCAAAAACACCAACACGATACTTTTCTCACAGCATAAGCCATATGTGCACGTCACAACGGCGTGGACAGGACGTCCCCCACGCTCGGACTTACCCGAGGTGGGCCCCCGTCTTAATTGCATGGGTTCATTTTTCTGGCCCTCCCATTTTGGGGGGGTCAGAGGCTTTTTTTGCCTTTTTTTTTACAAAATTGGGGCCTACGGCCTCAATTTAGTCTACAAGCTCCCTTTTGGCTAAATTTAGGCCCCCATTCAAAAACAAAATAGGGGCCAGGTTTTGGCCCCACCACCTCATCCCCCACCCGGTAAGTCCAAGCGTGGGGGATGTCCTGTCAAATCGCGTCACAACTATCATGCGCACATCCTCTAAGGTAGCGGTTGATATTTCCGTACAGTTCCAATTGTCGCACCCTACATTCCAGGGCTGTGTGTCAGAAACCAACCATCCTGGCTTCAGAAAGTGTCCAAGCTTGTTCTAATTCCGCCCATGCTTGGGAAAATTGAGAACTTCTGATTGGTTCGAATTGGTGCACAAGTGCTCTATTTTCAGAATCCAACCTCTCATGAACACCATGACTCTATGAGCGGTTATTGGCCACTCTAGGCCTTCGTTCTTAAAAATTCATAGAAAATTGTAGAAATGCTCAAAAAATGTTTTTTTTTTGGGGATGCCTTTGCAATAGCTTTGCGAAGCATCCAAAAATCATAAATTTTTTCTTTCACAAGTCTAAATATGCAAACCTGAAATTCGCACGGGAATATCAACCTCTACCTTATGTCTCCACCACATATTGTACCAGACAGACATTGGCCAGCGTCTGAAAAGAGGGATCAAACTTTCTTTTCTCTCACTGGACTTCTCTGGCGTGATGGGATAAGTTGTGGCGTACGGGAATCAGAGAAAGTAGCTGGTGATAGCCTGGACAACACCTGCCTCTCAAATTCTGATGGGTACCATTGCTCCACCGTCGCGAATGAGATCTCCTTTCGCTGTTTGAGTTTGCCCCGAGTCCATCCTTTCGTTCCTCGTCTAGTAAGTATTTCAGCATAACTCAATTCAGCATCATGTTTATAGTTGGCTTTCTCCCTCATCAACCGATGTCTTCAGACGAATTATTCGACAAAGGGCTCTACACCAAGGTGCATCAAAAGTGGATTTCCTTGAGTCAAAAATTCGCAATGACGCTCATGTGACGTTCAGTATCTCGTCATCGTTGGGACCGTCATCCCTGATAAGCTCTGCAGAACTGAGAGATGACGTTGTTGCGAGCTCTATGATAGAACAAGCTCTAGTCACAGATGCGCATGAGAGAGCTGCCGTCATGGGCTCGTACCGCTCAGCCATATAGCGGCCTGAACATGTAATCAATCATCCAGTTCGTACAAGGTTTGTTCGTGCAAATCATGAAGACGACTACCGTCCATATCGCAGGTGATTTTGTAGAAGTGAGGGCATGGCCATGGCTCGTTGCGACATCTGCACTTGCGTGCGCGCTCGTGCTGGTGTATACATGGTGGCAGCACCCGCGCTACGGGCGCAACACCGGACCGGCGCTGCTGCCGCTCCTCGGCTGCCTCCCTCAGATAGCCATGAACGCAAACCGGCTGTACGACTGGGCCACGGAGCAGATGCAGAACACGCCAACGCAAACCTGGCGCGGGACGCTCCCCGGCAACATCCACTGGGTCGAAACCGCCAACGCCGCGAACGTGGAGCACATCCTGAAGACGAACTTCAACAATTACCCCAAGGGCGCGTTTCTCCAGGGCATCTTCTTCGACCTCCTAGGGTTCGGAATCTTCACCGCGGACGGGGAGCTCTGGAAGCTGCAGCGCCGCGCGGCCGGCCCCGAGTTCGCCACGCGCGCAATCCGCGACCTGGCTTTCACCTCGGCGCACAAGAACCTCACCGAGCGCCTCATCCCGATCCTCGACTCCTCCCCAACCTCGTCAGAAATCGACCTGCAAAAACTCCTCCTCGACTTCACGTTCGACTCCATCTGCCACCTCGCCTTCGGCGCAGACTCCCGCTGCTTCCCGTCCCTCCCCTTCCAACAAGCCTTCGACGACGCCGTCAACCTCATCACGCAACGCGGCATGGGCACCACCCTCCACTGGCCTCTCCTCAAGCGCCTCAACCTCGGCTCAGAACGCAAGCTCCGCCACTCGCTCTCCATCATCGACTCTTTCGCATACGCCATAATCCAATCCCGTCGCACGGACAATCTCCCCAGTCACCACCACGACCTCCTCTCACGCTTCATGCAGCTAGCAGACAACCTCGTCGCCATCCCAGAGCTACAGCAGCAAATCTCCGCAGATCCACGCTCGCAGGACGTCCCGCCATCCGACCTCTTCCTGCGCGACATCATCATCAGCTTCATCCTGGCGGGACGCGACACCTCCGCGTGCGCGCTCTCGTGGTTCTTCTGGATCCTCTCCCGGAACCCCGACGTCGAAGCCCGGATCTTGACAGAGATCGGCGACGAAGACCCGACGTACGACGACGTGCAACATATGAACTATCTGCACGCCGCGTTAGCGGAGTCTATGCGCCTGTACCCGCCCGTTCCGATCGACGCGAAGCAGGCGGTGGAGGACGATGTGTTCCCGGACGGGACGATCGTGGCGGGGGGGCAGCTGGTGGTGTTCAGCATCTATTCCATGGGGCGGAATGAGAGCATATGGGGGCGCGATTTCCAGGAGTTTCGGCCGGAGAGGTTTCTGGGGGCGGATGGGGTGTTTCTCTGGCCCAGTTTGTTTCGCTTTCCCGTGTTTCAGGCGGGGCCCAGGATCTGCCTGGGGATGGACATGGCCATGGTGCAGATGAAGCTGGCTGTGGCGTGTTTGTTGAGACGCTTTGAGGTGAGAGTTCGGGAGGGGTTTTGTCCGCGCTATGGCTGGTCTTTGACGATGAAGATTGTCGGGGGCTTGCCTGTGCATGTGCGAAGGAGAGACTCGCTCCGCCTTCACTCTCATGCTTGAGCCCTCACGTACTGTACCACGGTGATAGTGTACCACGACAGTAACGTGTGTTGCCATCACAACATTCATTAAGTTAGCTGCAGAATCCTTCACCTTCACGATGGTGGCATAATTGATTTGACCGTTAGATTCCCTTTCTGTTGGAAGTCATCTTTAGCTGATTCAGGTGAATGGAAGTTGTAGGGTTGATTTGGTGAATTCCTCTTTTTTGTGTGGTAAGGCCCTTGTCTTTTATAATAGTTCAAGGTTCCATTTCTATTCCATCTTGGACACTTTGAAATTAATGAACTAAACAAAAATCTGTTAAATGAACTTCGATATGAATTTTCATGGAACTCACAAGTTATAAGTGAGCACTCAAGGTAACTTTCAAAGGAATAGCAACGGACCTAACAAAGTTACAAGTATATTCTCAAGGAAAATCTCATGGGAAAATGGCCCCACCTGAACCCTGATGAAGCCGGAGACCAAGTCCTGGGGGAGTGTGCAGAGGGTCAATAATGCTGCAATCAACTCCCTTAGAAGCAGCTACAGGCACAATTATCATGTCAGACTGCACCTTCACTTCAATGCATCTCTCCCATCAACAAACTCGCCATCAAATCTCGCCTCACATTCAAACTCAGGTAATTACCATCATCTCTAACATGTTCTTGCTAGCCTCTGGGATGCATACTGTTCTTGACTGATTCAATAGTGATCTGGCCCGTATTAATTCTTGCACGAATCTCAGGACAATCAGCCTGAAGAATTAGTGCGGGGTTGCGTATATAATCCTCCGATCCTCATTTGCCGCAGTTTCAGGTACATTTTATTATTGATTTTTCACTCCGGAGGGTTCCGTGTCTGAGCTGCAAGGGCTTAACTGGTATGTAGGTAGCTCCAGTTTTGTCCTTTCCAAGTTTTGGAGGTTTCTTTTGCAAACATGAGTATTTAGTGCTGTCAGTTGAAGAGGTGCACAGGAGGCGGACAGACTCAAGTGCTCTTCATTGATGGCGTGTGCTGGTAGATCAAACTGGTGGGGTGTGTAGATAGATAGAGAAGTTGCTAAACCTTGTTCGGAGTGCATGTGATGACCTAATTACAGGACGATAACCTTGGCTTCACTGCTGTTTAGACGAGAGATGAGTTAGTCAGCAGTTGAGGAAACGAGAAGTTTGGTTGTGGTCGTCCGTTTCGTAGGAAAGAATCATTTCTTTACAGACGAGGTCTTGGACTTATGGTGTGCAACCTCAACCGATGAATGCAGGAAGTTTGGGGCTATGGCGAAGCTGAACCGGCAGAGGTGAAGCTTGGTGTGAACATGTGAAGGAGATTTTGTAAGTGTTGAAGTTATGGCTATGGCGAAGAATTTGAGGGTAGGGGAGAAGGCGGGCGCGCCGACGCTGATCATCGCAGGGTCAGTGTTGGTGGGTTTTTTCTTGATCGCAGTGTGGGTCTTCACAGCTCCTGCTGCGATCCCAGAGCAGCAAATCGGCGAGGGCGGCGCCGTGACCACGAACGATCCTCCAGTCTCCATCACCAATCCGACGGAAGAGCCAGCTGCAGTTGCGAAGACGCCACCCGCGGATGGCGGACTTCCTGACGACATTTCCACACAGGCGGAGTTGACGACGGAGAATCGGGAGTCGAACACGACTGATTTTACGACGCAGGTTGTGGAGTCGAAGAAGGAAAAGGGTGAGGGGAATTCTACGAGGGTGTGGAAGGTGTGCACATTTGTGGGCGCGCAGGATTTCATTCCGTGTCTGGATAACGAAGCGGCGATCAAGAAGCTCAAGTCGCGGAAGCATTTTGAGCATCGGGAGCGGCACTGCTTCTCGGAGGAGGAGCTGCCCAAGTGTTTGTTGCCGTTGCCTGCGGAGTACAAGGTACCTATCAAGTGGCCCATGAGCCGAGACCAGGTAAATCATCATCTTCGCTGCGCTACCCCCTCTTTTTTTAATCACTCTTTCCTTGCTCTAGAGAGTTGTTACATCAGTAGAAGAGTCTGGTGGTCTCGAAGTAGTTTTGGTTGTCTGTGAGAGCGAAGAGAGATTTTGAATGAGATCAACCCTGATGAACATCAACCGTCTTTCTCTCTCTCCTTTGAACTGATTTCAGATTCGTTGAGAATTATTTAGGGGTTAATTTGATTAAGTTCAAAGCAATGTAAGAAGAAATTGCATGTTATTCAAAGTTTGGGTGGCTTCACAAATAACTCTATCAGAGTTATTTGTTAAGGCACCCAAAGCTTGAATAAGATACCCCCTCTTTTTCTATTGCTTGCTTTGAATCAAAATCGCCTCTAAATAATTCTCAATGAATCTGAAATCAGTTCAAAGGAGAGAGAGAAAGACGGTTGATGTTCATCAGGGTTGATCTCATCCAAACTCTCTCTTCGCTCTTACAGACAATCAAAACTACTTCGAATTGCGCTTAGAGGCCAGCAAGCTCTTCTACTGATCTAATAACAATTCAGTGTGAACAAACAGTAGTATAACAACTCAGAAAGAGGGAAGTATCTTATCAAAGCTCCAGGTGACTAAATAGTTCTGAGTATCAAAACAGTTGCAGGTTGATGGGGCTTAGGTTATGTGCTCGCCTCACTCATTTTCCCGAGATCACCATTTGATTGCAGATCTGGTTCAGCAACGTCCCCCACACGCAGCTGGTATCCTACAAAGCGGATCAGAACTGGGTGAAAGTCTCCGAAAATCAGCAGAAGCTCCTCTTCCCGGGGGGCGGCACGCAATTCAAGCAGGGGGCGCCCCACTACATCGACTTCCTGGAGCAGGCCGTCCCCGACATCGCGTGGGGGCGGCACACGCGCGTCCTGCTCGATGTGGGCTGCGGGGTGGCCAGCTTCGGAGGGTACCTGTTCGATAAGGATGTGCTTGCGATGTCGATCGCGCCCAAGGACGAGCACGAAGCGCAGGTGCAGATGGCGCTGGAGCGTGGCATCCCTGCTGTGTCGGCTGTCATGGGCACGCAGCGACTCGTGTTCCCGAGCAACGTGTTTGACGCTGTGCACTGCGCTCGGTGCCGCGTTCCGTGGCATTTGGATGGTGAGTCGTGGTTTTCTCACTTGTCCAAGTTTCAGCTGCCTTTCTCTTGAGAAAATCAGTTTTCTCACTTGAGAAAAATCAGCTGCCTTTCTCTTCTTTGAGCTTATTTTGGATTGATTAGGAGTAATTATTTGGAGCTGGCTGGAATTATTCACAACTAAGAAAGAGGAGGTACCTTATTGAAACTCTGGGTGACTTTGCAAAACAGTTTTTGCATGGTCTGACTTCAGCTCCATTTCGTGGGTCCAGGTGGGAAGCTTCTGCTTGAGCTGAACCGGGTTCTAAGACCAGGAGGCTTCTTTTTGTGGTCTGCAACTCCCGTGTATTGGAAGGATGAGGAGAGCATACAAATTTGGAGAGGTACACGCCTTGAACGTTGACATACATTGCTGATGAAGTAGACTCGAACTAAGCATCATCCGTGGTTGGTTGCTCTCCCTGTTTTGCAGATACAAAAGCAATGGTGGAAAAGATGTCATGGAAGTTGGTCGCCAAGAAGAACGACCCAGTCACGAAGGTGGGCGTTGCAGTGTTCCAGAAACCAGAAGACAACGACTTGTACAACCTTCGAGAGCCCGGAGCCACGCCACCATTCTGTGACCCTCATGACATCCCAGACGCCGCATGGTGCGTAAAGATACATCTGTAAGGTTTTAATCTTGTTAAGTGAAAATTAAATCCCGGATTTGTTTTTTGTAGGTATGTTCCCATGAACTCGTGCATCCACAAGCTGCCAACCACAAGGGCAACGAGCTGGCCAGCAGATTGGCCCCTCAGAGCCCAGGCAATGCCTCCCTGGTTGAGCGCTGCGGAGAAGGGAATCTATGGGAAGCCTGTCACGGAGGATTTCCGCTCTGACTCTGATCACTGGATGCGGGTCACTGAGAAGTCGTACTTGCACGGACTGGGCATTCAGTGGGACTCCATCCGCAACGTCATGGACATGAAGGCTGGCTATGGAGGGTAAGGATCAACTCCGTCACTACAAGGTCTTCATTGGAGAACAACCCTGAAATGCAGCCCCTACTTGACTACAGACTTTTTCTTTCACATGCTGCAACAGTGCTTTTAGGGATTAGAAGGCGTGTAATATACCATTGGACGATGCCGCAGTGGGTGAATTTAGCAGGTGAGATGAGAAATCATGTGTCTTTTGGTGATTGTGGTTGTGCGCAGATTTGCAGCTGCTCTCGTGGCACAGCCCGTGTGGGTGATGAACATCGTCCCTGTGACGGAGCCAGACACTTTGCCGATCATCTACGAGCGGGGGCTGATTGGAATGTACCACAATTGGTGTGAGCCGCACAGCACGTATCCTCGCTCCTACGATCTCATGCACGCTGACCGTCTGATGAGCACACTCACAAATAAGTAAGCAACACTTCGAAACTCACATTAACATAGAGTCTCTGCATCTTATGTTAAGGAATGGATTCTCTGGGAATGGGTCACCTCATCCAAGTAGATGTCTGTACGAGTGGAGGAGAGGATTCTACAAGGATTGTGGATATTTCTGTTCTAAGAAAATCATCCTTACAAGTGGTATATTACCCTGGCAGGTGCAGTATTGAGAACGTGGTGATGGAGATGGATCGCATTTTGCGGCCGGATGGATGGGCCATCTTCCGAGACAAATTGGAAGTGCTTCGAGACTTAGAAGGCATAGTGAAGTCGTTGCACTGGGACGTCGTCCTTGCCAACACACAGGACGGGGAGGAGCTTCTTGTTGCCCAGAAGCGCTTCTGGCGACCCACTGGAGAGGCCCCCGCCAAATAAGCATTGTTTTAAAAAATTTCAATTAAATTCTAGTCTAGCAGTGCTACCTGATTTGAGAGCAAGGGATATATGTGATCCGATTACTGCTGACGCTTTCGATCATCCGCCTTTTTCATCGTCACTAGATTCAGACTAAACGTCTGTTTCCTAAAGAGAGGAAATGAACGCCGGCACAACCGAGTCTTCTCCTGGCTATGATGAATGCACATATGCTCTGAACACTTTTCGCCGGAAACGTGACGTAGATGAGACAAGTGCCCTGCTTGCACAACCTGGCAGAATTACCGACAATCGGTAATCCAGGCTCTAAGTTGATTGGCAATTTGGAACAACGTTTCTGAACGGACGGATGTCGAAGCACCTTCATTCAACTGACCTCAGGATGCTCGTTCGATATGTCCACGAAACCGACAGACGTGTGACGCAGTCATGCGTAGCCAAGCTCCGATCTGATCAAGCTGCAACACTATATTCGTAGCATTCGTAGCTCCCATTCCCTACAGTGTCCATCGCTTTTGATCCGGTCACGGAAATTGCACACGCAATAGTTGACTGAAGAACCCAATCTTGAACAAGATGTTGGTGTACCAGATTTTCTAAAAGGATGGCTAAGTTGGCTCCACTCAGCATATTCCATGTCCACACCTCTAGTTTCCATGTCCACACCTCTAGTCTTGATCTCGTGCAGAACATGCAGTGGCAACCAGAAATAGTTGTACAAGAGGAGCTTTTTTAGAAAATCAGCTACTAAATCTACACAAACTCTCATCAAATAGCAAAAATACAACCACAAGTATCATATCAACATTAGACTCATCAGAGAAAGTGATAAGCTTTATGCCTTAAAGAGCTCTTGATGTCTACCAAGCACTTTCTTTGATGAGTCTAATGTTGATATGATACTCAATTCAGTAGAACATCTCTGGAATGAAGTAGATCGTCATCTGAGAAGGTCTAAGAGGAAACCCACTAGTGAAACTGACTTAGGGGAGAAGATCCAAGAAATTTGGTACAGTGTACAGTCTAATGTTATTAGGAGGTTGATATGCTCTATATTTGTGTATATTTTGTAGTTGATTTCCAAAAATCTCCTCTTGTACGACAATTCCTGCTTACCACTTTAGAATCGTTACAAGTGGCGAATTTTGAGGGAGTAAGTGGTAATGAGGTGCCATGTGGTGTACTAACTAGAGCTGGCCCAAAAAATCGCTCACAAACCCACTGACTAAGCTGTAGTGAACACCTGTTGAAGGGATGCTTCACTAGGTCTCCGCACATGCACCCAAGAAAGGAGGTTTCAGGGACCTGACCCCTGAAATTCGTCCCCTACATGCTGACCATACCGTCATGTACGTTCGGGATGAACCATATTCTGTACCAAATTCTGAATCATGTGCGGAGACCTACTGTCCGCAGACTTTTGGTCGCCACTGTATGTATGTATGTAACCCTGGACGCCCTGAAGGATACAAGCACATGAGCTTGTGCTCATTCAAGTTAGCATCCTTTGCTGTGATGCTTGGCATTATCCATTAGACTTACTCGACTGTGCACACAAGACCGTGTCTGAATTCCGAAGACGAGAGTGCTGATTGTGCGAACTGGTTGCAATGTCGATCCGCGGTGTGCTAACGTTGGTCTCGTGGCTGGTTTTGGTGACTGCTGTGAGAGCACAGATCGGGAGCGTCACCATCGATCGGGTGATGAGTGAAGCCTACACGCATTCCGACAGCGGCACCACTATGTACTCGGCCTACGGCTTCCTGAGATGCAACTCCGACGAGGTCCACGCGCCGTCCACAACAGACGAAGTTAGCGCCATTCTGAAGGCATTATCACCGCCAGTGCGCGTGCGCGTCACTCATCACGGCATGCACAGCCCCGCGGGATTCGCCTGCCCGGGCCGCCGCGCTAGCACCAAGTTCGCCGCGGGCGCGACCACACAGCCGGAGGAAGGCCACGAGGATGGGGCGAAGTCAGTGACCCTGTTCTTCCATTCCATGAACCGCGTGGTAAGCGCGGACGCGGCGCGGCTGCAGCTCACGGTGGAGGCTGGGATGACGCTGCAGGAGCTCGTGGACGCCGCGGAGGGCGCCAGGATGACGGTGCCGTCGAGTGCGATTCCAGTCTACGGGAATTTGACAGTGGGAGGCGTGGTCGCGACGAGTGCGCACGGCTCGGGAGCGCATGTGAAGTCCACGCTGGGCGCGCTAGTGAGGAGAGTGCGGTGGGTGAACGCGAGGGGTGAGGTTCTGGTGTCGGATGCGGACACAGAAACTGGATCGAGCGAGATTGCAGCGATTCTCGGAGGGATCGGGATTGTGGGCGTGATTACTGAGCTGACGTTCCAGCTCGACGCGCCAGACGGGCTGACGATAGCGGAGCTGCGCAACGGGATCCCCGACGCGGAGATGGCGAGCGACGTGAGGAGGATTTTGAAGGACGAGACGCCGTTCATGATACTGCTCTGGCGGCCCGACTTCGCGACGTACCGGACAGCGCGCTTCGAGCCGCTGGTGCCAGGCGCGACCGCGATGGCGCCGACGCGCGCGCGCGGGCGCTCGGTGTACATGGGCCCCGTCGCGGACGACGTCGCGGGCTACGTGAGCCAGACGCTGGCGGCGTGGGAGGCGGATCCCTTGGAAGCGGCCGCCACCGCGGACGCCACGAACGCGGCGATCTGCGCCGTCAGCCACACCTTCTTCTCGGTCCCGTTCTTCGTCGACGAGGACACTGGGGAATTTCTCGCCAATCTCACGCTGCCCACGAACCGCGCGATGCTGGCCGCGGAGTGCGACCCCAAGTGCGTGTACCAGACGCAGCACATGGGCGGGGGGCTCCGCGACGTGGAGTTCACGGTCCAGCTCTCCCACCTGGACGCGTTAGTGGCGGACTTGAAGGCGCTCGTGGCGAGTGAGATGGCCGCGACCCAGGCGCGCCTAGATGCGCGCTACGGCGCGGGCAAGGTCACCGCGTGCATGGCGCCGGGCAACTTCTGGCTCCGCTTCGGCACCAAATCCAGCGCGCTCCTCGCAACCAACACTGGCGAGGAAGACGTCGTGTACATCCAGTGGAACTCCATAGATTCCGTCAACTCCTCCCCCGAGCACCACCAGCGGATAGAACCTTTCCTCCAGACGTACGAGCAGCTCATGATCTGCAAGTACCGCGCGCGTCCGCACTGGGGCAAGAATTCCGAGCGCGTGTTTCGTCACCCCAAGTGTCACGTCCGGGATAACTTCCCCGAGCAAAATTTCGCCCGAATGCTGGAGATGCAACAGAGGCATGACCCCGGGAAGATGTTCGAGGCGCCGCTGTTCAAGCACGTCCTAGATCGCGCTGGGCCGTCGTATTTCCCGCGGTGCGCGTCGGCGCACTGGTGCTACTGCGAGGAGGACGTGCATTGTCCCGTCGGGAATGTGTGTCGCGCCTCTCCAGCTTTCCCTGAGTACAAAATCTGTCAGATGGATGAGGCTGCCACTCCCACTCACGACGAGCTCTGATCATGATCATTGTAACTTCTCAATAGCTTGACATTGCTGTAATCTAAAAATGTCCATCTCATGGTCCTAAACACTAAACTTATGTACCCATATTGATTAAACTTCGTACAAATCTCGGCAATTTTCTGGCAACTAAAGTTCACAAATCTCATCGATTTGCTAGAACATCTCCAGTTATTTGCTCTTGTAGAGTTGCAACTCTAGCATCACTGGTTCAAGTCATTCATACGAGAACGTCACAGGTGCCGTAATGCTTCCAGGATCTACATCTAGATAGTGATTATACTAGAGAACTCTGAGCATGAGTGATTATAACCGTAACATTCAGAGTAGAATCATGGGCATCCTGTCAACATACACTCTACTACAGTGGTGTCAACTTCAGAAATCAGACGTTATTTCTACCTCAAAGATGACGAATTGAACAGATATGATAGATAAGATAAAGGAGTATTGTAAGATGAGTGTTATTGTAGAATCACCTGGGTATTGCATAGATATCAGTCGCAAGAGAAGTGAACATTGCAAACTGCCAATTATGAGACCTAACCTTGGGCTGCTTGCACATAGTTACCAGTTATAATCTTGTCAGAAGAGATTAGTCATAACTTCCACGCAGACCTTGATTGTGGGACATAATCTTGACTTTGGGACCACTGGGCTGGAGCTGATAGTTTCCCCAGATTCTTTATGATGGGACAACTAAGGTAGAGGCACCCAATTCCGATCAGTTAAGGCAGTTGGGGACTCAAGTGACATTGTATGTCAAAAACATTCATGTAGAAAGATGCGGAATTAGGAATTAGGAATGAAACTCAACGAATAATTTTTCCAAATTTAATCTCAAAGATTTGCAATTGATATAGTATTTATAAGCCCAAAAACCACCGCAGCTCATAATCAAACTATAGAGTAGGTGAGATTTGGTGCCCTCCGCTCCCCAATGCCAATAAGTGAGTGAGTAAAAAGACAGAAGACATGCCATTGATAACCAACTCATGAAGATACCTAGTGCCAATTGGCCTTGTTCGATTTTCGAGGCAAGGCCACCAATGAGAGCTCAATTGAGGTGGAGCAACCCAAAATTGCACACTTCATGATCCAATGCCAATAATTGAGTTTTCCTGAAAGTCACCAAAATACACTGGATAGGTACCCCGAATCTTAGGGTCTTGTGTTAGTAACCGGGACCACATGCACATGGTGTCTTACCTTGGGAAAGGTTTGGGGGAACTATTGGTCAACCCTATGAGAACTTAGGGTACTACTAGCAGTTGGTGCTTGCTTTGCAACACAATAATCCAACCATTTTAATGTAGTTTTTATAGTACAAAAAAATTTCAAATAAAAGGTAACATGGTTCACTACATTGTTGATTGTGCGGTTGATTGCAACGTTTCTATAGTTCACTACATGGTTGACTGCACGGTTGACTACACGGTTGACTGCACCGTTTCTTTAGTTCACTGCATGGTTGACTGCAGGATTGATAGTTGCGTGGTTTACTGCACAGATTATGATTTTAGTAGTATGATGGGGGAGCTTTAGCTTGCATGATGGGGTAGGGCCCAAGAACATTGATTGCAAAGCATTTCATTGGTTCAGAAAAAGGCGATATGAAATTTCCTCATGCTCTTTTTTTCGGTTTATACATCTCATACTCTCTGGCACCATATTCCTCCTGACTTGTCCATTCGGGAAGCACTTTCAGGAAAACTCTAATGACTAGAGTTTTCAGATTTGGAGTTATCGGTTTTAGGTAGCTTCATGCACCATTTCATGCATTTACCATTTTCATGCACCATGTCATGCATTTACCATTTTCATGCACCATGTCATGCATATTCTACTGATCAGAATTGGGTGGCCGATCAGAATTGGGTGCCTCTATCTTAAATCGTTCACCAACTTCCTTGGGAGATGGAAGCTGAAGTTGTGCACAAAGTTTGCTTTCTGAGCTGTTCATAATTGGTGCATCCAATTGACAAGGTCAGCTGTTGATGTTTCTTTTTTTATAACATCACTCAATGTTTCCTTGCAGATGGAGTTCAGATAGGAATTAAAGTGACGGTACCTGTGAACAAATTCTCTGTGCCTCACTCTTCCAATGTGAAATTAGAAGTCAAATTGTACTAGACTTATACGTTACTGTATTTAGACATTGAATCTTATTGCAGTGACTTCTATTTTTCACACCAATGAGTTAGTTGTAACTTCAGCACCGGAAGAGTGAGTGTAAATAAACTTATGGGATGGTACAATTTACATGATAAAAGAAGCCATTGTCTCAATATTCAACATTCATGGAGTATGTGCTTTGCTTCATGTTGCCTTAACCCTTAAACGTCATAAGGTGCCGCTAGTGGCCATAGTATTCTACATGTATAATGTTGTATTTGAACATGATAAGGTTGAGATATTGAAATGACCTCCAAATGAAAGATGTTACTTGAAGAATTTTCATCCCAAAGGTAGACTTTAGTCTAGTAAGTCTTGTAAGTCTTGCTAGGTTTTAGTGCTTTTTTGGTATTCTACAGTGAAAAATACATCCTTGAATATATGGTACCCAACTATTGTTAAAGGGTTAACCCCTAAAGGACCAAGTGTCCCCTCTTGGGATGATTTTGATTTTGGGCAGGTCCCTAAAATTCAAAAAATATATTCTTTTTTTAATGAAATTTTATAATAGGTTGTACATGAAAAGAGCTTTGCGTATGTATTTTTATTATTTTTTTTGAACTCATGGTTTGAAAGTTAGTATTACTCAAAGTTAGAAACGAAGACTTCGGGCAGCTACAAAATATTGCTAGAAGTTTCTATTGAAATTGAGATTTTTCATACACATAGGGAATATTACCTTCTTTGAAAATGTCAAAGAAAAATCTTGTCTTTAGTGTAATAATATGTTTTAACTCAAGTCAAACATGTTTGCACATTTTGGGCAAGCGGGGAAAAATTCTTCTTCTCTCCTACATAAAACCTAAAGATCTTTATATTTTTCACTTTTATTTTTTCAACAACTATATGTGGTGACAATCCTTTTATTGACTGTTTGGATTATCATTCTAAGACATATTAAGTTCACAAAAAAATAAATTGTGAATTGACCAATTTTGAACCTCCACTCCTTGCACACTTGTTTTAAATATGTTACACCCATATTCTACCTCTATAATTGGTATGTAAGGAAGTAACATCATGCTTATCACAATGCTAATGAATTTAGACCTTGTGTAGTGCAAAAATTTGACACCAAGTGAAGTCAAAGTCTGTTGATCCATTGATCGCAGGGAAGAAAATGAACCATTTTATTGACTTCAAACACTATAATCTCTCGATCCGTGCGGTCAAAGTGTATAAAATTTTGTGAGTTTGTTACTTAGAAAGCCTTAATGGAGATCCTACGGTAAAAGCTACAAATATAAGGTTTTGTGTCCATCCTTACTCATTGCACTAGAATCAACAATTTTGAAACGGTTTTTGGTGTGAAATTGTGACGGGCCTTCAGAGATGTTTAGTGTCGGCACACTATATGATTTATAAATGCTATAAGTTTTTACTCTTGATGAATATATTTACCACCTATGTTGATAATTATCACTCTCTTTGAGTAGTGTATATAGTTGTACTCTCAGTAGAAATCTTCATCAAAAATAAAAAATTATAGTGCTTTCAAATCATAAAGTACCACTACACTAAACATCAAATTAGTGAGGTAGTGTATATTGTTGAATTGTTTGTTCATGGTAGCTTCAACCTTTTGTACCATTGACATCTGAAGTGAGACCATCACAGGTTTTAATATTTGCAACTTCTCATTGTATAATGCTACTACAATAGTAGCATCCAATAATGAGAAGTTGCAAATAAAGTAGAGGTACGCAATTCCGATCACTTAACCCCTAAAGGACCACGACCACTTTCGCTCTAAAACTAGTCCAAAATTGCCACTACCAAATAGAGACATGAAAACCACATTTTAAAGTGAATGTCAGATTTTCAACCGTAAGATCTTAAAATAGACTTCTACATAAACATGCCACTAAATTTTGGTTGCAATTCACCGCACAGATTAATAGATTTTAGTGTTTACAGTCAAAACAATGGTTCATTTTCTTCCCTGCGCTGAGTAGATCAGCAGACTTTGACATCACTTTGTATCAAATTTTTGCATTGTACAAGGTCTAAATCTTTTACCATTGTCATAATCATGATGTTATTTCCCAACACACTAATTTTAGAGGTAAAAAAGGGGTGTAGCATATTCAAAACAAGTGTGCAAGGAGTGGAGGTTCAAAAATTGCCATTTCACGTTTTATTTTTTTGTGAACTACGTATGTACTTGAATGATAATCCAAGCAGTCAATGAGAAGGTTTTCACCACATATTGTTGTTGAAAAAATAAAAAGTGAAAAATATGAAGATCTCTAGGTTTAATGTAGAAAAGATGAATATTTTTTCCCTCGTTGCCCGACAATGTGTGAAAATGTTTGACTTGGAATAAAATGCCTTTTTACACTAAAGACAAGATTTTTTTTTGAAAACTTCCAAAGAAGGAAATATTCTTTATATGTGTGAAAAATCTCAATGTCAATAGAAACTTTGTCAAAATTTTGGGAGGTGCCCGGAGTCCCCACTTTTGGCTTTAAGTGGTACTAACTTTCAAACCACAAATCCAAAAAATAAAATAAAATATCTCCACGAAGCTCTTATCAGAGGCAATCTAGAATAAAAATTTAAGAGAAAAAGGATTTTTTTTTCGAATTTTAGAAACTTGCCCAAAATCAGAAATCCCCTCAAAGGAGATTTGGTCCTTTAGGGGTTAAGCCTGTTGGGGACTCAAATGACATTGTATTTCAAAAACATTTATGTAGAAAGATGCGGAATCAGGAATGAAATTCACCAAATATTTTTCAAATTTAATCTCAAAGATTTGCAATTGATATAGAATTTAAAAGCCCAAAAACCACCAAAGCTCATAATCAAACTATAAAGTAGGTGAGATTTGGTACCCTCCTTTGTCCAATGCCAATGCCAATAAGTGAGAGTGAGTAAAAAGAGAGAAGACATGCCATGGATAGCCAACTCATGAAGATACCTAGTGCCAATCGGCCTTGTTCGACTTTCAAGGCAAGGCCACCAATGATAGCTCAATTGAGGTGGAGCAACCCAAAATTGCACACTTCATGACCCAATGCCGATAATGACTGGAGTTTTCGGATTTTGAGTTATCGGTTTTGGGTAGCTTCATGCACCATTTCATGCGTTTAGCATTTTCATGCACCATGTCATGTATACTCTACTGATGGGAATTGGGTGCCTCTACCTTACTGGAACCTGTGCCACTTTGTGTAAGTTATCAACACAAATAATGGCCTGACTGGCTCTGCTTCGGAAACTCTATTATTGTTACATTTTTAGTTTCAACACCAGGGCAGCAGGGCTGTCGTTCTACTAGAAAAAAAACCAGAATTTATTATTGATGAATTTTGGATCTTTTGAATCAAAGTGAAAGGGCATGATGAAAATGAACCACATGAAGCCACTCAAGGGATCCCTTCATTTACCCCGATTGAGCGGTGCACCAAGGCTCAGTCTTGCGAGGGTACATTTTTCTGGACTTCTCACTTTTGGGGCTCTTGAGTTTTTTTTGGGATTTTTTTTGTCAAATTGATGCCTATAGCCCTAATTTACTCGAGGAGCCCCCCCCTTGATCAAATGGGGCCATTGTCCAACATAAAAATAGGGGCCGGTTTTGCCCATACCCTCCCCCACCCTCCCAAGCTCGAGGCTTAATGCACCGTTTAACCGGGGTAAATAAAAGGATTCCACTCAAGGGACTAAAGAAGGAATAAATCATTGATGAAAATCAATATTGATTTGCTATATTTTTTAGGAATTGACTTTCATTTGATTCAAGTATGGTACAATAGTGACTTTGCATTATGTTTCTTGTAATTGATTACTTACAACCAGCTTAGCAAACTACATCATAACAAGTGAACTCAAACATTAGAACCAATGGCAATGACACTATCTTGTGAGCGGTGAGCGGTGAGCAAAAAAAATCTAAAAACGGAAAAAAAAGAACACAATTTTTTTGTTTAGAAATTTGATTTTGAAGAAAATTAATGGTGAAAATGTAAAACTTGGCACAAAATGTTGGAAATTTTTCTAAATTAAGAAAATATCCTATAGCCATGGACACATTGACATGTTTCTTTTTTCCCTTTCTTCACATGTCCACAAATTGTAATGTACAATTTTATTTATTTTCTCTTAAAGGTTACATTTATAGGGACCCCATCTACATAGAATGGAAATTTTAAATCTTAGAATGAAAAGGATGTGCTCTAGTAGCAGATGTGGAGTAAAATAATTTATTTGTCAAAGCAACATGACAACATGTTTTTACTAATAATCAAGTTGAGCACCTTTTTGCCTAATATTCATTTAAGTTAGGCAATGTAGAGATATAATTAAAAAAAACTTAGCCACATTGAAATAGTGTTTACACTTCATAGAGCTAGATTGTGTGATTTTTATGTACAATAGTTGTGTTGCACCAAAATATTTATCTTGCTTACCATTAGAAGGCTTCCTTGATTGTGGCTTTTGTATATGTAAGGGTTTTCATTGGGCACTTCTAACCTCTAATTTTCAAGAAAATTACGCAAGATTCAACTTTATTATTTTACACTATAATAGAGAAAAGTGAGCAACACTGCCTTGAATACAATTCAACTCTAGATGCACCACCATAACCCTAGAACGACAAATCCTACAATTGTGGCATCAGTCCCAATTTCATTCTAATGTGTACTCTAGCTTTTTATTTAATATAAGTGGGATTTTTTCAATATCATTTTTTAGAAATGAAATCACATGTCTTTTACATGTCACTCAACATCACAATTTTTTGAAAATTGGAAGATATTGTTTTTTTTTGAAGAAAAAAGTTTAGAAAATTCATATCAAATACAAATTATGATGAAAAATTCTTGAAAAAGATTCCATCCAAGGTGTACATCATAGTGCCAAAACTTATGTAAATGAAACTAAAGTAAGAGTATGAGCCAATCATGATTATAGGCCAGAAGTTCTATTTGCAATAACTTATTCAACTTTATGTATATTCAAAAATTTCATATTGGATTAGAAACTAGACTTCATAAGCTTCATTTCATGAGTGGACTCAATTTCAAAATATATAATTTCAATGGCTCAAATTTGCATTTAGAGCAAAAGCTAGAAGTCTGTACAATTCCCATAGAATTTGCTCCTATCACAAACATTTTCTTCTTTGGACAAAACATGACTGAGGCAAGTTTCATTGGCTCTAATGCTTACTCATTCAATGAACTCTTCAAGAAGAATTGGATGAATAACGGCCGTTTACATCGATCATCATCCTCAATGCCATCCAAGAAGACACTTTTTGGAATATGAATGGTGGAGATTTTCCCACCTCCAACATGGTCCCCGCAACAATTAGGCACTCCTATTACACTAAGGGTCGCTTCACACCAAGACCAAGGTCAAGAGGCTTTTGAATTCCACTAATGAGATTGCCAAAATGGCCAAAATTTGGCCTCTCGCCTTCACACCAAAGGCCGAAGTTCAAACTCCATTGCCCTCCATTGAGCCTACATGGCAACACTTTTAGAGAATTTTGGCGCCAAAGTGACAACCTTGCAAGTGGAAACTTGAGTTGCCGTTATTAGACTACCAAAACTTCTTTTGACAGGTAGTCAACTTCCTTCAACATATATAATTTAAAGTATTATTTAACCCAAAAGTTTGGGCTGAAATTTTGAGTGCCAGCCTCTCAACTTGGTATAGTGTAAAGCGGCCCGTAATCCTTAAACATCAGTTGGAAACTATATATACATGCATGTATTTTTCCTCTGTAGAATATAAAGAGTGTACTTAATTTTAGCAAGACTTACACCTTTCGATTGTAGATTCTTTTATTGAAATGTTTCATTTGGAGGTCATTGCAATATCTGAAGCGGCACATGTCCAAATACGATACCATACATGTAGAATATTGTGACCACCAGTGACACCTTCTTATGTGATTAAGGGTTAAGTGTGTCGAGTTTGTCTGTAGTTCCACTCTGACATATGTTTAACAAATCATTAGTAACTGTACAACATGGCTGCACTCTCATTTTAGTTTGTGTATTGGCGTGGACTCATCTACCAAATATTGCTATTCGTCTCTGTGTTTTCATCTGAGTTTGCTTATATGGACTTGCAAACTTGTAGTCTATCCTCTTTGAAGGTTTAAGCCAAGGCACGATGTCTCATTCCATGTACGGAGTAGTGTATGTTGTTGGACTCAATACTCCTATGTTGAATGATATATGATCCGGGCAATTTGAAAACGAAATTTGTGTTTGTTTGCATGGCTAGTATTGTTATTCACGTCTAATTATTCAAAAACCTTGGGAAGAACTGCAGATGAAGAATGGTAGCAGGCCAGACTTTGGATTCAAAATTGAGAAGTTAGCAACGATGACCATACAAGGGCATCATCATGTGTTCCTGCTCATCATCCTCGCATGTGGCTTCATCTTTGGCGGAGTTGACGGCAACTTCATCATGCCTACTCCACAAATTCATGTGCCTAGAGCAATGCAAGTTCGACGCCGACAACTAGACGCTGATCCTGATCGATGTAGACGTGTCCTGCACTCGGACAAGCGCAAGCATTAATACGCGTCGCCTACTACACAACACCCGTGCGCATGAAGGACCTAGCAACAAAGACTGTGGCATCCTTCAACACCAACTTCACCTTTCGAGAGGAGCCCAAGGTCTACAACGCATCGGACAACAACATAAATAATAAGTGGAGACAAGGCGACGACTTGACCTTCATGATGTCAAGCTCGAACAACCATACAGGCAAATCCTCCGGAAGCTTCGACATCTTTAGTATATTTCTTCCGAATCGGATAGACGCAACGGTGATTGCAATGGAGCTCGATAGCTAGGTGAGCAATAACATTGATCCTAATATGACCCAGGCAGGGCATCTGGGATTGGATGTGGGAAGCACCATCTCAGATGTTGAATTCAATTGTTTTGGTTATGTTAGAAACCAGAGTGCGATCAACATCTTGTTATCGCACCAAGATATTGTGACTTGCAGATGTGGATTGAGTACGATGGGGTGACAAATAATCTGCAGCTTAAATTATCAAACACCTCGTCCAGACCAGACATTGCATATACTAGCTTTGGTTTTGTCAACCACCGAAGCTCAAGGTAGTAGTGTAAATTGTTGAAGAGCCGCATATACAAGTAATTGTAGAATTGAAAAGTATCGGTGACCCCTATGAGAGGCCCTCGGATCCAAGGCTCACCTAGAGGAGTCACTAGTACTTTTATATTTTTGCATTATCAAGATTGTCCTCGTCATCATCCTTGTGTTTTTTTATCGTGATCCAGAGTTTGAGCTAGTCTGTGCTTGTGATATGAACAAGTATTGTGCAATTTGAAAAGTACCGGAGACCCCTATGAGAGGCCCTCGGATCCGAGGCTCACTTGGAGGGTAGCTGGTACAATAGGATTTTTGCAAATTCCTACATGTGATGTTTGCGCGCTTGAGCACAGAAGATCCGGCGGATTCGAAGGTGCTGTTGGAGAGGTTGAGATCTGTGTATGCGTTGATTTTCTTTTGTTATGGTGAAGAGGAGGACAAAAACGACGACGACTGTGGAAGTGCGAATCACGGACAGGAAGTGGTAGGTTGACGTGAACAAGGAGTTGTACGTGAAGCCGCCGTACTAGAAGCAGCTGGTGCGCAAGGTGAGGTCGTAGTACCTGCGGCCTTGGGTGTCCACGCCCGAAGTAGAGTGGATGAATTACGACGCGCACAACTATTAGATGAACTTCGGCGACAGGTGCGCCTACCGCGACTCTGCATCATGTCATTCTTTTCACATGTTTTGACTACTCAAGCACAAAGTAATTGTGCCAGTTTGGATTCCACTCTCCTCTAGATCTATGCAACAAAGAGTGTAAATTTCATTTTTACTTGTCTACTTCACATCATAAACCTCCTTGAAAAAACGTGGAGGAATGGTGAAAGTGCAGGTGGTCACAATTTTTCCAACATTAGAATTTGATTAAGGGAGAAGACACCCTCAAGCCTTGAAAAACAAAGATGATGTAAGGTAATAGTTACAAAATAACTTATAACCATATTGTACACAACAAAAGACCTGCAAAGACTTGATGAACCTCCATGGAAATTTGTAATGCATCAAAGGTTCTAAATGAAGAAGAGACAAAATGGATGTCGAGATCTTTTTACATCTTTTCAGCCAATATAGCCAGAAGGAGTCCTCGTTTGAGTTTTGAAGGCTTGAAATATGTCCCATTCCCAGTCCCGGTACTACTGAACACTAGTCATGCGCCACAAATACATGAGCGACTCTATAGTTTTTGGTCTCATGATGTTCTATGCTACTCCAACTTCCATTCTCTATTCCTTCCAAGACAGTAATTGATTGATTAGCCTCGGTGTTATACGCAGTGCAACCACAATATATACAACTTACTCACAAAAGAAGCCATATTTAGAAAAACAAGCACATTATCACAAAAAAAATGTGGTCAGAAGCCAAGACTCACCCCACCAAAGTTGTAATTTTCTCCAGCCAGCTTTGACTTTGTTGAACTATACATGTTGAAGCATGTCCTACCAAGCTGCAGAATCAAATCGCAAGAAATCATTCGATAGAATAAAAAGACGCCACGATCATGAGGTCATAAAAATAAAAGCGATACCAACTTCTATAATACATGTCAACTTGGAACTAATATTTCAACAACGACTTGTATACCTCCTTAACAAGGTCCAGATACTCTTTAGCTTTTTCAGACAATGCTCCCTCTATACCAAGAATGAGCATCCCTGGTGTGAAGTACGCCAACTCGTCCATCTGCGGACAAAATGTTGATCAGAGTTAAACTGAACTCTTCTAAAAGATTAATGAATCGCAATGGATTAAAAGGTGAAGCTAGAGAGGTCAAGATTTGTCTGTGCTCATGATATGAACAAGTATCGCGCAATTTGAAAAGTTCCGGTGACCCTAGTGAGAGGCCTTCGAATCCGAGGCTCACTTGGAGGAGTCACTAGTACTTTTATATTTTTAAACTATGAAGAACGTCCTCGCCATTAGCCTTGTGCTTTTGATCGTGATCTAGAGTTTGAGTGGGTTGTGCTCATGATTTGAACAAGTATTGTGCAATTTGAAAAGTACCAGTGGCCCTTGTGAGAGGCACGTGGATCCGAGGTTTACCTAGAAGGGTCACTGGTACTTTTATATTTTAGCATTTTCAAGAACGTCCTCAACTCTTTGTCATCATCCTCGTGCATTTTAATCGTGATTCAGAGTTTGAGCTAGTTTGTGCTCATGATTTGAACAAGTATTGTGCAATTTGAAAAGTATCGGTGACCCTTGTGAGAGGCCCTCATATCCGAGGCTCACCTAAAGTGTAGCTGGTACAATAGGATTTTTGCAAATTCATACATGTGATGTTTGTTTGCATGAGCTGAAGTTGCCCACTTGTAACCCCTTTGAGAGGCCCTCGGATCCGAGGCACACTTGGAGGGATCAATGGTACTTTTTCATTCTTCAAAATGCATGCATGTTGACGTTGTGATTATAGTTTATATGAGTTGAAGTTGCTCAAGTTTCACACTTTTAGTTAATATTTACAAGACACTTGAGACCCTTTTGAGAGGCCCTCGGATCTGAGGCACACCTGGAGGGGTCAATGGTACTTTCTTATTCTTCAAAATACATGCACGTTCTTGTTGTGATGCTTGTGTGCATGAGTTCAAGTTGCCCGAGTTGCGCTATGAAAATTGGTATTTGAAAAACACTTGAGACCCCTATGAGAGGCCCTTGGATCCGAGGCACACATGGAGGGGTCACCGATACTTTTTCATTCTTCAAAAGCCATGCATGTGTGCGTTGATATTGGGCTTTAGCTCGGGTTTGCCTTGTGAATATAGTTGTTGTGCTTGCTTACAGTCAACATGGTGCCGAGTGTATAGCTTCAAAGTTGTTCTTAGAACCTCATCATCCAAAGGACGGTCTACTCTATATGTTTGTCCTTTAAAATTTAGGGGAGGTTTAATATTATTGGTCTACAAGGGTCAACTAGAGCTCAACAATTGCCCCAAGTGACTCAATTGGAGACCCAAGTGATCTACTTGGAGGCCCTAAGTCGCTCAACTAAGGCCCTAAGTGCTTTACTAGGGGGCCTCCAGTGGCTCAACAGAGGCTCCAAGCACTGTACTTGAGGGCCCCAAGTGACTCAACTGGGGGGCCTAAGTGATCTACTTGGGGGCTCCAAGTCGTTCACTGAAGGTCCCAAATGCTCTACTTGGGGGCCCCAAGTGCTTTACTTGGGGCACCAAGTGATGTACTTGGGGGCTCCAAGTCGTTCAACTAGTGCCCCAAGTCGCTCAACTAGGGTCCCAAGCGCTCTACTTTGGGGCCTAAGTCGCTCAACTTGGGCCCTAAGTGCTCTATTTGAGGGCCCAAAGTGGCTGAAAGGCTCCAGGTGCGCGCTTAGGGGGGGGAAACGGACGAGGCTATTTTGCGAGCGTAGAGTCGCGAGCGGAGAGCGGTGAGCCTTGGTTTGCGAGCGTAGAGTGCAAAAAAGATAAGCTTATGTAGAAAAAGTAAAAGTTTGTGATTTTTGTAACAAGAATAAAATACTAAATGTAGTAATTCTAAGGTCCTATTACCGTGGATTAGGTGGCTTAAACATTGGGCATGTCAAAATATTCTTAAATAATAGATGGACTTCACGTGAAAAAAAGGTGCTAGTCAACAAGAAGAAGGCCTATGACCATGGTGATAAGGTTGTCCAATAATGAGAAGATATGATTTCTATGGCTAAGAAGATAAAGGAGAAATATAATAGAATGTGTGGAGATAGAGAGCGGACGGAAAGTTGGTTGCGGGCACAAAATTGAGGTGGATAAAGAAAAATGACCTGAGAAAGACTCTTATGGAGGGACAATGTCTGGTATAGATAAGGGCCCCGTATGAGGAAATGGTAAGGGGCACAGAGAGGTAGAGGGTGATGGTGTAGGAGTTTGAAAGAGTGAGTTTACGATAGAACTACGGTTTAGGGGAAGTGTGAAGGAGATCGGCTTAGGGCATCTGAGTGTTAGAGGGTGTGACAGTGATGGTTGAGAGGTGCAGAGAGCCTAATACCAAAACCCAAAACAACTCGACAAGTGTAGAACCTACGTGCATTAAACAACCATCTTCACGTCATTTCCATGTGAAATAGAAGAAACTGCACATAAATAAAATATTCAGGTGGCCCTTTAGTCTCACCACAATTTTCATATTAATAAAATAAAATAGGCAAATGGATGAAAAACATATTTAAGCACCGTAGTGTTTTAGAAGCAGAATCTGAAAGACTCGTTTTATCTCATTCCAAGTGAAACTAGGAGCGTGCATGAAAACATCTAGGTCCTGGTCGAATCCACATACTATGGTAAAGATGTAGTAGAGGTGCTTGCAGTAGGTCCAAGCACCACGATTACCTAGTGACTTCTTCGACATCTCTGTGAAGGATGGACAATCACATGATGGGAACTGACCAATTGTCAACATATACCGTGAAACCTTGGAAATGCTACTAGACTGTAAAGTAATTATGCAGCCAAGAGCAGGAGGCGGTACCATAAAGATATCACAGATCTTCGTAGCTACCAATAGTGCAGAGGCACAACTGTTGTGGTGTTTAGTAGTAGGAGTTTTAAGATTCCTGCGGATGGGCTTTCCGAATCTTGTAGTTGGGTGGTCCGAAGGATTGGGAGGAAGAGGGTAGTTCGCGAGGTCCACGGAATCGCCTTCGCCAAACAACTTGTGAGGAGACATCTTAACTCGCTCTGCAAGTCTGAAGCCGCCACACTCGAGAGCAAATATCTCCGACTTGCTAAGATTAGTGCCCATCTTCACCAGCCATACGTCTGGGACAGGGGGTTTAGAAACAACCCACGGTCGTCGAGGGCTGTAGACACAACGATGGATATCGTCTTTGCAATTCTGGTCTTCTTGTAATTGTCCATGAGGCCACTATAGGTTGGAGCAGCCGTAGGTGGCCCGCTCTGCACAATATTTGTAACACATCTCTTTCTGCCATGCATGGCAGAGCAAGCTTTTCCTGAGGTCTTCGGAAGCCTTACGATGTGCCACTGCCTCTCGTCGCAAACAGTCTCCTGAACTGATTTAACATGTTGCACATGAGGCAAAGTAGCCGGAGTCTTAGACAAATGAACCTCAACTGGAGCAGGCCTCATTTCAGACTACAAATCAAAGTCGTTAGCTGTGAGATCAACAATCTTTGGATCGTTCTTTTGTCTCCTAAGTCGTGGACGGGAGACACTAATCTTGTCAGGGCGGTGGAAATCAAATTCAGAGCCTGGAAGAAGGTCTGCTTTCCGTTTCAACGAAACGTTCCATTCTTCTTCACCTTCTAGGTGAGGATCTCGTGTGCAAAGTTTTTTTGCACCCGACATTGTGGTGAAAGTTGCTTGAAGAACTGTAGTATTTCCAATGCGCTGAGCGGTTCGATGGGCATTACGGAGTCGGAGTTCCTCCTTGTCAGGCCCATTTTCGGGCTTTCACCCTTATGAAACTAATATTAGGCAATAACCTGCATGAATTTGCGGACCATGTCATCAACGGTGGCGACATAGAGATCGTTCTGTCTTTTGCTAGACTGTTGCAGCCATTTGCTGTGGATTCTCTCGGCCAAATTACACAAAGGCATTTCCGTAAGTTCGACGTCGGATAGATCCTGCAATGAGAAAGATTCAGTAGGCATGATTTGGCAACTGGAGTTCGAAATGCACTCAAAGACTCAAAGTGATAACAACAGTGCAAGGGAAGACGTGGTTCAGCAGAGGGCAATGGCGACAACGCCTCGAGACTGGTGAAGAACAAACACCTTCGTCGCGGATACGAATGAATGACAAGCACTTCGTTGCTCATGTGAGCAGGCAATGTCGGCTACGTTCAGTTCCTAGAACAGACTACTCCAATTGTATTACTGTGGGAGGGCAGCCGATATCGGCGTCCTATACTAAGGATAGAGAAAAACCTGGAGGAACAAGAAGTGCTCAAAAGAAAAGAAATTTTTTTTAAAAAATGAAAGGGAAAAAAACCAAAAGAAATGGAAAGAAGATGGAAAAAACCGGGAAATACGAAAAACAATCAATAAAAAATAATGAATTGTGAATGTAAACATACCGGCAACAAATAATGAAAAGGTTTCATTTTGTATAGAATAGATTGTAAGACTGACGTTGCCACGCACACTACTAGAATTTGGTGAAAGGAATTAACAACGCGGGTTTTAGTACTGTAGAATGTAAAATGAAATAACTGAGTACAAAGCAATGTACACTGCTAAAGCCCATCAACACTTTTTAGAATAAAGATATATAAAGAAATATGATTCTAAAGGAACTTACTAGCTGCATGAATCCGCCCCATTGCCGGTATATGAAATGCCAGAATGCAAGCCACAAGTCAAGTCTTGGAAGTGCCTCCTCTGTTGCGGCACCAAAAGACAACCACCATTCTCGGATTGCCAAATATCGACTTTGGGCATCTTCCAAAGAGATGGAGTCCTTGTGGTGCTTGCAGAGACGACAATGTTGGTCCTGAAGGTCGGCCGTAATGTCTGCCTTAGTGTACTTTTCGAGTGATTGCATCCAATGAAATAGACAAGTCCTCTCGCGATTGTCCACTGGCACTGCAAGGTCGCCCGAACCGTACAAAATACGCACCGCATTCCAATTTGACTGAGCGCTGTCCACCATGAATCCTTTAAAATTTGGGTCAGAGATACCATGCCTCTTTGCAACATTATTGAGACTCTTCCAGAAAATTTGTTGGGCATCAACGTCCTATGACTGCATATCGCACACAACAACTGTCATAACACGGCAGAATGTCAAATCGTAAACATGACAAGCCATGGTGGTCCACTCCTTGACGCGTTTCACGTGGTCAAACATCATCCACGCCTCTTCCAAATCGCCTCTAGGGTGCATTTGCTTTACTAAATCAACCCCGCATCCAGGACCAACCTCGGACATCTTGAAAATAAAAACTTTCTCCGTCTTTGTTCCTTGTCCAGGAAAGCGGTTCTCCTCGATGAATGCCCAGCTACTGGAGCCCCTCAACTTTGTTATACTATCCATAACTCCAAATCGTTGCAAGTATCGGAAAGTGATTACTTCATTCCAAATATTTGGGGAGGACATCTGCTTGAACTTGTCCGGAACTGGAATGAGTTCCTCAAATGGAAGAACCTTCTGAGGAACACCTTCTGGGCATAATAGTAATTCTCCTAGGTACTCCTTGTCGGTTGCCCTCCTCGCCATGGCCGTCGTCGGCCAAAATGACGGCCATGGCAAGGAGGGTTCGGCCCTCCTCCTCGCCATGGCCGTCGTCTTTGCAGGTGAAGGCAGGGAAGCAGCAGAAAGGGCAATTGCCGAAGAAGATGTTTTACAGGCGCATAATATTCCTCTCAGTAATATCCAATTCTCGGTATAAGTGATGATATCTCGAGAGTTTGATGCTAGATTTGTCTTTTCCTTTTGTTGGATTGACCTCAAGACGCTACATTGCAGGCCGACCATTCTCACTGAACTTGACTGGTCTGAAAGCTTTCCAGATTTTTTCTCGCACGAAGAAACTACAGGTAGAGGAAAAAACAGCCGTTGAGACCAAATTGGTGCCCTTCAAAAGACCCCCTTAAATGTATATCAAAGAAACCTCTAAAAGAGCAGCCGACATCGGCGCCTACAAAGAGGACCTTTTAAATGTATATGAAGGGAACCTCCAATATGGCAGCCGACATTGGCAACTTCTTAGAGGACCCCTTAAATGTATATTATGGAAACCTCCAAAAAGGTAGCCAACATCGGCACCCGTCTACAAGACCCCTTCAATGTATAATAAGGGAACCTTCAAAAGGGCAGCCGACATTGGCTGCCTCTAGAATGTGCAACATGCTCTGGAAAATTTGAAGATATTTCTGAAATGGTATTACATTTTATCATTGGATATTGTACGAATGAGTTATTTGCGGATGAAGTTATGAGATTCAGAACTTCATCCATTGATAACTCATCCGTACAATGTCCAATAATAAAGTGTAGTACCATTTCGGAAATATCTTCAAATTTTCCAGAGCGTGTTGCACATTCTAGAGGCAGCCAATGTCGGTTGTCCTTTTAGAAGTTTCCTTGGTATACATTTAAGAGGTCTTGTAGAGGATCGCCAATGTCGGCTGCCTTTTTGGAGGTTCCTTAACATAAATTTAAAGGGTCTTCTGGAGAGGCGCCGATGTCAGCTACCCTTTTTATGGTTCCCTTAATATACATTTACGGGGCCCATTAGAAGAGCGCTAATGTCAACAACCCTTTTGGAGGCTCCCTTAATATATATTGAAGGGATTCTCATGAGGGTCGCCGATGTCGGCTGCTATGTTGGGGGTTCACTTGATATACATTTAGGGGGTCCTCTTGGAGAGGGAAGATGTCGGCAATTCTTTTGAAGGTTCCTTAATATACATTTAAGGGGTCTTCTAGGAAGGCGCCGATGTTGGCTACCCTTTTGGAGGTTTCTTAATATACATTTAAGGGGTTCTCTTGAGGGGCGCCAATGTCGGCTGCTCTTCTGGAGGTTCCTCTAATATACATATAAAGGGACCTCTTAAGGTGCACCAATGTCGGCTCTACTTTTGGAGGTTTTTTTAATAAAAATTGGAGAGGCCCTCTAGAAGGGTGCCAATGTTGGCAGCTCCTTCAGAGGTTCCTTTATAAAACCTTAGAACTGGCGTCTACATAGGTGTAGATGTTGACATTTTCTTTGAAGTTCTCTAAAAAAAATAAGAGGGCTCTTTAGAAAGGTATGATTGTCTCCATGGGTTGCTGAAGTAGTAGACTTCCAAAAGGACGTTCAAATTCAACCTTCACTTTGTAGGTAGGTGATATTACCAGTTGTTAGTTTAAATAAACTACAGTCTAGGAGATTCTTGTAGCTAAGCGGCTGCCGTCAAGCGGAGACCATAAGGCATGTTCCAAGTCTCTATCTGGAGTCTGCCGATATTGATTGCTTCTATATCGTGACGTACTATTATCGTAGTTTTGAACATTAGTGCACTCTCACCTATCATTCATTGCATCCTTTGTTAATGCAATCGTATTTTTTTTATTCAGAAACAGTTTGATAATGTCGTTCCAATGCAACTCGGATGTTTCAAGAGCAATTTTCTAGATAAGTCAATTCAGTGGACAACGGAGAAACTCCACAAGGTGGTCAACAAAGTTGTGATGAAAGTGAAAAAAAGATGACATCTATGTTACAGAAGCTGCTGCCCATTGTAGACCCTAAGTATACTCCATAGTCCCTCGAACAAATCAGGCTACATAATCAGAGTCTAAAAGATTATCCGAAGATGTCTCAAAATTTTTTGATTTATCCCTCAACCTCTACAATGGACGTTGCCAAAAAGGTCAAGTGGTTGGAGTGCGAGAATAAGCTAGCTTCTTTGCGTGTTTTATTGAAATTTCTAGTGGAAAAACTTGCTGACCATTCTTTTCTTGGATAGCTGATGAAGGCAAATTGGTAAGCACGTGTTTGTTTCAATACCTTTAATAATCTTGATTCTAAACTAATTCATATAATCTCACTAGAGATGCTTCTGCAGCTTTCAATTGAGGTGGTGGTCTATTTAATTCTACATTATCTGAACTTGGAGAGGCGATTGACTTTCATCATTTAGGCTTTTAGAGAGTGTCTCATTCTATTGATTCAGGATTACGTAGAGTGGATGTGCATTTGCCATATAGCTATGGGACTTGGCGGTTCTTGACAAGTTGGATGTGAAGGGTGTGCACAAGAACCGCATTGCAGAGTTGGGCGTCGGACTTTCATAGGTCATGACCTAGGTCTTATACAGATATTTTTCTACATCTTGTATGCAAGGAAGACGGCGTTAAAGATGCGTGCATACTTTGAAATTTATCTAGATTGTGATGGCAATAGGTGCATTCTAGCTGAAAACATCCCAAAAAGTAGGCCCATCTACATAAATGCGGGTGATACTTCGACTCCCCAATGACCAAATCCCTATCTTTGACATCAAAATCAGAAATGGCATTTAGCCCGATTAAGTTGGCACTGAGATTATGGTTCCTCTGCTAGATGCTACGGCGCCTATAAAGCAGACAAGAGGAACGCAGAAAAAGGCGGCTGAAGCTGAGAAGGCAAAGAAAGAGAAAGCAGCGGTGGAGGCAAAAACAGTCGTGGAGGCTGAAGCTGTTATGAAGTTGAAGGTTGTGGTTGCCAAGGCCGAAGCGAGCATGAAGCTCTTTGCTGAGGTTGCTATTGCTGAGATGACAACAAAGCATGCGGCTCATAATGAGACCCTCGCGGTAGTGGATTTAAGTGTTGACACATATATCATTGATCTAGTCCACATTATCCTAACTGTTGCAGTTACTGCTCAGAGCCATTACTCTGGCCCACTACCATTATGAGAGGATGAATAAAGTCCCCTCTCCTTTATTACACATAAATTGAAGTAGAAAGTAGATGTACTTCCCGCTTCATTTTGTCACATCCTACTTCAATCTTTATTGAGCCCACAAGTATCAAGAAGATAATCGAAGTATTGTCTGGTGTTCATGCTTGTGTACCAAATCTAAATAACTTTGTCTTTCAAATTCAATTTATTTTTTCACTCTTTGCACTTAAGTTAATTTATTCATTCTTTTTATTTCATTCTTGAAATCCATGTCGTTGTTGCCAATGAACAAAATACCTTTGTGGAGAGTGTGGCCACATTCTCATTGGTCCCACAAAGGTGTTGCATTGCGCATCAGCACCTCAGTAAAGAGAGTGCCAAAATTGACATTGATTGAAGGAAGTGATGACTTTAGATTGCTACTGAATTTCTAATTTGATGCCGTCGTTTTGATTACATTGCATCACTGCAATGTTCCAGAGTCGTTGATTTCAAGCTCTTCTCTTCATCCTATTCAAACTCTACGACGGATAGAGTATCCACTATGGAAAATATAAACACTACTCTCGTACTACTAAACATGCTCTTCCCCTCCAAGCAACCTTTAAAATTACTCTACATTAGTTCATACGCAAATCTGCTGTAGCAGTTGAGTATGTGGTCCCTCACTATGTCTATTGAAGATATATTGCTTCTCGAGTTCTTCTTAAGAAAATTATTTAAATACCAATACTAGTTCCACATACATGGTTGGATTCCCTTAGTTGACAGAAATCACGATTAAAATTTTTACTTAATTCAAATTCAGAGTCTCCCTCTTTAAATCTCACTTACTCGTTGGATATTTATAAGTCTTGATGAATAACTAGTTGAAATTGTATTTGGAATCCAACTTTCCTCTCCTCTTTCTGTGCAAAGAATTGTTTTCATCAAAACACAATTCATCCACGGTCATAGGGTAGTAGTACCCATTTCATCGGTCAGTCCCTACTCTAATTTCACTTCTAGTGGCAATTTAGTACATCTTAATAGCACTTCAATCTCAGATCTAGTCCAATTTTCACGGCTATAGGACCCTATCCTAAATGTTCACTTTTACTTTTCCTATAACTTTAACTTTAAATTTCTGTAAACTTTACCTTTTTGTCCTTAAACTCTCTACTTTTTGCGCTCTGGGCTCGCGAACCAAGGCTCGCCGTTCTCCGCTCGCAAAATAGCTTTCCTCGGGGAGGAACACACGCGCCTGGAGGGGAGGCGCGCATGCTTGAAGGGGAAGGAGTGCGCGCTTGGGGGAATCACGTTTGAGGGATTTGCGAGAGCCTAGACTTAGAAGGAGAATGCAACTCACGCATGACTGTGCTTTTGAGCTTTTTGAGGCATACTTTTTATGGACTAGAACCAAATTTCAATATATGTTTATGGAAAAATACATTCAATCACCTTAGTCAATATTTTATGAACTTTGGTCAATATACATTGAAAACTCTTTATCTTTTGAACTTCTATATGTACTATGTAGACTTCCACATCAATCATTTTTCTTAGGCTGATTTGATTCTTGCAAGTACCGGTCATTTCTAATGGTGCTCTTACAACAATATCTTCATCATTGGATATCTCTACATGACTATCATGTGATCCATCTGACTCTTCATCATCTCCACTTTTAGGTGGTCTACTTTGAGACACGTTATCTCTACTTCGGATTTCTTTGCTAAATTAAATACGAATGGGAAAATGTATTTAAAGGGTTAAGGTTGACTTCACAACAGACTACACCAATGTATACTATAAATTTTCATGATAACTAAACTTGTCGCGTAGGTGATACAACTCAAAGTATGTGTCCACAATCCAAACATGTCATTTTATGAAAAATAGTTAACCCATTTAGGGAATAATAAATATAGACCACCAAGTTCTACTTATATGAAATACCTATTGAGAGTAATTGAGCACTCATAGTATAAATGTAAAGACCAATATCTCCTGAAACTTTAGTTGCCCTTTCAAATAACTCCAATCTTCTACAATTTTCTAGATTGACCCCTAAAGTTCTATGACCATGTTTCACCAAAAAACACCAAAAATTGACATTTTGGGGATAAGTGTTATAAATTACAACAAATCTAATTCTTTTGTTTTGTTATTCTTGTAGACTCTAAAGTGTTATAAATTACAATTTCAAAAATCCAACTATCAATTTGAAATGCAACTTCTCTCTAAATTTGATATTACAATGTGAAACCAACTAAATTTTTTATAATTATATATTGTTGTCTCTACAATTATAAAATGGGTAAGTTAACCCATAGAGGAAAATTGACCTACAATGAGCAATCTTGTTTCTATTATGTTTTTTCTAAATCTCCAATTGTAATAAATAGAATCTATGTTTTTTTTGTTCCGATATTATTACAATTTGGGAATTGTAATAAATTGTGTATTTGTAATACATTTGTAAATTTTTATAAATGACGTGAACAACATTTGGACACATATATTAAATAGATTGGACAATCACATGGTTTTAGAGTGAAATTTTTGCCTTCTTTATCATTGTTGGTAGTTTAAATTATTGAATTTTTTCAAATAAAATATCATTTACTGACGAGAATGTAAAACACCATCGTGAGACCATAAGTCCACCATGTTTTTATTATCATTAATGATTATCTTAATTCTGACATTTGGTATAGAATTACCGCATCATGAATATTGAAATAAGTTTTATAAATGTTGAAAATAATCATTTCATTTTGAAGTTTACATTTACTATGGTAAATCTTAGAACGGTACTTTCCAATATTGAATTATGAATTTCCTCCTCCGCCTGACAGCTACAGCCCTTCTTACAAGGTCACTGAGAACCTATGTCTTGTCCTTCTTCATTTTGTTTTTAAATTTGTCCAAAGAGTCTAAATATAAATGACGGCCATATGCGCTACTTTTATATTTAAGAAAATATACTATAGGTGAACCTCTGGTCGGGCGTAAATTAATTAGAAAAGCCCATGCCGAATTAAGTGGATTTTTTTTTTGAAAATGCCAAAATTGTAAAAAATGTACATTTATAGATTTTGGCACATGGAGAGACATCAAAGGGGATTAAGACTTGGAAAAGTTCATCCATGACACTTCATGCATAAACACTTGGGTTTGGAATCCCAAGGTCTTGACTTCAATCCCCATGGGTGCCAAAAAAAGCCAAATATAGTAGTCTTTGATTTCTTGCCAAAAATAACATTATTGTTATTTTGAATGCCGAATGTCATTTTTTCACTTTAATTAATTGTTCGGCATTAAAGTGCCAAACTAGAGGTTCACCTACGGTAATGCAGCGTTCTCGTTTCCTTCTTTGTTCATTTCACTAGAATCCAATACTTTTGAAGTATTTTTGGTGTAAAGCTGTCACGGTACCTTAAGGGTTAATACGTTTCATTACTTTTAACGAAGAAAAATTAAAAATTAAAAAATAAAAAAGCTCGAGGTCCACATTTTCTTGTCCTTTTATAATATTTTTCTTAAATTTGTAAAAATAGTTCAGTCTATACCCACATCAATAGGCATTTCTTTTTATTCCATAAAAAAAACCATGCAAACAACTGTCATAAATTCATTGCTCACCACTCGCCGCTCACTGCTCCCCACTGACAAGATAGCATTCTTGGAACCAATGGTGCCTTTTAAAAAAATTGAATTGCAATTTGGTCTGACTTATAAACTGTACCAAGGCCATCAAAATTGATTGATTTGAAATACACTAAATGTTTATATTACATGTTTCAAATCAATCCATTTTTTTAATTATGTGTTGAATAATAGTTGCAAATAACTGCAAATTATATTTATCTTTGCATCCAAATGTCAAGATTCAGTTCACATATCAAATAAACTCAAGTACATTCCCTATGAAAATAAATGACATGCATAATTAGCTTGTTTCTAATGTTGTAGTCTATACTTTTGAAATCTTAATTCTTCTATTTTGATTTAAATACTTGAAACTTTGTGATATCTACCAAAGGATGTTGTGAAATGGCAATAGTTCTCTTTTAAGACTTGATCCCTAAATGCCAATAAGAAAATTGATAGATATCCAATTTAGGATTTAATATCCAACTTTAGAACATACTATAACTATCCAAATTTCCAGAGTCTACATATAAGTTGTGATAAGAATATAATCTTTTAATATTGAGATGGATGAAATTATTGTTTGGTAGGATCAAGACTATGTTTCACTAAAACAATCAAGAATTGCCATTGCAAGACTAATTGAAACAAGTTTTTACTATTTTAAACCATAGGATCTTTAAGTTAACTAGTGTGAGAAGACACTCAAATTTTTTCATAAACTTTGACCACATGCATCAAGAGATGCATGCATTTGAAGAGTGCAATATGGTTTTTTTCTTCCCATCGCGAACAAACTCATCATGTTTTTTTACAGTTTAAGATAATGGCCTATTTTTCCACTAGACATCGTACAAATTTTATGGATCTAGCTTTTTCTACCTTGAGTTAGGTCATCGCATGCCAAAATTCACAAGTACTATAGGTTTTTAGGATATGTGAAATGGATTTGCAATGATAGGGGTATTGAAAGTAGCCATTAACATAGGCAATAGAGTTTATGTTTAAAATAGATAAATGGTTGGACCTAAAATCAAAATAGTGGATAAAATTATTATGCCTTCTTCTGAAGAGAAAAAATATATATTTTTATTCTTTTAAAAAAAATATGAAAATCCTTAATTCTAATGCGTTGAAAAACAATAAGAGATGTCAAAAAATTTCCTCCACTACTACTTCCATCAAAAAATGAACTATTTAGCTCAATAATAGAACTATTTAACTTTGCAATAGTACTAATCACCTGTGTAGTATCCTACTCGCTCCCTAAAAAAGTACTTTGGGCATCATAACTTTTTCATTAAAGGTAGAATAAATTGTGTTTCCACAAAGGTTTTAATAATGCCCATCTATACTAAAAATTCCAAGATGAATATTCTAAGTTGACATCATAGGAACCTAACCAAACCTTTAAAGAGCCCAATCTGAGACATTTGGTCTTTTAGGGCTTAAGCATCACAACATTCATTCATAGTCTAAAATGTAGATGCTTGGGTATTTTGAGGTTAATACTTGCTTCATTGTAACCTCTAAAGATTCATTTTTTCTTAACCCTTTCTGGCCGAGTGACCTGATTCTAGTCGTCTTCAAAATTTCCGGGATGAAGCCAACGGGTAGATTATGAAGTCTTAAAGATGCCGCATAGTAGTAGCTTTGTGGGAATGTAGTTCTTTTCTTACATTGAATCCTCTGCTAAGAGCAAATTACTCAGCTTCACGCAACTCAAAAAGTTTGCTTCAAGTTTCTAATAACATATAGATTCTTCATGCAAACATATAAAATTTTAATCTTTAATATTATTTTAAAAACTTTAGATGTAAGAAATCATTTCAACCCAAGTCAAACATTTGTACACATTGTTAAATAAGTCACCAAAAAAATCCAAATAAAAATCAAAGATTTAAATACTATTAACTATTCTTTTGATCCGCAAGATGTAATTTGAACTTTCTTGTCAACTATTTGGATTCTTGTTCTATAAAAAAATTAAATTCTCAGTGGGCAAGGAATCAATGATCATATATAGCATGTTGGTATAAAATTTTGACCTTTTCTACTCAAAAACTTTGACACGAAAAGTGAAGTCAGTTTTAGTTGATCCTTATCACACGGGAGATAAAAAGAATCTTCTTCTGCACTTCAAACAATATATTTTTAAAATATGTGCAGTTAAATTCAATAAATTTTTGTGAGAATATAAATCTACTAGTTTTGATCAAGTTGATACTAGTTTGGTTTAAATTTTGAAAAATTGTTATTCTTTCCTTTTCTACTCTTACACTAGGATGGACATCTAAAGTGCTTTTGTTGTGAACTAGTGAAGTGACTATTGGAGTAATGTACCTTCAAATTCTAAACCTTCAATCATACATTTGAAAGAAGAATTTTTTTCAAATGTCAATCAAACAATGACCATATAATTTTCAAGAATATGAATTAGGTGCTAATCCATTGCAAATATAAATACAATAAAACTATTTTTAGTCAAACTCAATGTACTTTTATACACTATTCAACAACATCTTAGATTTCCTAATAAACTTTTTATTTTCAACTATCAAAATGACTTCTTTTAAGAGAATTTGTTATTTTTAAATATATTTATTTTCATAACAATATTCTAAGATTGCACTTTTATGATCTTTGTCTTTTAAATAGTCTACAATTGAACATAACCTTTATTTACTCCAATTTTCTTTGGAGACTGGCATTTTTAATTATTTTATTTCAAAATTGAGTATGCAAGAATGAACACAAAATCAAGTTTGAAGTTCATGAATGTAATTTGGTATTGTGCATGATGAATTTTTTGTAATATCTAATATATTTATAAATGATAGATTTATTGATGTTTATATTACTAAATTAGCATTTGTTTATAAAAAATAATAAAAACTTCAATATAGAGCATTCTTTATATTTAAACTTGAATGCAATTTATTGTTCATTTAGGTATTAAATGCAATTTGCCTTTCATTTCATGTTGATATTTAAACTAATTCAATGAATTTAGGATAAAACTGTTATAAATGAATTCATGGATTTGTATTCCACAAAGATGTTTAGTTTTATTAAAGCACACTTTTGTGAAGGGACACCATGAGACTAACCATTTTTGAATCTTTTATGGACTTTGGATTGTAAAGTTTCCAAATGTCTTGTTTTGACACAATAGATGATTGAAATTTTAATGAGTTGCTCCTACTTCATCCATTTGCTAAATCTAATAAAATGTCTAGAATAATTGGTATAGTTTAGATTTTGAAATAAAAATGTCACATCTATTCAAGATGTTGTGAAAGTTTGGCAAGCGTTTTACTACATAGGGGTCTAATTTTTGAATCTAAGTTAGGAAAAAAGTAAAATTTAAATATAAAAACTAAAAATTCAATCTAAATATACCTAGAGAATTGTGTACATGTGATTGATGTGATACTAAAATAGAAAAGTAGAGGACCAAATATAGATTGGGCCCTCTTGAATAATATAAAAAGGATATCAAAGCAAATATAGAACCACAATTAAGTTTTATGTCTTGAATAATATTTTTTTGCATAATATATTTTGAGTTATATAGTTCAATATATATATATGTTGAACTAGTGGGATACCCGTGTCCTCTGGACACAACATTTTTTTGTGTTGAGTCCCCACCTCCCCGTTCCCTAGCCCTTTTCCTCCAATCCATCGTCCCCCCGTCCCCCGTCCCCGTCGCTGTCCCCATCCCCGCCCCGTCCTTTTTTTTGGTGGTTTTCTTGTCATGTTGACCTGGCAATATTTGTTTTTTCCAACCTGACCCAGGTTAGGGATTACTGATTTCCAAGGTTTGAGATTAGGGTTTCAGGGGGTCGATGCTCTAGTTGGAGGTTTAGGGTTGAGTTTTTGCGGATTCCGGGTTACCATATTGTTGATGGGTGAGATGTGATTGCATTTACACAGCAACAGAAGGTGTTGGAGCTTACGCAACTCGCTGGCCTTGATATTTGAGAAGACACCTTTCTGATTGTGAGTTTGTAGTAGATCTGGAATACTTTTGTTGTGTCCGTTTCTTAGTTTGTGTGGTTTAGGTTTCGACATTGTATGATGATTTTGTGCCGTTTGTCACCAAAGAACGATCACACGATTGCTTCATGAAACACAACGTTCCTGTGGAAACAACACGTGACGCAAAATTAGGTGTTGCGCAACAGTGAACACTTGCGCATGTCCAGAATCTTGGACCAGCAGGTCGTTTTTTATCGGCGCGCTCGTTTTTCATCGACGTGTTCAAGGGAGAGTAACATAATCATCAACAATTAACACCTTCAGATGGTCTAATATAATCATCAACAATGCACACCTTCAAAGATCAGACATAATCACCAATGCACAGCTTAGATTTCTTGCGTATATCATCAACAATTAACACCTTCAAAGATCTGAGAAAATCATCAACAATGAAAGGAGAGAAACAGGGAAATAGACAATGGTTTATATACAAAGCAAGTTTACACTCTCGGGAGGCTCCTGGACACGTGTTACTCGAACTGGTCCTCGACCTGACGCAGCGTCTTGAGCTGCGCCGCCAATCCGCCGACCGCCTTCATATCCTCGTTCAACCGCAAGCACGCATAGATGAAGCGCTGCCCCTTGGCGGCTGCGTCGATGGAGGCGTCTTGAAGCAGCCCCGCTGCCTCGCTGTGGCACCGCATGTGCTCCACGGAGCTCCCCGTCACCTCCGAGAGCGCAGCCTGCAGCGAGGAGAAGAGCGTTGCCAGGTTGCTCGCCACGGCTGCGGCGTCCCGCTCCACGTGCTTCACCATCCTCACCGCCATCGCCATATCGCTCTCGTGCCCCTCCAAAACAGAGATGGTGTTCTCTGATTCTTCTCCGTCTTCGCCGATTTCGGATTGCTGCTCCCCGTGGTTGTCTTCCATCGCGCAACGTTAATTCTTCTCAATTGCAACGCTTGCAAAACCCTAACATTCAATCTCTGCAAATTGATCGAAGTAGATCATTGTGCAAACCCGAAAATCCTCAAAAATCTTTACGTAAAAGTACTTGCGAGATCCTCATCTTCAAGAAGAAATCTAAAACCCTAAACCATCTATCATCATTGAATCCACATCTATCATCACTGCTAGACCTCACCACCTGCATCTGGAATGGCATTTGAAGTCGTACCTGGTTGATCCAGTAAGAGTTGAGCACTCTCAGGCCTCCGAGCTTGCGTCCTGCACGCTCCTCGACGACAGACCTCAGATTACGTTGAAACTTGAGCTGCGTGATACCTTGGTTCTTGGGCTTTCCGTACACAATACCCTTGGCAACTCGCCTCTTCCTGCCTCCACGGCGGACACGGACACGGTAGACACATATCCCTACAAACAAAACCACATCAAGAGTACAAAATTAGCCACTCAGGTGCAACAATCGAACTCAAAATCAAACCCTCAAATTAATACCAAAACGGCTCATCTGGCCTTTAAAACAACAAAACGACATCGTACTAACACTTACAACGACCACTCTAACCAAGATTTGATGTCACATCATACTCCACAACCGGATTCAGTGGCACAACATGATACAACTTTTTTCATCACAAGCAAACCTTGAGCCTCCCTCCCACGCTGAGTAACCACTTCAACATGACTCCAAGCAAAAGCTCTACAGCCGAAGCAAAAGCTCTGCAGCCGAGGCTATGTCCATCTTTAAACTCAATCACTTTGCACTGATCACATCATCGGCGAATATTTGCACACGTTCAAGCGTGTCTTGGATTAGTTTCTGAAGGTACGGCGTTGGAGCAAGTTCGGGCTTCCAAAGCCAGTAATGTCCAACCATGCGGCCTTCATGCGTCCTCAAACCGCGGCAGCATAACCTCAAAAAATTCATCCGAGAATCCAATTCGGCTCACATCAAGGTAGAGCCCTAGCTCCTTCACGTACAGCCAATTGACGTACCTATTCCACAGCACAATCGGATCCATCTCCAATTGCGGGGATGGCAATTGGAGACGGGTACCCAATTCGTCTCCAACACGAAGCGAACAACAGCTACCGAAAAGGAGGCATCACAATGACGACAGGCTTGAATGGCAAGGAAAACAACAAATGCAAGGTGAAGCCATGAATCAAAACCTAAGTACAAAAGAGAGCTGAAATCCATGAAACAAATCCTGAATACATGAGAGAGATGAACCACACGAACCTTGTTAGCACCGAGGAAGCCCGAGAGAATGGTGATTGCTTCTCATAAAACTTAGTTAACCACATCCTTCAAATCCTAATCTTCATCAAAGCTTCCCTGAGACGTGTATTGTCTTCTCCGCATTCTTCCTCCATCACTGACAAAATCCCTAGGCGCTGATTGTGAAGCTTTCTTCCATCATCCAACGACACGAAAAAGCTTGCGCACAATAGCATTCTCCTCCGCCATGCAACGCGTCCCCAGCGCAAACCCTAACTGTGACCGGACTCGGATGTTTTTTAGCTCGTTTTTCATCGGCGCACTCATTGTTCATCCACGGGTTCATCCAAAAGGATCGTCCTTCATCCCGTATTATTTTATAGATATAGATATATATATTTCTATCAAATTATTTTGATTCATATATTTCCACTTTAATTAAAATATAGAGTCAAATTTGGAGTTTGGAAACAAATGGACATGGTAGCTTATATTGGGACGCATGAGGGGATAAGAGGTGGTGGAGCAATTGAAGACACAATTGACCTATCTCCACCACGTCACTTCATTGGAGCAAATGAATCTTTTGCAAATGATTGGTCACAACACGCCAAAGGGTTAATCTCCTTTAAAGTAAAGAAATCATGAATGCTTCTTAAGAACCTAATGGTATGTTATTTGAGCGTCGTGGTGGGGAGCAAGAGGCAACTACAACATCATGTGGAGGTTAACATGGGCACCCACTATAAAAGAGTGATGAAGTCAAAGAAGCACAGTAAGATCTTCTGGACGAGGGACAGACGTGGCTTTGATAATTGAAGAATGAGAAGAATCACTTATGCAACATTCATTAGTTGCAATTGAGTCATGTACAGAAGCCAATTTGGTTCAAGATTTTTGCTGAAGATGACTTTGGTGATTTGACCATGGAACTTGTATCAAAACATGGGTATAAACCAGATGCAAGTGTACTAAGTCCACTGAAGATTAACATGATTTAGTATCACACAAAAGGTAAATTAATTGTACATAGAATCTTGAGAAGAAGAAGAAGATCAAGAACAACAAGAAGAAGAAGATAAAGAACAAGAAGAAGAAGATGAAGAAGAAGAAGAAGAAGAAGAACAACAACAACAACAATGAGATGAAGAAGAAGAAGAAGAAGAAGAATAAGAAGAACAAAAAGAAGAAGAATAATAAGAAGAAGAAGAAGAACAAGAACAAGAATAAGAAGAACAAGAAGAAGCCCCTGTTTCCGTGGCTCTTGTTTTGGTCTTTCTCTATATTCTTGTTTGGTAGCGTTTAGTTTGTTGATTTTTGAGAACTCTGAAGAGATCGGTGTTGAGTCGTATCCTTGGTTTTTATTGCGCTATCTCCACTCTTCTACCCTGAGGCCTCGATTCCAAGCTCTAAGATGGAACCTATTTACTGTTACTGTGCAAGACCGGAACTTCACTCTCCATCATGTCCTCACTTTCCCCTTGCTGTCTTGACATGATGCCCTGACATTGGTGTATCTTCACCAATAGAGCTTGCACCAGTATTTGTTGGTCTATCTCGGTGGTGTGAGAGGGTCCAGTGTTGGAGGGACCAACGTTTGGTATATGTTCCTCGTTGGTTGGAGGGGGTTTGTTGTTGCTCGCCTCCTTCCCTACTTTGGCCCCTATGCTTGTGGATGCACCGTTAGAGCTTATAGCTTGAATAGGCTCTGCGGATTGCTTGCCTTTGCTTGATTGATCATTAGGCATGCTCCTCTTGACGGCATCTGATTTGGCTTTCGATGATAGAGGAGGAGGTGACAAACCTTGCTTGTTCTTATTGCTACTGCCTTGCAATCCTTGATGAAATGTGAGGTGGACATACAATATCTGCACCAGTTTGGGAGGTTGTTGTAGTCGACTTCGACCATCGTTTTGCCGCCAGAGAGTAGGTTTGTTACCTCCACATTGACTACAAACGGTTTGCCCATCTTAACATTAATACAAAATCTTTGGTCAACTGTGTATGCATTGTCCTTGTGTCTTCCCACCACTTTGCCTATGCATTGTGCAATGTCATGTGCGTTGCTACGAAGTTCGTCTGGTCAGACCTTCAACATTATTCATACTGGCATTTGTGCGTTGATTAGATACTTCGCATTGAATCCTGCTATCCATGGTTGCAAGATGAACGTTCCCCACTTGGATAATTGAGGTGTAAGCATGAGCAGCTTTTGTGTGGTGCCTTCGTCTTTAGACACTACTTGAAAAAAAAAACCCCTCCCCAGGTCACGTTCAATCTAGCATTCCATGTGGACTTCTCTCGATATGGTTGTGCACCATGCTTGCTGTGGGATCAATTCTGGGCGCCCACCAACAAAGTATGCTATGACGACGCTCTTCTGATAAAACTCCATTTCATTCCTGATTTTCTTTTTGTCTAAGGTGATAGAGTTGGCTTTTTGGCAGACATGGAAGCCTTTGCTCTTTCGGTAGAGCGTATGAGGGAGCTCCTCACCTGGTGTTGCTTTGGATGGGTTGAAGAGGGCGTGTTTCCCAAGGTGCCCCCTTGCCTTATTCACAACTAATCCTGCCCCTTACCTTATTCACAACTTCGGCTCTGTTGTCCTCGCGACTTTAGGCTTGAATCTCGCGTCTTAATCTCGCCTTGCATATGTATCTCCAACTTTGATGCCCCCGTGCCTTCCAACTTTGGTCTTGTGTCTGCCACGACGCGGTCTCCATGTGTTTGTGAGGCTCTATATGTGATCACAAACTACAGGAGAGCTAACCTCGTAGCGGGACTAATTAGGAACTAATCTTACCCTAACTAAATTCTAACCTACTCTTTTGCACCAACCTAATCTGGATCGGATCTTACGTGGGACTTAAACATGTATTCCTTCTACGCTAGATTTGTTGAGGTGCCTATGGATCAGTGTCTCACAAGTAAGGTTAGGGTTCGTACCACGGGATCTTAGTTGTGACATCTAATCTTGGTCTGAATCTGTTTAGGACTCCATTCCAAACTTGTAAGGTGCACAAAATTAGCACATGTTGAGCCAATCTAAGACAAACCCTAGTTCAACTGTAAACTAGTCTATGCAAATTTGCAATCCGAACTAGAGAAGTGCGGAAAACTAGCACAAATTGAGACGAAACCTGCTTGGGACAGATTGGGTCAAACCCTATGTAGAACGTAGAATAGTCTTTCTTTTTGAGTTAACCTTTTTTTGTAGTAAAGTTAGTTAGTTACAGGTTTAGGAGCTTAAGTTCAGGGTTTCTAACGGACTTGAGATCAGAAGGGGTGTCGGTTGCGGTGAAAGGGTAGGCAGTTGGGAGTTGCGGGTGTTTAAGTAGGAGTTTTTGGAACTGGCTCGAGGCCCAATTGTGTTGATCAGTTGTAGTGCCGAGATACGCGTTGTGCTATCTCTTTATTTTTCTTTGCTGTATTGTTTCCGAAATTTAATGTAATTGAAGTTGTGCACATTGAAGATTCAAGAAAGATTACATTGTGAATGAAGTCAGTCGAAAGTAAATCAATGACATCGAGAGTGAGAGATGAATGAATCGAGAGAACGAGAATCATAAGAAACTGATACGAAAAAAATCTGAGGACCGCAATTGCGGGTTAGTTTAGGTGGTAGATAATAGAGCGATCAAATAATGATCAAAATAAAAGTGTGCTGAATTGAACATAATTCATAATCAGATTATGAAGATGAAGTAATGCCAGGATTGGAACTAACGGACGAGGAGAAATTCAAGGCATTCAGGTGCTGGTTGAATTTGAAGTATGGATGGTTGAACAGCGATAAGGAAAGAGTGACGGTTGTAAACCGTGTGGAGAAGGAGAGGATCGATTACGAGATTTACATACGGATCCGGGCAAATCAAAGAACGGAGATAGGAGCGAGATTACGAGAAGAAGATTATACCTGGTTATTGAGGTACGGAACGGAAGAGGAGAAGAACGGAATTCCCGCTGAACCGATAACAATAGAAGAAGCAATGGAATGGAACATCGGTGAGTACGAGGAAACGAAAGCTACAGGAAGAGCAGAGTACTTGCACTTGGATGTGGAGGATGCAATGGAAGATTTAATGGCACTCGAATTAGAGGATTATTAACGGATTATGGTGTTAAATTAAGGCTTCGTAAGGATTACGGACCACAATTACATATAATAGTGACACTAATATTACGACAGGACATAACTTTCAGTTCCCTAGGGACGAACTCGCTGAGTAATAGTTATTTTTAACTACCTCGGTTTTATGCTTCACACCCTAATACAGCTCCAAACGATAATGGCTGCTCTCTATCAATGTTGATGTTTGGGAGAGTAGAACCATCACTAAATTGAGTAGATTTGTTAATTGAAGCGTCGATGATGTGCCTTGATGCAAGCTCAATTGGTTCTGTTGTGCTACCACAACGGCAAGAGCTCTCATCGCACCCTTACTAGTCTTTTAGTGCTAAAGTTTTGCTAGTGGGTTAAACTCCATGATCTTTGTTTTTCTTGGCTTGTAGTTGATTATTATCTTGTTATCATGACTATATACCCTTTTCAAAATTCCAAATGTGATGAAGATTGCATTTTATTCTTTGCCAACTTGATGTTCCACTTTGCAATATCTTGTTAGGATATATGTTTGTATTTATTCATATTACATTGGAACAATTATTGAAGTTGCCCAATGTAGTAATGGCAATATTTATGTTATCTATAAGTTTGATAGAAATAAAATGATATCCCTGTGTAGCTCTTATCTTCTTGCATCATTGTACAAAATTTCAAGAATTTGAAATATAAGTTGCAATTATGGAAACGTGCCTATGATATGCAAAAGCCCACCTCAAGAATTTTGGTCCTCAAGGGTTTAATTGGTCCAATATGGCCCCAAACTACTAAACGATAGTAGAGTGATACCTAAGCCAAATGGAATAGTTGGCGGTTTGATTCTTTGCGATAAAACTTTAATCTACTTAAGGGAAAAACCTAACCACAAGTTGCCATTATTGCAACTTTTGTGTTTCCAAAAGTAATAAAAAGAGAAAAAAAATGAAATCGAATCACTCTCTAGCTTTTCCTCTCTCCATATAAAAACCAAGAAGGAAATATTTTTAGCAAGAAATATTCAAGAAACTCTAGGATCTAATAGTATGCACTTCATAATTTATGAATATTAGTATACTCATTACAGATGGATGTTATTTATTTTTGAAATTTATAGTGTCTACCCCCAAGAGAGGGACGTATTTCCATACTAGCAACTCTTTATCCGATGGGCATTGATTTAGTAGTGGAACAAACAAATATCCTATTCACCCTGGCTTCTATTGGAGACCAGAGTTCTTTTTCTTCTGCACTTGGAGCATCTTCGTGGGGGCACGGCGCCCTGCCAAACTTGTAGAAATAGTGTGGATTTTGAGAAAAAATTCTCCACCGCACGCGATAGGCTGATGTCTCCGTCCATTGAGCTGGCAATGAACACCTCGTTAGACCCCAAATTTGTTTGATTTGCCATGGAGGCTCCATTATTCCTTGTTGTAGCCGTCCAATCTTGTCCCGCCACGTGTGCCTATATCGTGTCCTACTTGTTCTCCGCATTTGCGACGTCTTGGCATTATTCCCGGCTGCCGTTTCAAGTGCCTGAATGTTCTGGTAGCGTTGAGAATTTCCTCCAACAACCTTTTGACCGTCGCCGTTCCACCTAGACGTCAACCGGCCAAGTTAGCCTCACAGGTGGAGATGCTCATAAGAGCATCTTGACCAGGGTACGGGCCCCCGAGAGATTCGGTGGCCCCAGAGTACAAATGTTGGAAAGTTCTCCTATCGTGTCTCAGTCATCCAGACTGGCGGTGTCGGTCCTCTTCAACACCAAATTTCCAATTTTTGTCGGAGGTGCGCTAAAATTCCCCGTTAGGATTGGCCATTCACGTCTTGGCACGTGGAGGCGCGTGATTTGCAAAAGCATTTGTGACCATCTATGACGTCCACAAGCTAGTTCATCTGTGACATTTGCGACCCATTTCGCGGTACATGACGTTCTGTGTCCCGTTCCGTATCCCGTTCCTGCTGATTCTCCCGTTTGCCTTGTGAAGAATCTCGGGTAGGCCATTGAGAGCATCTCCACCGGGGCACGGGGCCCCGAGAGATTTGTAGGTTTGCTGTGTGAGAGCACACACAACTCCACCACCGTTGGGACGGATGCAACATCCCAGTCGACCGGGAAGGCGGGGCCGGACAACTCAAACGCCATACTGAACATGTTTGCCGTCCAAGAGTCAAGTTATGCCGGCGTAGAGGGGCGAATACAAATCTGTCACGTATAGTTGCAAGTTGCGACCTTTCTGGAGAGTGAGTGGATGATGGAAAATGTGCACAATAAACAGATGGTTCACGGGCCCCGGTGCAAACATTGTCCGGCATCATCGTTGGTTGGTCTCTCCGGTTGAGAAGTCCTCGCGTGACTACCCTGGGCTGGCGTCTCCGGGGTGGAGATGCTCTGAGCGTCCCCGTTCTCCACGGAGGTATTTTGCCCTGGCTTGGGAATTTCCTAGCCAGGGGTGCAGATGCCCCTCCATCACACAAATCGTGGTTGATACCCGAAGGCCGATCCCGAAATACCCGGAGACAGGATTGACACCCGGAACCCGGGAGAATCGAGGAGCACGATTGACACCCGGGGGACATCGTACCATATACGAATGAGCTGGCGCGACGATACCCTGGGCGCAGAACAAGTCCATCGTGACCCCGGAATAGCAACGACGGTATCAAGGAAATCAAGGGACTGAACAAACCAGCGCCAGACGCAACCCATTCAACCTCAAACGTGATTGCTTCCACAAGGAAAACAAGGGAAATACGAACCCTCGCCACCAAGTCAAACCACCAGTATACTCTACTCGGTCATACGATTCCACTCCAACTCACTAACTCCCCTCGTACGCCTCTCACTACCCACTAATCTGGCCGAATCGGCCGAAGTCACTGATCCCCGTCTCCCTCACTAGTCACTAATCCTGTCGTCTCGCACACGCGGCCTTTGTTTTTCTAGCATTCCATGGCGTTGGAGCTCTTGTAGATTGCGGAGAGCAAAGGGAGGGATGCTCGGTCGGTCCACGAGGAGTAAAGGTCAGATTCTTCGGCTTTTAGATTGGTTTAGGTGCTGTGAGGGTTGGGGAATTTTCTGATTTGGTGGAGGTTTTGGTTGTTTGCAGATGCCGGATAGGGGCGGGGGGACGAGGACTTGGGATCCGGACAAGTCCACGGCGTGCAAGGGCTCGGCGGACGCGTTCAGGGCCGCGGAGGTGGATGTGGAGGCGTTTAAGGTGAGGATTTAGGGTTCAGATGCGGAATTGGGAGTGTTAGGGTTTGGAGGATGTGCGACGGTTGGTGTGACGGTGTGTGTGTGGCGGGCATTTGTAGGGGGAATTGCTGTTCGACGAGTTCTTCGAGCAGCTCGTGACGTCCAAGGATGGCGTCAACCACAAGCGGACTGATCGCCGAAGGATTGAGAATGCTGGGGAGAAGGCGGTTGATTCGCCTCTCTTTGAAGCCGACGGGCTTTCGCGAGCTTGCAGAGTTGCTCGCAAGAAGCTCATCAACCTCTGCTATCAGGTAAGATTTAGGTTTAGTCGGAGGATTGGATCAATGCAAGTTTTGGCACTGTGGAGGCGGTGGAGGAGCTCTGGCTTTTGCAGGAGGTTCGTTTTTTAGTTTTTCGGTTGAGTTGTTAACAGAGGCATTACACCAGGTCGACGATCATTTGGGAGAGCTCAAGCATGAGCTGCAAGGGTTTGATACAGATCATGAGAAGAAGTTCAATGAGGTTAGGCAACTTCTTGAAAACATTTGCTACATTGTTCTTCGTTTAGATTTTGTGATGAGGCTGATTACGAGCAGCTGCTGTTTAGTTGATTGATTCGGCATTAGCTTTGGTTTCTCAAGAGTGTAGATCATGGCTAGTGGTTTTACTTAATAAACGAGGTGCATGTGCAGTTGGAAAAAGGAGTGCAGGATTTGTACAGCACTTCCAGTCGATTGGACTCTCGATTATCGGGAGTATGCCAAACTGCACTTAGAATTGGACAGCACTTACAGGTTAGTCGTTCCTTCCTGTAATCGGTATTCTGTTCTATTGCACTCGCTGCAATGTATCAACTTTTTTCCGAAACGAAGGAAGAAAAAAAGGATATCAGCACTAATGAGAAGGTTTTGTCATCTGGCTATATTCAACGGGTCACTTTCAGTACAGAGATTTTTAGTGATGTATTTGAGTTTTACAATTTTCGTCTGGGGATGTTGTATTCTAAAATTCACCGAGTTTCGGACGCTTTTGATCCTTCGTTTTCATCTGCCATCGCTTTCGAGCCTGGTTTCCTTTTGGCAAATCGTACCTCTGTTATAAATCACTGAAGGACCGTCCTTTTGGCAATTTGCAGAATGCCGATCGTCAGAAGTCTACTGCCAATGAGACTATCAATCTCATAAAGGTACGTTATGATGAGCCAATTATTTGCGATGGTAGGTGGACTGTAGACTACGAAGTTGCTGTATTCAGTACTTGAATACCCTGCTATTTGGACGTCGTCTCGGCTGTGTGACTGAGAATTAGTTGAAAGGGTAACCCATGTTTGCAGTCAGGTCATTAGCGTACGATAAGAGTGGTTTTTTGATTGGTTTTTTTGTTTGAAGGCTTTAGGTGGTTCAATAAATTGCTTGAGGACAAAGCTGTTGAATGCACTTGTGTTTATTTTCATGTCGTACCTCTTGTTTTTGACTGAGACATTTGGTTTTTATCAGTATATGACGGAGTTTAACTCGCGGCCATTGGAGCTCATTAAGCTTTCTCCATTGTTCTCCGATGACGCGCGTGTGACGGAGGCTGCAGCTGTTGCACTGAAACTCCGTAAGTATTATGGTTGTTGGATCTTGTTGTGACTAAGCAGGATTCTTCTTACAAGTGAAAATATATTCAATTCTAGTTTTCAAATTAAAGTTCCTTTTGATCAAAAGTTGATTAGGGCTGTCGATAGATTTGGGGGTCAGGAGTCCTTATGTTGAGATACACGTGTCCTTTCTTGGATACGACGATTGCTTTCTCTTAATCAATCTGAGCTCAAAGGACCTCCGACTCAGCAGAGAACTTTAAGTAGTTGAAGGAATTAGTTGTAGGACATCTTTGAAGGGCATTTGGCCATGAACCGCGACTTCAGAAGTCTAAACTGCGGCTTCAGATTGCTAAGAACTTAGTTTTTTTGATCTCTACTTCGAAATGTTATAGAAGTTGAAAATGAGAGATTTCTGGAAGAATTAATTGTTCATCCACGTGTGAAGGTTTGTTTGCTGAATTGGATATTGGAGTCGCTGGAAATGGAGGACTTGGTACTCCAAGTGTGGGCTTAGAAGCTGCATTTGAAAACCTTCAAGAATACTGCAATGGTATGATTATATTATGGAGATTGTCATTTTTGCTACAACGTTTCATGTGACATGGGTTGGCATTTTGGTTCGTTTAATAAAAATAGTTGCCGTGGCTATAGCATTATTTCCATATTCTAGCGCAATTTGTTTTATATTGGAAATTTTACAATCTTACTGTTTGAAATGTTGGAGCTGTTTGTACGTGACACGCTCTGAAATTGCTGGTACATTCATCAATAATGTGGTCTGACAAGTTAATGTTCTTTATTCAGATTTGGAGAATCGCTTGCTGGCTCGTTTTGACACGGCCTCTCAGAGGAAGGACTTGCTTGTAATGACTGAGTGTGCCAAAATTCTTAGCCAGGTTAGTCTTCAGTAGTGATTTTGGATATGTAATTGTCATGGATCTCTTTTGTCAATGGTATTCAAGCTGTTGATATATGGAATATTAATATATATTTATGGTCGAATTGAATCGAAGATTGGAAAAGAATTTAGGGGTTATTATTACTAGATATGTTTGGGTTTTCTATAATTTTAACGATGACAACAAATGGAGAAAAATAAAAACGGGAGTTTAAATTGTTTGGTGTTATGCTGTATATTGGCAGGAGTAAAGTAGAGTCTTCCAGTCTTACATCTGCTGTGCAATTTGTGCTGTGCTTCTTCAATGACTGTCTGTTTAGGGCCAACTATCTAGGAAGATACGAAGTTGTGAGATCTAGTGCATTACTTTTTAACTCAATTTTACATGTCTACTGTTGTACTCACTCCTTGCCCTTGATATTGTACTTCTATCGTACTTCGACATGTGGATCTTCACTTAGCTAGTTTTCATTGATATTTTAAGTAGCAGAAATTGATATATGGGGTCATCTCCATAATTCCTGTTTGTATCGGGTTTTCATATTCATCACTTTCACGTCTACGCAGTTCAATCAAGGGAAAAGCATAATGCAGCTGTATGTTGCATCTCGACCGATGTTCATAGATGTGGAGGTTATGAATAAGGATGCGTACGTTCTGCAAAGATCTGTTTCCGGGCGTGTTCCTGATATGATGACCGGCCTTTCTGTGCTTTACAAGGATATTGCTGGTATGTGCACATTAAATAGATGTTCTGTTTGTGTCCAGATATTAATCATAGGTCAAATCTTATTGTATCCTTGTTGTTCATGAGTAGTATCTTCAACCCAGATTAAGCCTTTTAATGATGATGCCAAGTAACTTTTTGGACTTGTAGAAACTGTGCGAGAGGAGTCTACAATAGTGACCACCGTGTTCCCATCACCTCAATTAGTGATGGCCAATTTGGTTCAGGTAACTCCTACATTGGTTTAATTTGATGAACACTGCCACTCTTGGTTTCTGTTTTAGGATTGTGAAATTTTATTTTATCGAAGTAATTTTGCTGCTGAGTTTGTTTTTGCGCGCTAATATTACAAATGTAATGCAGCGAGTGCTTGAACAACGCGTGGCTGCAGCGCTAGAGACACTACTTGATATTCCATCTGAGAAATTTCCAATTCCAATGCACGAAGGTGGCAATGAGAAGGTGGGTACATTTCTGAAATCTGTTCAAAAGTCATTGTGCGAATTTTAGAACTTCTTGCAATATGTATGCCCATCACGTGGATGTGAATTTTATGTGGTGTCCACATGGAGATGTACAGGTTTGAGTCGCTTAATTTGGATATAAGACCTTTCTGACACGATCTATGCTTATCTTGTCAGTACTTGCGCTTGCTTGCTGGAGCCTTCGAGAAGACCCAAGAATTGGTCAAAGAACTCTGCATACTGGGATGCGGGGAGATGGATTATGAAGGTAAAAGCGGATCACTGGGCTATATACCTACCACAAAGAAGTGGATGTCGTATTATGTTTGTGTTAAGCTGAACATGTTCAATTGCAATCTGGGCAATTGTTGTTTGTTAATACAAATAGCCTCTAAGTAAGCTGATAATTTTTGTGGCTTTTTCTTTTCTTAGAGTGCAGAACTGATAGTTGAGTGACCTGTTCAGGCCAACCCGAGTCCCTCTTTACGAAGTATTTAGAATCAGGTGTTTATCTAGAACGTGAACTTGCATCGCTGTCGCAGCTTTTCGAATGCAAGGTACAGTGATTTTTGCGGGAAACACGGATTGCAAGCTACTCCTTTGAAGTTGTTTTTTTAGGTGGAAAACTAGTGCATCGTGGTTTGGTAGAGTCACGTGATGTTTAATTTAGCAGCAGGCAGTTTGAATTTGTACTCTTCATGTACTGCACATCTTATTGAAGTTACACTCTTCATTGTCATGGTCAGATGATAGAGTTGAGAAAAGAAGAACCTACCAAGCATGAAAGTGCTGTGGACGATTTCAAGCATTGGAACAAGGACGCTGTAGCTCGCTGTGTGCTTTTTACTCCACAGGTACTTTGTTACTCTTCCACTTCAGTTTGATGAGCAGTAGTTTCGGTTGTTTAACGAGGTTGGCATGTCTTTACAAAAAAATTGTATTTACTGCTTATATACAATTGTCATACTGTGGTGGATGTAAACAATCAAATCAGGAGGTTGTGAAAGCAACCTCCGTAGTGGCATCTGGATGCAAGATTGAAGTGCTGTTATCGTCACACATTGATTTCTGATTTTTTCGGGCTACATTTGGGGCTGCAGGCTGATAATTTGGCAGTGAACGTTAGCCAAGTTTTTATCAGCTTACTTGACCAGGTAAAAGTCATTGTGTTGAGGATCTATGTGCTTCGACTTATTGTAGTTCATTAATTGTGCGCTTCTGCATGCACTAGTTCACAGAGAAGTACATATTTAGTACGGCTGGAAACTAGAATCTATTAGAAAGATGTTGGAATGCTAATTCTGCGAGTGTTATGTGTGTTTGATTTTGACTTAATTCGGTAGTAGCAATACACAACATTATGGAATGTAGGACTGAAAGGTAGTTGGGTTTTGCGTTCTTCAGGTCAGCCAATTCACAACTGAAGAATTAGAAAGAGCAATGGATGCCTTAAATGAAGCTGCTCAGAGGCGAAATATTTACCAAATTGGCTCTAGAGTGAGCCACCGTGTAGCGATTGCTGCTGCTACTGCGGTTTGTAATCCAAACATTTTTATCTATGTGATCTATTTACACAGTTGAATTGGTTGAACCTTGCGCACTAGTATCTATGTTAGTGCACTTGAAGAGCGTCTGACCTCCAATCTACGCAAAAGTGCCTCGTGAACTTCTGGATTATAGTAAACTCACAGTTTTTTAGTAGCGTCTTTTTGCCCATGAGGACAATTGCAATTAGATGTCATTATTACTCGGCTGGTACTCAATTATTAGAATTGGATGTTTGGTTGCTTCAAAAATGGTGTTCAGGCAGAGGCAGCCGCAACTGCTGGGGAACGTGCGGTTCGTGGATTTATGACTGCTGTTAAAGGAGCCACAGCAAATGCTGCTTCGGTTCAGCAGGTGCGTCTTCATCACTCACGCATGAAAATCAGTATATCTAAATGTATACTAGAGGCCCGTGAGTGTGGACATGCACGCGTTTCTAATTTTAGGCCATTCACACACATGGTTTTTTTGCAGTATCTGGCGAACAGCATCTCGCGATTTTTACTAGATCGAGCTTATGCGGCATGCTGTGAACAGATGGCATCAGCCATGGCTAATCCTGAACGTGCTGCATTGAAAGGTCTTCAAATGTGTATCGACACAATTATGGCAGAGGTATATTTCCACTTCTCCAGCTTATCTTGCATTAACTCTGTGAAAGCCCTTGAGGTGGATTTGATTGCTGCGCCAGATATAAGCATTTGAAACTGTACGAACTTAATGTGTTATTAACACTTTGATTGGCTTTGCAGGTGGAACGCATTCTGTCTGCAGAACAGAGAGCTACTGATTTCAAATCAGCAGAGCATGGACACGCTTCAGACCATCAACCCACTAGTGCATGTACCAAGTGGGTAGCCTTTCCTACCGCTGTGGACTTCATACCATTTACCCATTCAATATGTTAGATCTGATACCTTACCAATCAAGGTGTAGCTAGGTCGGCAATATTGCCTGCTATGTTCCTCGTTGGTTTAGTTAGTAAATTGAATCATTAAAATTTTGATTGGTTAATTGCTCATTTTTATTGGTTATAGAGTTTTAATCTTCTTTTCATGAATTCTAAAGTCTTTAGAACCCAAGTTTGACATGAACCGCCTTCACATTAGTTTATGAAGTGGTTTTTCTGGGGGGATTAGTTATGTGGAATGGACTCGCTTTTGTGTGATAATTTTGACAAAATGCTGAAATTTCAGAGTTATAGCATACATGGAGCACATGCTGGATGCAGGTTATGCTTCCTTGGAGGGACTCAACAAACAAGCATTTTTGACAGAATTGGTATAGGTACTTAACCTTTAGCTACTATGGTTAATTTAGAAAATGCACAGTATGACACGCCTTCAATTGTTTGATTGTTCAAGTTCTGCTAACCAGACATCTTGGCAAGGTTCCTAACCCTTCTGTGGATTCTTGCAGGGAAACCATTTGTACAAAACTCTTTTGGTGCATTGGGAACGGTTTACCTTTAGTGTCAGGTTTGTGGATTTGAGGTCCTCTCCATACAGTGTTAAGATATTTTAGCACTTGGATTTATACCTATGCTTGTTTGTAGCAGGTAGTGGCGTTTCTGAAGGCATTCTTTGCACTGATACTCTTTCTAGTTCAAAGGCTTTGGAGACTCATTTAGACCTGTATTTTTGCAGTGGGGGTTATGTGTTGAAACGCGATGTGGTCGAATTTGCGGAGTTTGTACGAAATTTCAAGGCTCCGGCAGTGGATGAAAAGTTTGAATTTCTGGGCACGTAAGTCTAACTCTCAGACCTGATTTTTGTTTATCGGTTGCTTTGTTTCGACTAGTCTTGATGTCCTGATGATTTGTTTTTGTATCTTGCAGAATGGTGAATGTTCTTATCATTGAGGATCCAGAGAGCCTACCGGCATTGGTCCATACTAATTTTAAAGAGGAGCTTAAAGAGTATGCAGTGAGGTACGTTCTTCTTTATGGTTGACTTCTTTATATTACCCGTTCTCCTGCACGTCTGCCGAAGAAATATTACTGGGTTTTAGTGAACACCAAGTCCGTAATGAACTAGTTTTAGCTCTAATATTTGCTAAATCTTAGAAATATGAGCCATTTGGACGTTCTTTATATTTTTGAAAGATACTGTAATATCTGCATTTCGAATCTTGATGCTACGATGTCATACTGAGTTGGAACGGCTGATTGTATTGCAGATTCGTCAAATTAAGAGAGGACTTCAAAAAGGCGAAGCTTGAGAGTAGGTATAGATCTTTTCGAGAGTACCATTCCATTATCTTTATCAGCTTTATCCTTGCTGCGAAAACCAGTAATTTAAAAGTCAATGAAATTCGTGAAAACTTTCTAATTACTTTTATGTTTGTGAGTATTGCAGGATCAGTGGATGGCTTGAAAATCCCCATAAAGCGACAAGTGCGTTTTTACAGATGGGAGGTTTACTTGGTCATAAGCCTGCCCATGATGAAACAGAGTTTGGGCAGGACTCTACACTTTTGGCACGTGGACAAACATCTACAAAGAGTGATACAGTCCATCGGAAGAGTAGTTTCGTCATGGCTCCGCAAGTCCTCCCTGCACTTCCCTTGCCGTTGAGAACACAATCAGGTGAATTGGAGTCTAATCCAAACTCGGAGACTCAAAAGCCTACGAGACCTGGAAGAATTAAGTTCGCTCCTTCTGGAGAAGATGCAGGTAGTGGAGAAGGTGAAGGAGATGTTGCGTCAAGGATGAGGCCTGGAGACGTGAGAAGAGCGGGAGTTGGTAGAGGGGCTGCACTGTTACGAGGACAGAATGTTGAGGAAGTAAATTCAAGTAATCGTGCGAAGTTTGACGACTCTGGTAGTCTGCATTCACCAAGCTATGTGAGGAAGGCCACTACGGATGAAGATATTGCTGGTGTTGAAGGAACACCCGTTCCTATCCAGGGTGGATTAAGGAGAGGTGGAAGATACACCGAAGCAAGTGGGAAGGTATGGGGTGGGAGAAGGCCTAGCAGAGTTGAGGATGAACAGGACATTGTGGGAACAGCCGGAGGATACAGAGAACTTGACTCAGCAGAGGAGAGGGAAGCCAATCTGCAAGAAACTGCGGTTTCTTCCTCGCTGAGAGGGTCGGGGACGACGAACCGATTTCCTCAAAGGAGAGGTGACAGATTCGGAGCATATAGGGAAGTCGACTCTGCAGAAGAGACGCAAGCTATCATCTCGGAAGATGCGGACTACTCGCTGAGAGCTCCGAGAAGGCCGTACCGCTATTCTCAAACCAGCGAAGATAGAGTTGGAGCGTTCAGGGAGCACGACGCTGTTGAAGGGAGAGATCCTAACATGCCGGCGAATGGTCGCAGTTCTTACTTGAGGGGACCTGTAAGGCCGAATCAATATCTTCAAAGCTTCGGGGACAGAGTCGGGGCAGCAAGAGACGGTGAAGGAGGAGGAGAAGAGTATGAAGCTACTGTGTCCGAAAGTTCCAGGTCTTCTTCGCTTAGAGTGTCGAGAAGGCTCAACGGATTGTCTCAAAGCAGTGAAGGTAGGCTTGCTCCGTACCAGGACTTCGACGCAACAGAAGGGAGGTATGGTTCTCCGAGAGGATCGATGAAGCTGAACCGATTGTACCAAAGTAGTGAAAGTGTACTTGCAGGGTACAGGGAACTCGATGCAGCAGAAGAGAGAAATGCGGGTTCGCCTTCCCGTCGTGGATATGCGAGGCCGAATCAAAGCAGTGCAAACCGAGTTGTGGGTTACAGAGAGTCCGATGCGGCAGAGCATAGAGGGGCTACTCTCGAGAATGCGAGTTCGCCTTCACTTAGAGGATCTGGAAGGTTTGCTCGATTGTCTCGAAGCATTAGGGATCGTTACCGGAGGGTTGAAGCCGGGGAAGATATTGAACCTACCACGCTGGAAGGTGCAGATTCTCCTTCCCTGAGAGGATCGATGAGACTGAACCGAAGCGGTGTATTTAGAGCAAACAGGGGGGTCGAATCGGCCGAAGAGAAAGAAGCGAACATGGAGGAGAACGCGGGCTTATCTTCAGTGAGAGGGCCTGGAAGGTTTGCCCGATCGTCTCAAAGCATTGGGGACCGATACCGGAGGGTTGAGGCCGGGGAAGATACTGAACCGACCGTGGTGGAAAGTGCAGATTCTCCTTCCTTGAGAGGATCGATGAGACTGAACCGTTCGTTTCAAAGCAGAGAAAGTAGGCTTAGAGCAAACAGGGAGGTCGAAGCCTCTGAAGAGAGGGAAGCGATTATGGAAGAGAATGCTGGTTCTTCTTCAGTTAGAAGACCTGGAATGCTATTCCGATCGTCTAAAAGCATTGGGGACAGAGCGGGAGCACAAAGGGAAGGTGAAGGAGAAGAGTCTGTGCTCGAAAGTGCGGTTGCTTCATCGACCAATGCGTCGAGAAGGCCAAACCGGTTCGCTCATGGGAGTGGGAGTGGCGCTGGGGAAGGGAAAGATAATGGCGATGTGGATCCTTCACGTGCGGTATTGGGTCGCAAGCATTCATCCATTGAACAGAGGACAGGAAGCAGCGCGCTTGGTGGAGATGTGAAAGTGGAAAACTTTGTCCCAGTGGTAGGATTGCAGCGTCAACCAAGTCACGCTCTTTCTAGGAAGGAGGCTCCTGTGAAATCCAATTTTATCCATAATTCCACCGCTCCTCGTCCTCTTCCTGCACCTCCTACTGCTGCGACAGAAGAAACAGATGCTCCCGTGGAGTCCATCTCGGTTGGCCATCTGAACATAGAAACCTACGTCCCGTTGCCATCGATTCGTAGTGACGAAAGCTCTGGCAGTGGTGGATGGTCTTCTTCGGATGGTGAAGAGGCATCCTCGCCTAAATCGGGACCGATTTCTGCGAGGCTTCCTCTGCCTTCTATCAAGTTTATCAATGCTGGGGCTCCAACTCCACCTGGGCTCTTAAGACATGCCAGCCGGAAAGATGGTACCCCTGGGCTCTCAAGGCGTGCCAGCAGGAAAGATGGTGCTTCTGGGCTTGCAAGGCGTGCCAGTCGAAAAGAGACCCCAAACCAGTTCCTGTACAGTATAAATTCTACCATCTCTAGACTGAACAGCACCCCGCTTGATGACATAGAAGAATCTAATCCGGCAGCTACTGGTCCTGCTCCCTCGTCCGCGTCTCCACCTCGAGGAGCAACACCATCTCAACCGCCAGGAGTGACCGTTGCTCCTGCTCCACCACCGCCCCTACCACCTCCTGGAGGGCGCTCTGCTCCACCCCCATCTCCACCTCTTCCCCCAGGAGGACGAGCTGCTCCACCACCTCCACCCCCTCCTCCACCTCTACCTCCTGGAGGACGAGCTGCTCCACCACCTCCACCCCCTCCTCCACCTCTACCTCCTGGAGGACGAGCTGCTCCACCACCTCCACCCCCTCCTCCACCTCTACCTCCTGGAGGACGAGCTGCTCCACCACCTCCACCCCCTCCTCCACCTCTACCTCCAGGAGGACGAGCTGCTCCACCACCTCCACCCCCTCCTCCACCGCTACCTCCAGGAGGACGAGCTGCTCCACCCCCTCCTCCACCTCTACCTCCAGGAGGACGAGCTGCTCCTCCACCCCCACCCCCACCCCTTCCCCCAGGAGGACGAGGTGCTCCTCCGCCTCCACCGCCGCCACCAGGAGGACGAGGTGCTCCTCCGCCTCCACCACTGCCACCAGGAGGACGAGGGGGTCCTCCTCCACCACCGCCACCAGGAGGGCGAGGGGGTCCTCCTCCTCCACCACCGCCACCAGGAGGACGAGGGGGTCCTCCTCCTCCACCACCGCCACCAGGAGGACGAGGGGGTCCTCCACCACCACCTCCTCCAGGAGGGCGGGGTGGTCCACCTCCCCCGCCACCTCCAGGACCCAAAAAGGGTGATCCTCCGCCACCTCCTGGCTTAAAGCCTCTCAATGTTGGGAAGAAGCCGGCAGCGCCTAAAGTGATTTCACCTCCGAAGCAAAAATTGAAGCAGCTGCACTGGGATAAAGTTAAAGCTGCGCCAGACACGTCTATGGTGTGGGATAACCTGGACAAATCCATGGAGTAAGTTTCTGCCTCTCCCACTGTAATTCGGTTAAATTCCTCGTCTGCTTTCAATACGGGTAAAATGCTCGACGTATATTTTCACGTCATTTGCAGTCGGGAGTTCAGGCTCTTGGTGATCTTGCAGGCTTGATACTGAAATGCTTGAAGCACTCTTTGGTCTAGCGGCCCCGGCACCCAAAAAAAACGATGTCAAAAAGTCAGCGTCTTCTGCCACACCACATATCGCTATCTTGGAATCAAGGAAGGCTCACAACTTCTCTATTCAGCTACGCGCCCTTGGACTTACGAAACACGAAGTCATTGGGGCTATGCTGGAAGGTTCATTTCCTTTTTCCCTCTTTGTTAGTACACACCTTTTTGCATGTTTGATATATAAATGTAATGTGTAAGATTATCATGCTCTCTGTTATTGAGCCTATTGCTAGTTGTGCTGAGTTCTTTCATGTTGTTTGGCTCCGAAGGTGAGGGCTTGACCATGGAGGTGCTAGAGACACTGGTGAAGGTGGCGCCTACGGCTGATGAGAAGAAGAAGTTTATGCAGTTTGATGGCAGTCTTTTAAGCCTTGGCCCTCCTGACCGATTCTTCCATGCCATATTGCATGTTCCAAATGCTTTCGCTCGTCTTAGCGCAATGTTGTATCGAGCTCAGTACGAGGAGGAGATGAAACACGTACGAGACGCAATCAAAGTGTTAGAGGTAAGTACACGTGCCGTATCAATTGCTCACACCACATGACCGTCTCTGTTGTTCATTTTACTTTGATATACTCTGGATATCAGAAGTCCAGATTGCTTAAGAAACGTGTCATTTCCATTTTGTTGATGCAGTTGGCATGCACGGAGCTGAAAGGGAGCAAGACATTTGCGAAGCTTCTAGGAGCGGTGCTGAGCGCGGGTAACAAGCTGAACAAGGGCACTTTCCGAGGAAACGCCGAAGCGTTCAAACTTGACAATCTCTTGAAGCTCGATGATGTGAAAGGAGCCGACGGAAAGACGACCCTGCTGCACTTCGTGATCAAGCAGATCAGCAGTGCTGCGAGTATACCTTCGACGCCCTCAACTCCACAATCCCCGAATGCGTCTCCTTTTGAGGCTGCTGTTGCCAGCAATCACTTAGAGAAGACGAACGGGGACGAATCCAAGAATATGGGAATGGAAGTGATTCTGAGGTTACCAGCAGAGATGTCGAATGTGAGGAAAGCAGGTGGATTGGATGCGCCTTCTCTGAAGGCGGCCATCCAGAAGCTTGTCAATGGATTGCAGGGGATCAAGGCGCAGGTGACGGAAGGGCGTTTCACCGCCACGCAGGGGGTGGAGTGTAAAGTCAAGGATAGTACCATAGATCTCACCGATGATTCTTTCCAGGCGACGATGGAGAGCTTTGTGGCCAAAGCGGATGCGAGCGTTGCTGCTGCAGATAAGGATTTCGCAGCAGTGTTTGATGCTGTGAAGAAAGTCAGTATCTACTTCTATGGCGCGGCTGCGGCGAAAGATGATTCACAACCCCTTAAGGTATTTTTTGTTGTGCGAGAATTCTTAGGCGTGTTAGAACGTATTTGCAAAGATATCATGCAACCTACTGCTCCGAATAAAGGGAGGTGACAGTTGCGTTTCTAGAGTAGAAACTTAGATAAAACAGCATGTTGCTGCGGCACCCTATTAGTGCTGCTTGTACTTGTATGGCCTCTCTAATCCCCTGTCTGTGAAATTATGGATGGGCAATCGCATTCTTGACTTTTCCCGAATTTTGTCGTTATCAGAGTTTTCCTGAAAGTCTGAGTTTTAGAGGGTGGCTACCTTGTGTCAGACAAAAAGACCCGGTGCAGCATCCTTTAAGGACCTTGTGTCTTTCTCTATTCACCAAAGCAGGGTGAGATTTGAATACGGCAATATTTGCAGGGTGAAAGTTTTGACCCTCCATATTTTATGGGCCATGTGCATGGAACAAGCTAATGTAACCAAATTAGGGCCTTACCACACAGGAGGGGGAGGAAGTTTCACAACTTCCTCCAACATGGCACTAGTGGCACAAAAAATATTCTTTTCCTCCTTACATTGTGGACTTCCAGGCACTAGTGCCTGGTAGTTTTCAATGGCAATTATTGTGCCAAGTCATTGCCATGTAGATTCCAAAGCAACATCCAATGCAAATTCCAAAGCTACAAAGTTGCTCCATGTCATTCTTGCCATTCCCCCTACTTCCTCTCATGTGGCAACCACTTGCTAATTTGAACCAATGTGAGTCATCCAACTCACTGCCTTTCCTCTCGTGTGGTTTGGCCCTTAGTAATTTGGAGTCACCAATGCCACCTTGCATTTATGTTTGGACGGTAACTGTGCCTAGATGATTAACCCTGTAGCATGTTGGTTGGTTGACAAAGGACCATGATTTATAGAATAAACCCCAAAGTTAACCCCTAAAGGACCAAGTGTCCAAAACGGGCTTTTTGAAAATTCGGTCAGGTTCCTATGCTGTCAATTTCAAACATTCATCTTTGAAATTCTTACCATAGAAGGGTATTACCAAGACCTTAGTGGGAAAACAATTTTTTCCTAAATTGGACATTTGATGAAAAAGTTATAGGGTTTTTAATTTCAAATGGGGTGGGCGGGCACCTCGGGCACCTCCAAAAACTTTTGATAGAACACTCTATTGAAAGTGAGATTTTCAGTACTCGCAAGTAATATTATTTCCCTTCATGTTGTCAAAAAAAAGTTCTTGTCTTTAGTGAAAAATTAGCATACCAACCCAAGTCAAACATTTTCACACATTGTCACTCATTGTCGGGCAAGGTACCAAAAAAACTTCTTCTTTTCCACATAAAACCTAGAGATCTTCATATTTTTCACTTTTTATTTTTTCCACAACAATATGTAATGTAAAACTTCTTATCAACCATTCGGATTATCAATCAAAAACATATTAAGTTCAAAAAAAATTAAAGTGTGAATTAACAAATTTTGAGCCTCCACTCCTTGCACACTTGTTTTGAATATGCTACACCCTGTCTCTACCTCTAAAAATTGGTGTGTAAGGAGCTAACATCATGCTTAACAAGATGGTAATAGATTTATACCTTGTATAGTGAAATTTTTTGACACCAACTGAAGTCAAAGTCTGCTGATCCACAAAACGCAGGGAAGAAAATGAACCATTTGCTTGACTTCAAACACTATAATCTTTCAATCCGTGCGGTCAAAGTTTATGAAATTTTGTACATGTATTACTTAATAAGCCTTTATTGAGATCCTACGGTCAGAACTAAAAATTAAAGTTTTTGTTACCTTCTTTATTCATTGCACTAGAATCCATTAATTTTGAAGTGTTTTTGGTGTAAAACTGCCTTGGTACCTTAGGGAATAACCAAACCACCATGTTTCTCAAAAACAAGTGGACTTTCAGGTGTACAACCCCTATCAGCGTTTTGGGGTGACAGTCAGGGTTTAACTCTGAGTACTTTCAGGAAAACTCTATCATGTATGGTTTAAGGGGCGGTTTACACTATAGACCAAGAGCCGTGACCAAGGAAAATGGATTAATTCCATGGTCACACTTCATAGTCACACTTCATAAAAATGTCATTTTTAAAGCCCTTGGGCCTCTCACTAAGTGTAAACCGAACTTGGACCGGGAGGAATGACCATGTACTAAAAAGTGGGCATGCTGATTTTTTTAACGAATGCCTAAACAGGGCAGTATTTCCTAAAATAACAAAGAAAATAAAACAAGCCAAAAAGACAAAAAGGGTGGCCGCCATTGTATCTACAACAACGTTAGGCCCCCTTCCCAACAAAAAAAAAAAAAAAAACGATCAAAAAAATAATAAAACTACATTTCAGGCCCATGGTCCCCTCGTTTCAGCAACGAGAGAACCCATTTAGCCTCTCTCGCCGCAAAATCCGGGGACCCTCCAACATTATCCATTAGGCCTATTTCTAGGCCTTTTGAGGACCTCAACTCCTTTGGTCACTTTTCTTTTTTCCTCCTAGTGTAAATCCAAGTCATCCCGGGACGAGTTGATGGAGCCAATCACAGATTTAAGAGGGTCATGGGACGAGTTCTTGGTCCGTAGTGTAAACTGCCCCTAAGTTGCCTAAACTTAAATTATCCAGGGGATGTAAAACACATCCTTAGCAAGTTAGGAGGATTTGAGCCTGGCTTAGCCTTTCACCACTAGAAGCCAAGGATTCCCAACTCATCAATGTATGATGATTTAAGAATTAAAAAAGTTTGCAAAAATTGAAATAATTGAAAATGGAAAGTAATGCAAAACGTACATGCAATATTCATTATTCTTCAAGGTTAATTTTCAACTCCTTCGTTATGATAGCCAGAAAGTAATTCTAGGTGGAAGTATAAATACCTCTATTTTGCAGCATTTCTCTAGTAGTAGTAAGAACTCCGGCTTCAATAAAATGTGGATAGGATCTTGCTTGATTAAAAGAAGACTAGGGCTCATTTTTATTATTCTTCGATTAAAGGATCATATGATTAAAAAATTATATTTTGAATGATTGGGATTGAAAGTTCATTCAAATATGATTCAAATCTTGATTGATTTAAATCATGGCTTTGGCTTATTAAGATGAGGATTTTATCAAATTAAAGTTGAGGTTGATCAATTATGATCACAAGTGTATAATTGGGTTTAGATGGAAATTGAGATTTTTATTATGATCACAAGTATATCATTTGGTTTAGATCAGCCTTTTTTTTTTCTTCGTTTTAGTTGGATAGCCATATTGGCTACAGAGGCCAGGGAGCTATAGCACTTTTGGCTTTCTCCTGAAACCATACAAAACCAAATGTTCTCCATAAATATCCATTTTGGAGAACTCATCTCCGTAAACATAGAATTGTACATCCTTTTTGGCAATAGGATGGAGCCTCGTTTGTTCATTAGTGGCAATATGACGATATAGCAACGGCCATCAATGAAGTTTTGGCAACAAGAAATCATATATTTCCCACTTTTTGGGGAGTATTCTTTTTTGGGGGAAAAAAATTGCAATCTTGCTCCGGGTCGACAAAAAAATAAGGCCTGGTTTAGATGGAAATTGAGATTTTGATTCGTTGTTATTAGATTTTGGTTAGTTAGGTATAGTTTGTTAGTTGGTTCATTCATATGAGGGTTTTTGTAACTCTGGTTAATCAAGATAAGAAGGTTAAGTAATTATGGATTGGGTACCTTTGATTATAAAAATTATAGAGTTTTGTTATATTTAGAAGAGGTTGGTTGGATATTGTTGTAATGTTGATTCTATAGATTACATGAATGTTTTTGAATATTTATTATATTAAATAATGAAGAAATTTATGAATGAATTTTAGATGGAAAATTTGAGTATTTATCAACATGCATATTACTTGATATTTCAACTGAGATCAAGTGTTAGCAAATCCTGTAATTTTTAAAAATCATATGAAGTTGCAAAGAATGAAATTCGAGTGAAGTTGCAGCTTTGTTGGAACAATTGACATTGTTGTCATATGAGACTATAGAGGATGAAGTCATGGATGCTCAGGAGTTCATCAATATTGAGTTTGAATTTGATTTGAACAATCCTTATGAACCTACTAATGAGGATATTATAGATTCACTACCCTCTGATTATCAACAATGTGATTTAGATGAGAATATGGTGAATAGTGAAAATGTAGTACAACAGATTGGACTAGATGTTGCAATCGTGCTCTTGAGGCCTTGCAGACATTTTTGGAGCAACGACGGGAAAATGTTTTGTTAGATGTGACAAACATTCGCTCGCTTCACATGAAAGTTTCTATGTGGCACGTGAAAGAATCTCGCTAGACCAAGATAGATTCTTTTTTTGAGTCGACTTCATTGATATATCATTTTTAGTTTATTTATACTTTCATCCCTGATTTCCATAAAGTTTTGTTTGAAGTCTTCCAATTGTGACCTTCAATATGTGTCATAGATTTATTTTTGGATGTGTCATAAATGGTTCTTAAAAATGTTACAATATTATTTTTCAAGCTTATGATTGTTATTTTTAATAAGCGTTATAGTTGATTTTAAATTTTTTTTATAAATGTTTTACTCGAGAAGTGTAATGATTCGTTTTTTGAATTTTTATAAATGTTATATTCTCTAATTGTTGTAAGTTTTTTCAAAAACTTTTATAAATAATATTTTTGCATTTTTTTTCGCTCCCGATGAGTATCATTTAAAGATGTCCCCGTAGCAGGGCTCGCCCGGCCTGAGTGCATAGACCCTTGAACCCAAATCCACCAAAAGGAGAGAAAAAACATCCCATTTCCCATGTCACTGAAACGGGTTTAGGTCAACCTCCCAAACATTCAGTCAAACCCAGTTCCATCAATAAAATTTCCAACGAAGCGCACATCCCATCAGACTCATTGATTGTATCACAAATCTCAGCAACTGGGTCTGAAATTCTTACACCATTCTCAGTTGGGTTGTGGTTGGAATCTGTTTGGAGGGTTAGGGTTTGGCAGGGTTAGGGTTTGGAGGGGATGGAGGGTGGGAGTTGATTGAATCATAAACTTCTCCAACTGGGTCTGAGGAGACGCTCATGAACTAGGAGATTCTCGCAACGTCGTCAGTTGGGGTTTTGTCTGTTTTGGGTTTAGGATGGAGAAGGTGTTGGGAGTGTTCAAGCCAAAGGCGTCGCCGCAGGAGCAGCTGCGAGACTGGCAACGCAAGCTCCGCCAGCAGTCTCGCGACGTCGATCGCCAGGTTCGTGGTGAGTGAGTCTCTCTCTCGTCGTAGCATCCATCTCTCTCTCTCTCTCTCTCTCTTTTGCTATTGGGAGCTGGAATCGTGAGCTGATGACTCTCTTTTTGGGGGCTTCATGTTTTCGAGGTGTATCTCATAAACACAGTTTTGGTGGCTCTTTACTGGAAATTTGATGTCCTTAACTTTTTCTTTCTGTTTTTTCTAAGGGTTTCGTGTTTCAAGAGTCCTACTTTATGGTTGTGGGTGTCTGAGTTGTTGATATTGCGATCTTTCTGTGTTTTGTTGGTTGGGGATTTTGAAGTTTGAAGGATTTCTCTATTGACGATAGACTTGTGATGGCGATTTCATGGTGCAGAGATTCAGCGTGAAGAGAAGAGTGTGCAGAAGGCTATCAAGGAGGCTGCCAAGCGGAATGATATGAAGTCTGCAAAGGTTTCTTTTCCTTACACTCAAACTCATTGAACCAGTCAAATTCTTGTTCATTCTAGCGGGTTAAGTTCATTGCCACCAGCACTCTGAAGTCAGTCTTAATTTATGGAAACTTGAGGTAAGTTTCGTAGGGAGTTTTGTTGTGCAATAACCTTCAATGATATCTCTGTTGATAGGGTTGTGAAGGTTATGGGAGAGAAGGCTGCCAGTTTGGTCATTTTAAGAGTACTGATGACGATGTTGACAAGTGTTGGATGCATTTTCAGTCGCTAGCCAGGGAGCTTGTCAATTCTCGCAAGGCAGTGGGGCGGCTCTATGAAAACCGAGCGCAACTCAACTCCATCTCTATGCACTTGGGAGAGAGCGTTGGTACTGTCCATTACTGAGTTGCCAATCGTATGAAAGAGCTCGATTCCAGGTTCTGCAGGGGGTCACAGATTTGCTAATCTCTAAGAATGTGTTTTCCGCCTTGCAGCGACGGCCAGGGCGGTAGGACATCTTCAGAAAAGTACTGAGGTCATGAAGCTTGTCAACAACCTCATGAAGGCCCCTGAAATGGCAGCCACCATGCAAGAATTGACGAAAGAGATGATGAAGGTATTTCTTCGTTCTTCAAGTTCTTCTTGTTGTCGTAGGTTGTACAGAGTTCTTTGTAAAGTCAATACGATACCCTCCTCTTAGAGTGAGGAAAGAGTAGTATAATAAACTAAGTAGTTGTTGGATCAATGGAAGAGCTTGGAGGTCTCACCCTTACATTATGGAAAAGCTCGGTGGTCTCTAAACCCAAGACAAAGTAGGTTCAGCTGTGTTTGAGAGAAAACGAAGAGTTTGCATGAGATACTCTGATAAATAGTAGCCGCCTTTCTCTCCTTTAGATTATTTGAGAACCATTTACAGCTGATGTTACGTTTTCCAAATGACAAAAGAGGGCTAGTCAAACTTCAGGTGACTTTTCAGCCAGCTCTTCTGTTTAGAGAGAAGAATTGCTGTTGGATGAGTCGCTGAGCTTGTTGTGGATGTTCGCAACAGGCTGGTGTGATGGAGGAAATGGTGAACGATGGATTGGACTCCGCTCTGGACAACGAGGACGTGGAGGAGGAGGTAGAGGAAGAGGTTGACAAGGTTCTGGAGGAGCTCGCTGTGGAGACCACAACACAGTTGCCAGCCAGTGCAGCACCCAGAGTGCGTGTAAAACCACAACCTGCAGAGCCTGCAAAACAGGTACATTCATTGCACTTTCTCCTTCTCTTTTTTTTCCCTTAACCTCAGGCATTTTGCGGAACTAAGGTCGATATCGAAGCTCAACCCAAAGTTTCAATAAGACACTCCCTCTTTTGACTACTCTTTCTTCACTGTAAATAATAGTAGATCAATAAAAGAGCTTGGTGATCAATAAAAGAACGAACAACTCTATAATCTTATCCTAATGTGTTGTAACAAAACGACTGTGTTGTGGATACAGCAACAAGCACCAGTTGTGGAAGGAGGAGATGATGATGATTCAGAGTTGGACGCTTTAAGAGCTCGGTTGGACAATGTGAGGTCTTGAGTGATAACCATGGTTTGCGCATCATTAGAGATTCTGCTCTGTTTCCTTGGTTGAAAATTGTGTTAGGAACAAGGTAGAGAATCTTCTCCTTATTGTATAGAAATTGGGAGTACCCTAACATGGTGTTGTAATTAGAGTACGAAGTAGGTTGCTGTGTTTACAGAATTTGGATTTGGACGGTTGAGGCACCTGAATGTACAGCGTGTAATTTAACGAAGAATGAATGAGTCAATCTCTTTTGGAGATCGGAGTTCTTCGTTCTTTTCAGATACTGAAGCATTGGTGTCATTAGTATTTGTTATAGCTTCACTTGGAAAGCTGTGTAAGTTCTGAGAAATTCAAGAGTCTCCAGACTAACATCTTTCTATGCTTATTAAATGGTTTCGGATGATTGTTCTTTTTGGTCGGTCATAAGTCATTTGTCATAAGCCATTATCAAAGCATTAAAGTAGTCGTTTTTTAAAGTAGCAAATTTGGAGCTTCCACTTAGCAATTGTATGCAACTCAGATGATAACTAGAGTAAGATTTCTAGTACTAAAGAAGATGTAGGATTTGTGTTGATAAGATTGAAGTTTTCTGATCTCACGAGTTGAAGTTATCCCGAACAGCAACTTCAACCTGAGCTTCTGTGACTTTCAAAATCCGCTTTCACAGAAGCAACAACTTGGAAGCCTCACTTGAATACCAAAGTCGATCGATACGTACACCGATTTCTGGAATGTCTGCAAGTACTCCTTACAGAAAATCTCAGTGTAAATTCAAGCGCAGAAAAAGTGACAGCTTCTCTCAACTCATGGAGCTGTAGACGTTGACACTCTCATTTCACTGAATTTACAGAATCTAGGCTTGATAATGGCTAACTGATGTAGCATTATACTTGATACAGCTGACGATTAACCAACAGATGTGAAAACTTCGCATCACAATCAGATTGAACCAATCAACTCACTAATGTCTCCGCTTATCGTAACAAAACGTGAAGATATGTTTGATGAGAAGTTACCCATTTGAACAAAAGAGCGTCCTGCACAGGGTTTCAAGTGCGCACCCTGCGCTCCTCAACGGCACCTTCACGGTCTCCAGTTTCCACTCGCTGCCTGAACAAGCGTCTGCCGAGCTGCAGTACCAGGGAAAAACTGTTAAACCTAAGGTGCACTAAAAAGGGAGAAAGAAAATCCCAAACAAGCTGAATGTTACATGTAAAAGCTGTATCATGTATCAGATGTAGCCCAACCTGAAGACGCTGGTTGGAAGATCTCCTTCGCAGATGTCAAGTGTATCATATATACTATACTTCTTTCCAGGGAATGATTGGTAAGATGATTAGCCAGGGTCCGGAATGGAAAACTCAACCTAATAAATTGAGGATGACTCGGTAAACACCGAAATGGCAGTGAATAATCCTACCTCGATGTGTATGGAAGCAGCATAAGGGTCATCCAGACCCAGGTTTTTGAATGCGATGGTCTGCTCAACCTCATCCCCGGGCTTCAAATCGGCCTCATTGCCGGGCGGCAATATCCCCATGCCGTAACTAGCATACAAGTCCTTAATCTCAGCTAACAACCTCTCGTTTTGCGGTGACGACAACCATGTAGAACATGACCCAACAAGTTACATAAGAAGAAACTTGGACAAATACATGCACAGAAAATCGCACCAGGTAGCAAGTTCGACGTGAGAGACTTCAGACCAGATCAGATTCATCTCAGTCTACATATGAAAATAGCACGATCATCATTCCCGCATATTCAAACGCGCACGTGAAACTGAAGATTATGTAAACAAGATCTCTAAGTGCTTACACATACATATGGACAGAAGTCTTGTTTCAAATATTGTTTCATTCCTTTGTCAAATGCAGTACAATAGGACTCAGTATTGGGCCTAGAATGTGCAAGTGAGGCGAGTACATGCGCACTGATCAGAAACGTAACAGACCGACCCTGCTACGTCGATGCTACACCTGAGAGTCCAAGCGCGGTTCGAAAGATAAGCCGCTTACGAGGTTGGGCCAGGCTTCGACCGAGCACCACCTGTCTTGGGCCATGTTGTACAAGCGACCCATGCGGCACTTGCCACTTGTGAGGAAGATCAGGTCACCTTGGCTGCAGCAATGGAACGCCGAGGGGTGCCCCGGGAAGTCATCCGAGTAGAACGCCTGCGGCATGCGCCCCGCCTCCCGCCACTTCATGGTCGTCCACTCGAGCAGCCACACGCACACCCACTGCACCTGCTTCCGCACGCACTTGCCCACGATCACGATGTGGCCCTTGCACGTGACCAGGTTGCGGAACTGGCAGTGCCCAGGCAGCGAGTCCGTCTTCACCTTGCTCCACGTCTGCACAAGAATCCATCAATGAATTACTGTATATAATACTTTGTGTAAGAACTTGGCTACAAGCTCTAATGCATCCAGACTTGTGCAAATGTTGAGAGGGCATGAACTGCACCTTCTCTTGGATGCTAAACGCTAAGAGATCACGGTTTGACGTTGTGAGGCAGTACAAACTTCCATTGCAATAGGCCGCGACATTCCTCAGTCCCACAGTTTCTTCGCCGCGGGGCAGGCACCCGCTGTTGCGCCATTCACCCTCGATGGAGTCGAAGATTTCGGTACTTCCTCCTCCCGCCACGATCACCTTGTAATGGTGAGGCCGCTTCCACATGATGATACTGACCAGCATGGGCCATCGCTCGCAGTGAAGCCGCGGGAGCTCCTTCCACGTCTTGGTCATGGGGTTGCTCACGAACAACACTGATCCGTCCCTCAAGGACGCTTGCAGATTGTTGGTGAAGCACATGAGGCCGCCAGAGGACGACACCGGGAAGCCCACCTTGGATGGCAGATGACTCAGATACGGCACATTGCCCCATCTGTGTGTGGATGGGTCGAAGCTCACAAGCGACCGGCTGTGCTCGGAGACGGAGGTTTTCACAAAGTAGGCCTCGTAAGACGCCACCTGGCGCAAATTTACATCCTTCCGCATCAATTTAAGGTCAATGAGGGTTTGTGAAAAGCTTCCAATGCGAATGTGACAGAAGTGATCACCTCAGAGCAGGCCTCCAAAAAGCACTTGTTTGACACCAATTCGCTCCATGTCGTGCACACCGTCCGAAGCCGCAGCTGCAGCCTTGCAGCAGGCAACCGGGCAAGGACTCTCTCTATAAGTTCCTCGGGTAATCGACTCCACAAGCTGCCATTCATATCAGGATTCTCCATCGCAAATGCAGGTCGAGGACTGATGCTCGTAGACATGGAGTCGTACACCTCTGGTTCACATACCAATCCAAATTTCAGCAAAAGCCAGGAAAAACCTTGCAGTATAGCTGCACTCCACTCCAGTAACACCAAACAGAACTCTCAACCTTGACGGAATGCACACATCAACAGTCAACAGACTTCTATGCTCTTCCAGTTTAACAAAACAATGAACGACTGCGCCTAAAGTCCCCTTAAGAACAACACCCTTCCACCAAAAAGCAGAATCTGCAAAACTACTTCACATCCACGAAAAACCGAACTGACAACGAGTAGCACTTACAGCCTAGGAGTGAACACGCCTCCCGCTTCGGAGCTTCCAAAAGCTCACACTCGCAAAACTCCGAAACCTCCTCACACAGCCCCCCGAAGAACTAAAAGCAGCCGTACTTTCACGAATCTATACACAAAGAATTCAGCACAGTTAGTTTTGAAGCATACCGTATACACAGTTACAATATGGAAATGCAACAATGTAGGTTTAAGTTAATGAAACATGCTGTCCACTACTAGTAAGACCGACTGATCCCATGCACACCGAAAAGCACGTGAACTCACTCAGCAGGAGAAAGCAAAGCGTTTCTAGGGCTAACCAGTTGTTGAATCAAGTAGGGCAACAGTAGCATGCAAACAAACTAAGAACCAAAACACACCAACGGCATGCAGCGATATCCAAACTGACCAAGAATTCGAGGCTGATATCACACGGTCCTCACAACTGCACACAATTGTAAACCTCACAGTTCACAAAGGAGCCCGTAAATGAATTGGAAGGCCAGGTCGAGGGCCATTTTATACTCCACCTGCAGCTTGATTGCAAGCCTGGTGCCACCCGAGGCTATGTACGTATGATTCATGATTACGGTGGTTGAACCTAGGTATGAAAGAATAAATGAATGAGTCGGGAGTCTCGGTGGTCGGCATCACCTGAAACGTGGCTTTTCTTCCAGTTGTATTTTTTGTGTTCTAAACATGTTCTAAACATGTTACGGTATGTAAACCGTTAGTTAGTCGGTTTATCAACCATTAGTTTTAGTTTGAAATGTTCATCCATTAGTTAGTCTGAGTTCGAACGTAGTCAGCAGGGAAGCGAGTATATCTCTAATGATGAGCATTACCCTGATCATCTTGCATAGTTATTTTGTAGCAGATTAGAAGTCGAGTTGTTTGCGCCAGGACTTTGCACCTGGAGTTGTTGTGAAGTAGCTGGCGGAATAGCTGTTCCTCGTTAGTGTTGGCGGAGTTTTATGTGGTGATCAGGATATTTGATATGTGCATGTTGCACTAAGTATGAATAAGAGTTATGACTCAGTGTCCATTCATAGATACATATGAGCCGTTGTAGTTGAAGTTTATTAATTACCCGGATGATACCGACGCTGAGGCGCCCACGTTCTAAAAAGAACAAGATAGCAACATGTGAAGGCGGCCTGTGAAAACATGTCCTCCAAAATAGGTCTCAGAGAAAGCAGCTAGCTACTTCTGGATATTTTGGATCTAGGGTTGACGGTTTCGTGTTTAGAAGGGTTGCAACCGCAACTTGCGTTTGGCTGTTGCTTGATAATCATCGAAGCATACTCGTCTTCATCAAGACCTAATTGTGCACACGATTCCCAGGTGCTTGTAGTACTGGTGGGACTAAAAGCAAATAATCTTGATTCATGGTTAAGGTTGAGGGTTTAAGAATGGCAACAACTTCATGGCGTAGCTCCACAGCTCAATGTCATGCCTAAAACATATTCAGTTCCTTCATGAACAAGTAAAAAACTGCACCCAGTCATCCCGCCTCAAGCAGATATTCCCAAATTTATGATTCATCTTCCTATATTAATGTCCATGATGTCAGAAGCCACTCAGCATCTCACATTACGGAAAACTAGGGAAAACTAGGTAAAAGTACTACTTCACTTGAAAGAGTGGCGATACTCATTTTGTATATGTGCCACTCATAGAATAAGATAAGATGATCAGTAAGATGATGAATGATCTTAAGTTGTCAGTAGTTTGTTAACTGATGGAAGGATGCCAATCATGATCTAGGCACTGGCTTTCAAGGCTGTGGGTCGTGGTTCTTCCCGCTGCATTGTTGTAGTCCACGGCAACTCCTGGACCAATCGCAGGTGTTGCGGATTTTCTACAAGCTGGCCGCACCAATTCTCCTCTGTGAACTGTGCTTAATCCTACAATCTCACTTAGTTTTATGATATGTTTGTCATCGGCCTACTTTCAGAGACGTCTTTTTCAAGCAAGTCATCGATTTTATTTTCTTGGATTTGATATTAAGATGTAGACACACCGCACATCTGTACAAGATGGATAATTGTAGAGTTTCACAAAAAGCCAGTGAGAATAATTGGTGAGGGCACAAAAATGTAGATGCAAATGCCAGACCTTCGAGAATATACTTATGCCTCCACAAATTTCAGCATGGGCAACGTCAACGTTGATTTCTTGTGGAACGCACAAGAGTATGCGTAACCTCAACAAGACTTTCTTGACATCTTAGTCATTGTCCAATTTGCTGTAGCCTATCGGCAACACATTGTTCGAGTTTGTTCCTCTAAATTTCTGCGAAATCCAGATGAAATTCACAATATCCGTACTCAGTAGCTTACAGACACCAGGATGGATATACATGTCGTACAAGCTTTGGGATGGCACCTTGGTGAACTTGTCCACCTTTAGCAGCCTGATGAAACTGCAATTTGTGTCGCAAACTTGGTTATGCTGGAACATAGCTTTGCTCGGCGCAGCATCGAACAACCGACCACCATTTTCCACTGCAAGTTTGGCCAGCATGCGCCTGTAGAATATCTTCATAGTGAATGCATTGAAAAACTACATACGTTGTTCAAGATAATCTTAAATATATGAATTATTCAAAAGAAAGCATTAAAAGCATTCAAAATTACAATACTTGGAAGCCACGCTGCGGACTGCCTCAACTGTCAAAGAACTAGGTGAGAGTTATTCTTTGAAATTATGAGCAGTTCTTAGTTTTCATCTACTTCTTGTAATTTACGGGTTCAGTCTCTTTAAATTTGGTTACCCTGACCAAATTTCATGTTTTTCTACTGATTCTAGAGATGTGATGGTGTTCTAGAGAAGTGTGTTTAGTCCCAGTCAACTTAGAAACAATATGTAGTTTCTTTATCCGCTTGAGGCAAAAGGAGCTTATGTTTCTATATCCGCTCAAAGTAAGGTGAGCTTGTGTTAACTCTAAGTTAACTCCACCTTCTATGGTGGGAGGAAAGTATAAAAGGCAACTCTCCCACAAAGTTGAACACACTTATCCACAGATATATATATTTTCCCTCTCTCCACAAGGGCTCCTAGAGACGTTACCACATGGGAAGAATGCTAGTTTTACCACATTGTTTGTCAGGTTTTAACACTAATCGGGTAATCTCAGTCTATGTGGTAAAAAGGCAACTTTGCCACATGGAATATCACCACATGGTAATTTGACATGGTAAAATGCAGTGTTTTCACACATGATAAATTGCGGAGTTTTGTCACCTGGTAATTTTTTCTTTTGAATATTATTTGTCATTAAATGGGTCTTCAAATGCATAATATGACCAAAAGTAATGTTGAACCAAAGTACATGCATTTTTTATTCGAACATGAGAGAGACCTACAAGGTAGGCTATTCAACTCCAAGTTTGCAAATTGCATTTGACTTCGAAATCGCATGTCAAGAATAATGAAACCCACCTCCGCACCTTGATATACTTGTCCTTTCACTCGCCCACGACAAACCTTATGGGGTATATAAGAAACCATGATTTACATTCAAAGTAGTAAAAGTGCAGCTATTACCATATGCTTCAAATGGTAAAACCTTCTGAAAGTAGTAAAAACAGTGTTTTTGGCTCAAGGAATGAAATTTACCACATTGGTAGTGAATTGACCTGTTAAAAGTGCAGCTTTTAACCCCTAAAAATCCTTGTGTTCTTGGGAGCTCGAAAACCAAAAATTGCGAATTTCTACCACCTTGTTGGAATTGAGGTATGGTCAATGTATTTACTGTTTTTTAGTACTTTCAACCGTAGGATCTTGAACCTAGCTACTATGAAATATGCTATGTCAAATTTGAGCCGTTGGATGTGCACCATTTGTGAGATTATAATGTTCAAAGTTGATGCAAAACTTTTTTTGGGCATTGTTTGAAAGACATAGTCTACTTTGTGCAAAGGAAAACTTGATGATTGCTACACCAATCATTTTGCTCATATTTTTTTCCATGTGGAGAATCATGTTCCAAATGCCTATGCAAAATTTTAGAGACTCATTTGGCTTTTTGGACCTTCATGCAAATTATTTTCCAACAGAAGGTATAAAAACGGTGATTTGGAAAAACATGCATCACGTTTATTGTATTTAATTTAGGAAAAAAATGAACGGTGAGTAGGTACCTCTTTAAGTTTGTGAATTTTGGGAAAAATTATTTTTGAAAAATTATTAAATCTCAAATTTTGACGAATTTTGAAAGAAAAAAATGTAATATTGTGGAAAACTTTGAAACTTGTTGTTGTAATTTTTAAAGGCTGCCCTTGCAGAATTGGTAAAAGGTTCAACATGGGTCACTTGGAAATTTGAATAGAAACTTAGTTATGAACATATTAGCAAAAAAACATTTCAAAAAAATGTTGAAAATAAAAAGTTTTTTTCTGCCCGCCTAGAGGTTGAAAACTAAAATTTGAGTAAATAAGCTCAAAAATTGGAATTCGACTTTGCAAATTGTTGCACATACACCTTGTAGTATAGGGAACACCCCGTAAAAATATTTTGCAAAAATATTAAATTTAACCCCTTGAACTAGGCTGCCCGAAATAGAAAAAAGCCATTTTGGCTCTCAAGGATCTTTAGGGGTTAATTTGTTCTTCAAGTGGTATTAACACCTCTCGGGACCATTGTGCTCCTATATTTTGGTTTCCTCAGAGTTTGTAGCTCTATTTTCCTTAGAGTACATAGATCTATGTTAACACTTTTCTCCATGTTCTCGTCGGCGTCCTTAGACTTGCAAATGCACATCAAGGCTGGTTTCACTAAGGTTGGATGACCTATAACCACCAACTTAAGTTTGATGACCTATTTATAGCGTTTATATACGTGGTAAGACATTTTTTGGGAATTCAAAATAGGATTTCATGAATATTGCAATTGTCGTGACCATTTATTTCTTCATATTGAAATTGCTACAAATTTTCAAAGTGAATAGTAAGCCTTGACCCATTCCTCGACATACAAAACTCTCTATTTCCACACTAAATTGTACTTAGTGATCGGGTCACATGTTTCTCCTAAACCAAGAAATGTGCTGATTATTTTTCTTTGAACTAACTTTGATGGAGATAGAATGCCTAATTTCACTATCCAACCTTACAAAATTGAACTCAACCCATGATCAAAACTTTGGGGAAATTTTGCACAACATCCTCCAATTGATGGAATAGATTATAGTGTTTAAAGCTACTGTATATTGGTTTTGGAAATCGTGGACTTTGAAGGATATACTACTTTATACATCAATAGATTCTTGCAAGAATTTTTGTATTTTGAATAAAAGAGGTTCACATGTGCACTAGGTCAATAGCTTCACATTGACATATTATACGTCAAGAAAACATTAATACATGATTATTGATGATTTTTTTACTTTTGTCTACTTGTACAAATTTAAACGGAAGTTTTGTATGCAATGCGAGAAATCGACAATCACAAAACAATGAAGAATCTTAGAAAGACAAATTTCAATCAAAATTTAAGACCAAAATCATTTTTCATGTGTATGAAATACAATATAGTATGGTCATGGTGTTCATTGTATTTTAGAGTATTTGGTGTATAAAGTGTTGCATTCCTAGCTTTTCCATGAGTTCTATAACTCCAAATTATGATTTGATTTTGGAGAGTGTTCATGTGATGTGTGCGCAAATCTGAACTTCAAATTTCACAATTCAATTCCTCATGCATTTCATGCAAATTGAGTTTAACACCTCTAGAGTACCATTTTGGGTATCCTGGGCACTTTAAGGGTTGAGTAATTCAGGTGCATTTTAGACTTTTGGTTGGGAGACACTCTTCTAATATATATCGTAATGGGTTTTTTTGGTTGTGATCATGAGTTATGTCAAAGACCAATGTGGCAACGACTTGTGGAGTTGTGTTCACTTTCATTTTTGTATCTCCTATTTTGTTAATATATCTCTATAATACTCTTATATTTGGGTTTTGTATAGATATTATATTCCAATTTAGGGCAGGAATTGTGCAAGTGGTTTCAAAACATTGTTATATTGCACTTGGTTGAATGTGGTTATACATTTTTATATATAAGTTGATGGAGTGCCCAGCAGGCATATAAGTCTATGTCCCCCATAATTCCCTGATCTCCTCGGAAATGCTACCCAATATTTCTCCAAGTCTCCAATCAAGTCCCTCCACGTGGCTTCACTATGGTTGCCAAAATTGTACACATAGCTTCACCTAACAAGTCTAGGTGGCTTCACTTGGTGAGGCTACCACACTTATTATAAGAGATGTAAATGGTTCTTAAATATTACTATATTTTGTAAGTAGATAGATTTAGCATAAAATTGGTTGAATCTTGTCTGACAACACTAGAATTTTGAAATAAAATAAATGTTATCAAGTTTTTGTAAGTATATGTAAAGAAAAACACATATTGTATTCTTGAATACCTACATCACAAAACCATTCAGCAATTGTTGATACTAGTTGAGCAATGGAGATCTTGTTGGCGTCTGTGGCAAAATGGATCCTTGCTGTTTGTGTCCACAAAAAACCACCTTGGGTTTGTCAAAACGGTTGCTTCATGTCCATGTCTATAGACATGTCGCAAGGTTAGAATCATGTATTCCCAAGTCTTACACAGTAGACATGTGGGCAACACATGGGCACCATGTCACAAAAAAATGTACATGGTTAGTGGGTTTTCATTGGACAACACTTTGTTGACAAGGATAGAAGTGGTGTTGGCATAGGGGTCCACAAAGTCCACAATATTTCAACGTATAGAGCACTGTCACGATTTCCAGTTTTATATATTCGTAGATAAGCGAGGTGCATTCAATGTGTGTAGACAAGAGTGGAGACTTATCGGAGGGATCTTGGATCAGAGCCTTAATATGATCAAGGGAAGGCGTATACGCCGCGTTGTATCCAAAGTACAAAACCTCATCAACCTTAACCCTTTACCGCTCAAGGATGTTTATGAAAAAACCAAGATTTCCGCTCATTATTTTCTTAGAACCGGATTTGATGGAAATACAATGTCTAATATTAATATCTAACCTTACAAAATTGAACTTAACCCATGACATGAACTTTGGGAAAATTTTGCACAACATCCAACAATTGATGGAATAGATTATAGTGTTTAAAGTTATTGTTTGTTGGTAGTGAAAACTATAGATTGTGGAGGGTGTACTACTTCAACCATCAACAGATTCTTGCAAGAATATTTTTACGTTGAATTAGAGTTGTTCACATGTGCACTAGGTTGATAGTTTTGCATTGACATATCATATGTGAAGAAAATATTTATGCATAGTTATTGGTGATGTTTTTGCTTTTTTTTACTTGATTGTATACAAAAATGTTCCAATCTTATACGAATCAAAACAAAAGTTTCGTATGTGAGGAGAGAGTGATCAACAATCACAAAACAATGAAGAATGTCTTAAAGACAAAGTTCAATCAAAATTTAAGACCAAAATCAATGTGCATGTGTGTGAAATACAACATAGTATGTGGCATGGTATTCACTGTATTTTAGTGTATTTGATGTATTTTGTGTTGTATTCCTAGCTTTTCCTAGAGTTTTACAAATCCAAATCATGATGTGATTGTTGGAGAGGTTCATGTAATGTGTGCGCAAAATCTAAACCTCATATCCCAAAGCCTAATTCCTCATGGATTTCATGCAAATTGAGTTTTAGCACCTCTGGAGTCCCATTTCGGGCTTCCTGGGTGGTAAAGGGTTAAAGGGTTGAAGGGTTAATTGTGGTGCATGTTTGTGCAATTGGATTAAATAGTATGTTTTCCCAGAACATTAGATAGAACTTATTTTTAACTAATATATTTCGGAACACAAATACTTATCTCAGAAGAATGCAGTGATCGAAAGGGAGGATATAAAGAGCCTGCAGTCTCAGGCGGTATTATATGAATTGCGTACAATTTGAAAAAAATCCTCAGATGCTGCTCTAATTGCATCAAGCTAGCAACTTGTGAATGAGCATCGAGGGAATATATGCTTGCGAAAAAAATATAAAGACTCAACCTAGATGCATAACTCGATGGTGAAAATTAGCAGTGGGAAATGTACAGTACAAGAAGTGTAGAGTCTTAGTAGTACAGTAGTAAGAACGCCGGCCTTCGAAGAGGTTGGCGTGAATTAAGTGTCTGTTAGTTCCTAACACTATATCAATGTCCAGAAGACAAAGAAAAGCGAATGGAGTCTTAAATTATAGTCCAAGACGCCTTCTGTTTTATTGCATTTAACCCCTAAAGTACGGAGACTATCATGTTTCACCAAAACCACCCCAAAACTCCCTCTCTAAGATGAGACATTGCAAGACTAACTAAAACAATTTTATGATTGTTTTCAATAGTACAATCTTCAAGTTAATTATGATAAGAAGACTCGTAAAACATTTCGTAAACTTTGGCGGCATGGATTGTAAGTTACATGCATTTGGAAGAGTGCAACATGGTTTTTCCTTCCCTCAGCGAATAGGATTAATGTACTTCAACTCAAAACAATGGCAATTTTTTCCACTACACAGTACATTAATTTATGGATCTATGTTCTGCCTTGTGTTAGGTCATTGCTTCCAAAGATCACAAGTAATGGTGGAGTTTAAGATAAGAGAAATGGACTTGCAATGAGTGGGGGAATAGACAATAGCCATTTACTTCAGAGAGCAATTTTGTTTTTTAAAACAAAAAATCCTTTTGGATCTAAAGTTCAAACAATGGATAGAATCATTATGCCTTCTTTGATTTTTTAACCAAAAAAATCCTTAAATTCTACATGTTTTCTTGGTGAAAACAACAAGGGTTGCCAAGAACTTTCCTTCACTGCTGCCCACCAGAAAAAAAAATTGATACCATGCCCGCTTTCCTCGTTTGCAATTGAACTAGTAATTTTAGTTTTGAGCGAAAAAGAAAAAGAAAAAATCCCTACAAATCTACTACTCACTCACATCTCCAATATAAATTTCAGAAATTCATGATCTAAACTGACATTGGTGTAAACTTGCGATTTCAAAAAGGAGTTGGAGTCAGTTGACAAGAAAGACTGCACTATGAACTGCGCATCACATGGTCACAGCTTTTTATGTACGCTACTGTAGTTTGCTCCAATGCACCTGAACCAAAACAATCCATTCAACGCATACGGCACATGTCAGGAGTATGACACAAAATCATTCACTACATTTGTGTTTTGATGACCACCGCTTAATACGATAATGTGGAAAACATTTTCAGTCTCTTTTAAATACATGGACCTGAACACAACAGACAGGTTTGTGATCTTTACATGAAATAAATTTAATAAAAGCTGCTTCCAATCTATTTCGATTTCTCATGTAATAGTACATTTGCTACGAGAGAGCAAGTCCTATCTAAAACCTCACACTTGTGAATATCAATACCACAGAGTGTTGGTTGTCCATCTCACTGAACGAAATCACATCAAAAAGGGTAGAGGTCTGACCACTGATCACTAAACTGAGGCTAAATGAGGCCTGTTCGAGGTAGGCAGCATCGCCACCGACCGCTTCACTTGTGCCCCGTAAAAATGGCCGCGTCTGAATTCGAGGGCACTGGTCGCAGCTGCTGCGATAGGCTTCGCTTTCAGAGACACGATTTGAGTCCTGCAAGGATCGTTTGGAACTTGGTGACATATACGCAATTTCGAATGTAACAGCACCACAAGCAGCTTGAGAGAAAGAGAAACACATCCGGTTCTGCATTATCGTAAATAAACACACGTCATGTACCTGCTATTAGTAGGCAAACCATGATCCGACTTTAAGGATTTTTTCACTTTAGGCTCCGGCTGAGGCTCCTCGTCAATGTATTTGTGTTTGGCTTCCCCGACACCCTTCGCTTGCCTATACCACAAAAAGCAAGCAATTAGCAACTAACCGTGATCTACCTGTTCAGCGACAAGATAATAGAAGAGATCAGAAGGAGAATTTTGGTTAGATACTTTTCTCTGGCTCTGAGCAACTGCACCACACTCTCGTCTAACATGACCGGACCGCCGTCTTTCCTCTCCAGTTCTTCGCCATCACCTCGCCTGCCTTTCCTTTTCCGGCTCTTTTCTTTCACCGCCAAAGCGGCAGTCTCCTCCTCATCATTCACGTCCGGTTTGTGCTCACCTCCTTCCTTTCGCTTCTTCTCCGACCGAGACTTCCGCTTCTCTTTCAGTTCCGCAGCTAATCTGAACACCTTTTCTTCCAATCAATCATCTTATTCAACTACTTCAAAACCCATCACAAAAACTTCCAAGGAAAACCCCACATTACCTCTTGGAATTCTCTTTCTCCTGCCTCCGAGACTGCTTCGCTTCCTCCCGACCCTGATCACCCAATCCCCCGAAATCAAGCAAAATCCAGCTGTTTCCTTTGTTCCCAGCCAATACAACGAAAATCCATCCAAGCTCAAATTCGCCCCTTCCAAAAATAACCACAACACCAAAACCCTAATCACCGCAACACCAAAACCATGCACAGACAAAAACAACAGCAATCTACACGACTACGCCACATCCTAAACCCATTCAAGCTCAAGTTCCCCCTTCCAAGACTCCAATAATCACCACAACTGCATCCCCTTAAACCCTAAACCCTAATCACCAAAATCACGCATGAACAAACACACCAGCAATTCAAAAAATCACTAACCTCATCCTAAACCCATTCAAGCTCGAATTCCACCCTTCCAAGACTCCACACAACTTCATCCCCTTAAACTCTAAACCCTAATCACCCAATCCCCAAAACTACCAGTACGAAAGGACTAAACCTTACCCTAAACCCATTCTAGCCAAAACCCTCCATGGCGAGGTTTCAAAGGCAACCAAAGTGTGATCTCCCAAAACCCTAACCCTTAACGTGATATGAGGTACCTCATTCAAGGTGACCTCCTCTGGCATGTCATCGTCGTCGCTCGGGAGGGCCCCCATCGCGCCGGAGGTGCGCTTGGCGGCGGTTGAGCAATGTTGTTGGTCGAAGTATTGTGTGGTAGTTGCTATTGATACAGAGCAGTAGCAGCAGCAGCAACAGAGGTGGTAGAAAGAACGCAGATTGATGTTCAGTCGGTGGACACAGCGCGTGTCCCTTAAACCCTAAACCTGCCAGTGTTCTTCCAGGTCCCAGTTGGTGACGTCAGCAAAGGTTGAGGTCTAATCTACAAATAGAAACGTAATCCATAAAAGAGAAATACAGTCAGCTCTCCGTCTGTCTATCATCATCTATGGAATCCATCCCTCCTATCTACCACAAGAATAGATAGTTGTTGCCCCAGCCGACTATTATGATGAGACGGTTGTTCTTACAAATGTAAAGGGAGCTGATTGTTTATGCAAATTCATTTCGAGTTTGATTAGCATAGAGATAAATGCAGAGTAATAGGTTTGTTGCGGGATGTGGCATCAAGGACCGCACCACATCACGTAGGGTCAGCGTAGATTATCTAGTTCTAATCTATATTTGTTAGTGATGTACGTCCGCCAAACCACATTTGTCCAATGGATGTATTTCAGTTGTTAGGATTTCCCGTGTGTGCGTATAGCAGCGTGTACGCGCTTGACTTAACGTCTTTGACAAATCAAGCTCTGTGAGTGTGTTTAGAGAGTGTTTAGTGAGTTTCGTTTGCTTGTAAGTAATGGACTGTGATTAGTGAAAGCTCTGCATTGTCTAGTTCCGCTTGCATTCGTTCATTCTCCCCTTGTGGAGTGCAAGACGCTAGACTACTTTTGTACTTCACAACATTCTCACTTGACAAAGACCCTCTCATATTTCTCTTATTTTCATGACATTCTTGCATAGCAATTTGTGGAATGATCGAGGGAGAGCAGAGAAAGGATGAGTGGCTCTTGCACTAATCATTTTTCGTAAAAATTTGCAAAAAATTAGGATTTTATAAACTAGTGTCTAATTCTTGAGTTTATGCTTAGACTTTCTAGAGCTTGTCTGTGAAATGCAGTACCACTTTCGACTGCTAGTCACTAGAGTGGGTGATCACAATCGCAAGCAAGGGACGGGCGTCCGCTATGGCTCGACAACAGTGACGCAGCGTGCTAACCTGACGGAATCTCGCGACGTAAGGTAGAGTAATGTTAGAGTTAGTGTAAAGAGACACACGCATCTTGGTTGAGAGGGCTCAGCAAGTTCTGCGACGGTCTAACTTCCGCAAGTTGAGAGCCCTTACTCCACCTTGACAGATGATGACGCAGCTAATAAGACAACGATTGAGTGGGTACGGGCAAGGGGTCTACAAGAGGAATGAGAGCGCGTAACAGTCTAGCTCAAAGGAGGAGCAAGTGTGGTACAATGGGAAGTGTGGGTCTCAGCCCATCGAACGAGGACGGCGAAATAAATGGATTTTGACTCAACGGAAATCGAGGAATGTTGGGGCACGAGACAATCTGCAGGCGACATACATGAGCTGAAATGACGGGCTAGAAGCTGCGGCTAAGGGCGATTCGAGCAATAGCGCGGATAAGGGGACCCAACCCAGATGTAGAACATCCAGAATTTCTCTCGAAAGAAGGAGGATATTTCCCGCACTATGTACACCCGACCAGACGATTGTCTGCGAAGGCCGACGGCGTTTTCACATAACGTCAGCTGGTGCACATCTTCTTGTCCAAGCTAGAGAAGAAGGTGCAGGAAGCCATCAATTGGCACCTTCTCTTTAAGTTCAAGGGCAAAGAGACATAGCCTCAAGTTTTTGCCACGGTGAAGTACCTAGAGAAGGCCATTAGTGTGAGGGAGGCCACGGGCCTCATCACCTCCATGCTAGAGGCTCTCAAGCCTAAAAAGCTTGCTCTAGCTATCGGTAGCTTGGAAGAGACACAACATGAAAAGGTTATGCATCATTGAGCTTGTGGGAAAGTTGGTCACATAAAGATAGGCTCCAACTGCACCGAGAAGTAGGGGACACGCACGGTGAAGGCTAAGGCCAAGACTAAGGTGGCCAAGCTTAGCGAGAAGGTTGGAGGCAAAGAGAAGAAGACTGTGACTTGTTTTCATTGTGGCAAGTCTCGCCACAGTGACGAGAACTATTTTTTTCTTCTCCCGGAGAAGCGCCCAAGATCTTTCGATGCGGTGAAAACACTTCAGGCCGAAATTATGGAGTTGAAAAAGCAGATGAGTGCAATGGTATCTTTGGGACAAGTGGCAAATACACGGTCCCCGGTGAAGGGTTAATGCTCATCTTCAACTCTAGATTGCTACTTATATGGCGCTCCAGGGGAGGTTGTGGCAGCGGTTGTGACTCGTGCTTTGACTACCACACAAATAGTAGCACCTTCTTCTATTGTGCCGGGTAGTAGCAATCGTCCACGCCACGCGGATTTGCTGGACCACAATAGTCAATCTTGGCTACCTCTGTCTTTTAGCATTGCGGATGCGACTACTTCTAATGTCATTCCCACTCTACCCTCGGTTCCATCAGTTTCTTCCACTCATAGGGACGCTGCATCTCCTTAGTGTTCAAGGTATTGCAATTGGTGATGTATGCCAGTGTCGACTTTTTGACACCAGATTTTCAACCATCCGGTGTGTTCAACTTGGCAGGTAGTATGTTAGAGGACAAGGTGCCCATGGCATCGTTGGAGGTGTCGCAGGCAGTAACGGCTCCACCCAGCGTAGAGGATTTGATGGAGATGCGGGCTAAGTTGGCGGCAGAGGCTATTTCCGTGTTTGAGGCCAACGTCACTTCCGCACCTATGGAGCAGTTCTCTAGGGATCAGGCTCTGATCTCTAGAGTGGCTTACTTGTATGACGTTGCGGCCGGGTCGGCACGAGAGCGACACAATGTACGTTTAGAGATAGTATGTTTAGTAAACATTGACAAAGTCATGGTGATTGGCCGTAGAGAGGAAACCCAACTCAACCAACCCCTCTGAATGTCATGTTAGACTCCGGAGCTTAGCCAGTGATGATTGGTAAGCAGCTGCCTAAGATTTGGATCTAGGTGTTTCGAACCTTGAGCCTTGCCTATTTAGAATTGTCACATCGGTTGAGGGCACGGAGAAGGCCATGGAGTACATCCGACATCTATTGCAGTTGATGTTTGGCGTGGAATCTGGACCATTGTTCTCCCACCTATCTATTTAGTGCGTTGTGACTAGTGCCATCAACCACGACATTTTGGTGGGTTAGCAAGTGTGGGAATCTGAAACTCCCACTTGATTTCCCCTACCAAAAATGAGTTAAATTGTGATTTTTACTCTTAGATAACCGGAACAGTAGCTAATATTACGTAAAAGTAGGTTGCATAATAATTAGTGAAAGTCGGTGAATGCTTAACTAGTTAATTAGTGTTAGAGTGGTGATAAAATTGGACCTTAAAACTACCAAGGTTATGCCCGGAAAAACCTAGAAAGAATGCCCGAGAAGGATCTTTGGGACAAAAGTTCAAATCACCACTTAAAACTAAGCTAGCTAGTCAAAGTCTTCATCAACTAGATAGTCTACTTATTAGTGTTCTTTTTAATATTAGTTGTTTAGGTTTTTCTTTTCACTATATTGTTGTAGAAAACTTAAATTCCTACTTGAGAAAATAGGAATTTAATTTTATATGAAGAAAAAAATATTAAAAAAGTGAAAAATCAAAAGAATATCAAAAATAAAAATAAAAATAAATAATAAATAAGGTACCAGCCCCGTTATCGCAGGCCGGATACCGGCAGGCCCGGGTACTAGACTCCCTCATAAGCTCCCTCTAGCCGCGACTCGAGCTCCCTCCACATACTCGAATATTTTTTTGAAAATCGAGTTTTTGTATTGAAGCAGATTCAAGTTGTCCTCAAGCTCGAGTTTTTCTCGTGTAGTTGGATTTCTCTCAAGTAGTTGGGTTTTTTTCAAGTAGTTGGATTTTCTCAAGAAGTTTGGTTTCAAGAAGAAAGAGGTGAAGAAGGAGGTTGGAGGAGGTGTTGGAGGAAGCGTGAAGGAAGGGCACGGAAGCTAGGGTTTTGGAGGAGAGTTGTGGCACTTAGGGTTTGAATCTTGAAACATAGGGTTTGGAAGAAGATTGTGGTGGAGGAGGCTTTTGACACAACGGAGGTGGAGATTCCTAGGCGTAGAAGCAGTGCAAGGAGATTGACGACCGCAACAAGAAGATTCAGAGATTAAACCACAATTTCAAGGAGGTTGCGTGTGCAACAAGGAGGTGGCAAGAAGTTGTGAACAAGGTGATTATTGCCAATTGATGGATTTTTCTTGTTTGTAAAACTTTCTTGTTTGTTAGATCTCTTCTCACTTTTCTTTTCTCAGGGTGAACTCCGGTTGCTTTCCTTCCGGCCTGGAGAAAAATCTCCCCGTAGACTCTAGTTAGACCTTGTATGTCTTAGATCTTGATTTCTTGTACTTGTGCGTCTACCTTCTTGTCCCATCATTTATTTTCCATTGTCCCAACCTTGCAGCAAGTCTTCTTTTATGATTTATCTATTCTCTCCTCTTCTGTAGGTCTTGCCTAAATTTTCCATCTTTTTCTCGGTCTCCTCAGTCAACTTGGAAACCCCCTTCCAAAGTTCTTGTTCTCCTAAGTCATCTTTTTTTGTTTGAAGTGGTCAATTGTAATGTTGTTTTGTTAGTCATATAACTAGATACGTGAGATACATGCATCCACATTAGTCTAGTAAGTGTTATGGAGAAAGTACACCGGTTGTCCGGTATACTTATGTTTTCCGGATCAAACCAGAGCTTCTTATAAGTTGATAGGACGATTGGTGGAGGTACATGCACATAACGGAGTTGATCCATCCCGGCCAACATGGTTCTATCGGTAACGCTGACACTTTCAAAGATTGACCCAAACAAGTGGGAGGGGAGTGAGAAAGGTGGACAGCTGGAGGATGACTTCATCCGGATGGGTTGTAGAGGATTATACGAGAAGCCTTGGGTCTTCTAGAAGGGACGTGCGGCTGCAGAGTTGCTACTTCCTGGGACGCCCCGGGAGTCTATCAGGTTAATCCTTGGTCATAGACCAGAGAAGTATGTCGTGAGGTGTATTCCTTTCTTCAAGAGGAGGGGTGGACACATGGAGTCAACCAAGAGTTGCTCGATAAGCACGTGTCAAATTCCTACGACGTGTCCAAGTGAAAACGGAGTGATCAATTCACGAACCACCGGTTGAGGAGGGTGGTTGAGTTTTTAAATCCTATCTTCCACCCCAAGAGAAGTGAAAGAGTCACAACACGGCTAGCCACCACGTACATACATGCATTTTTTGAGGATTCCTTCCCAGATTATAGGTCTTTGTTGGAAGAGGCAATTTTGCCTCAACTCCGAGCAATTCAACAAGGTGGATGTTCCTAGACTTTCTTGACTCCATATCTCATACACTTGTATGAGCATCACCATTGTCTAGAGCCGGAAGAGAAGAGAATGTAGAGACAAAGGATGGCTCCTCAGGATCACGCTTTCTAGGCCTTTCTTCAACATATTGAGCTACGCTTGGCGTTACTAGGCCTTATCATCTCAGGCACTCTCGAACGAGAGTTGGTCCTCCCAATCTCACCGAGAGAAACCACCACCACCACCCTAGCCATCCAAGAATCTCATTCTCGTGGAAAACATAGCCAAGTTCTCCCGGGAGGTGACCCTAGATGTCTAGGAGATGAAGATGGAGCTTCTAGAGGCAAGGAGTCTTCATAGGACTCTCCGGAAGGTATATGGAGTGGAAAACACCAGAGACATCGTCGCTGCAACCCAGGAAGACCGGGGACAATTGACTAAAGTGAAGAAAGATCTCCGGACATCTCAGAAGGAGCATTTTCACATGAATGTCAAGGCTCAAGAAACCATGGTGGCACTGACCAAGTTACTTACTGAACAAATGAATGCCATCATGCCATTGCAAACTAAGAGCCGACCATGGAAGAAGAGAAGATTTGTGCATGACAATTCTCTTTCTTCAGAAGCTGATGATCCACCCACTCAATGTCGAATAAGTCAAGCGGATTCTCTATCTTCCAAGGAGTGGGGTGTGAAAGTCTACAAAAGGCAATGAGGCCTTCCGATTAGAGTCCACCTCCTTTGGAAGCGTGGCCAGGTATGATAATCCTTTAATATACTAAATATTTAGCTTAAATCAAGCATGGTATCAACATCTTTGATGTTTACAAATGCAAGATAGAAGCCAATTTGATATGGTGTTTTTTTGTGGGCTATTGAAAGTTTCTACAATTATACAGATACAACATCTAGATTTCTTTGAAAAAAATAATTATTATTTTATATTAGTTTGTTATGACATTTGGTGATTAGTCAGTGTACGTGATGTTGTTGCCATTTTAGTAGGATTTGGAGTCATGTATCTAGATATGTAGAATTGCATATTGGGCATGTAATAGTAGGATATCTTTCAATATCAAAGAATAGTTGTTTGTAGACATCATCCCTGTATTAGTTAGTGCGGAATTCAATAAAGCACGATTTTTGTGAATTTTTTATTACAAGATTATTCCAAAAGTTGGTGGAGAGTCTTATGTCAATGTCTTTGTTGTTCAATCATTTTCTTCATTTGGAATTTGGTCTACAGTTACTTTTAAATTATTCTTCCAATCATGTCTTTTTAGGTGTTTGTCTAAGAATCATATGGGACCTTTATCTAGTGTGTCGTCCATTGAGTGCAACCAATCTATTTGGAAGTAGTATACTTTGAAGTATGCAGGTTTGTGTGAATGCATAGCATCTCTATGGGCTTTGTTTCTTCCTTCTTTTGCTACTTTGTTTACTTGTTCATTTCATGTAATATATGAGTTTAGGTGCAGTGAAACGTCTACTGAACCTTGCAAGAGCATTGAGCATGAAAGAGCGTGTGGACGTAGACGTCGCGTCCCTCTTCCACTACCACAAGGAAACCAAACACTTATTGTAGCGCATTGTATTGATTGTTTAGGATTACTTTTTTTTTGTTGAGTTTGGAATAGGCTTTTATATGAGAAATTTTATGTTTTGTGTTTTGCGCAACATTGTAGTTAGTTGTGAGTAATTTGGATGTTTTTGAGCATATGGCTTAGAATTTTGTAACGTGCGGAGGGTTGTATCATTGTGGTCTGGTTGATACTAGGTGTGTACTCAAATTTTCATGAGGTCTAATATTGGTAAACAATCTTCAAGTTCATTTCATTAGAATTATAATTTTTTAAATGTGATGTGCAGGCCTTGAGACTTATTAAACTTGCTACTAGGAATGCAAGTGTTGAGTTTTGTTGCAACAACAAGCTCTAATTGTCTGTGATTTATTACATTTCATGTTGGACATATTGTGTAATGTATGATAGATTTGCACAAAGACAGCTCGTGATTTTTTTTGTTTTGGCTTTAATCGTGCTACAGGTCAATGATTCATAAGTTCTATATTTGTCTTTCTATTGCTTGGTTATTAGATTCAATGAGAAATTTGGCAACATTTGAAGTTTTTGTCAAATGATTTTCTTTATCATAATTTGCAGGGGCCTATCAGATGTTTTAAAGGAGATGCAAGGTTGAGGTTGGGTACAACTGAGCAAACCTCTAATGGAAGATGATTGTTCATTTGTTTGGGGTTATCTTTGGTCTTGATATGAATTAATTAAGGTTGGTCTTCAAGCATGAGCACAATCTCTAACAAAACCTCGCCTTTTTGTCCTTGCAACATGAAACCTTTTTGATGCAAAAGCTCTTGAGGTTTTCTAGGGGCGACCCTTACAGATCTATGACCAACACTTGGTATAGACGTTGGAAGTTGTACCACCCCACCTTCTCAATTTCATATGCAAAGCAAGAATGAACCACCTTCAGAATACAAATCCTAAATTATAAGTGTGTAGCCTCTATACAAACCCTCAACTACGTAGCGTCAACAAAAAACTCACGTTGTCTTTTGAAAGTGCAGTACAACTTGGACCAAAACTTCAACTATGGAAGCTTCGTCTAGTGCTCTTTTAAATCATCAAACTAGATGAAAATATGGGCACGGTCTTGCGTTGGGCATGGTCTCGAGGGACACCTTTTGCCCCGTCGGGGATGGTAGTGATCTACACTTGTATTAATTAATATGATCGGGGAGACTTATGGTATTAACAAGTGAATATAAGCAAATAGTGATTTCAAGAAATCACTTTGTTCTTTGGATGAATTCTATAAAAGAATCTTTAAATGTGCCCTTTCACTCTAATTTGGGATTATAATAGAAGATATATTGATTTTTAAAATAATATTATATACCAAAAGTAGGAATATAACCACTGCACCTACAATTTTAAATTATGAATTTTAAATATACATCTTCAATAAATCCATCAAATCTTCACCAAAATTTGGCTTCAGTAGAAAAATTTGAGTGAGGGACTTGAAAGAACTCAAACTACGGGACTTGAGGAAAGTGGAGACTTGAGGAAAGAAGTGACAAAGTGGAACAAGTCCCTATTTTGCCACGACTCCATGTTCCACCTTGTTGTCCTGATGTAAATATCTACTATGTGTAAAACATATACTTGTTTACATTTTGAAAAGATCTTTGATTATAAGGACGAAACATATTGGTGACGCTTCCAGAAGCTTCAAGGTGACGCTTGTTGCTCGTGGAATTGTTTAAAATGCGTACGCCGTAAACAATATTTATCAATTCTAAGTATTCCTTTACAATCTTAGAATTTGTGTTTGGATTTGAAGTTCGAATTATAAAATGTCGAATTTGAGGTTTTTTATGGAGTCACAAGATCTACAGTCTGAATCGCAGGTAGAATTAGAACTTTTCTTGTCTCAGTTGCCAATTCAACCATCACAGCCGACAATGTCTACACCATTCTCATTCCACAACGAGATGAAGTTGAATCTTCTCGTCCGCTGAAACAACCTCACGTTGAGCAGCGTTGGCATGGTAATCTCCAAAAGAATGCTCATATTATAATAATCTTACTTCAAACTGGATGTGTTGAATCGAGCACTCGTGAAGTAACATTTGAAGGAAGTTTTGAGGGTCTGAACGAAGACTATTATTTTTGCATATTTAGGCCAATTGAGGTAAGCGTTGGCCACCATCGTTGGTCAGAAGGGCTAGTAAATCCTTTGATAAATACTCAACGTACAAATTACATCGCAATCATTATCAAGCGCATCCTCAAGTTCTTGCAGATGAAGTAACACTCTTCTTTGACTTTAGTTTTTACCTCTACTTGATTTAGATTGAAGCTTTGTACTAAATATAAGTATTTTGTGTTTTGTTTAAAATTTAAAATTAAAAGATGATAGATAGAGGATAGTTTACCTCCTAGTTAGAACTCTAAAGCTTCGTTGGCCTTAAAAGATAAATAGGTATTTACTTTTATGACTTTTCTTTGGGCCAATGGGTGTTTCGAGGCCCTTGTGAGATGCACATGGGCTGATCTCATCTACCTAAGGGGTCTAGAGGGTAGGTAGGCATCTTCTTTCTCCCTCCTAGTCGGATTTTTGAGGGAAAAAGAAGTTAGTGTGTTTTCAGAATGAAGTATGTGTGGGTGTAGAAAGCCGTGAGTTTGATCGGCCATAACTATATATGTAAGAAATATTTTCAAATGAAACTTTGAGGGTTTTTTTATTTTAAGATGCTCTTTGATAGATATATTTTTTGCTTGATTTAGAGTTGTAAACAAAAAGTTACAAGCGTGTGAGTGGAGGACAGTCTACTGCCACCCAACGAAGAGGAGCAGGGATTTGGACGACAACCAAAGTTTGTAGTTTTTGCATTTGTTTTTGAAAATTTTAGGCATTGTAGAACTATTTCTTAGCTTTTCAAAAACTTATCAGTCAAGTCAACTGGAGTTGTATAGAAAAAATTATGGGTTCTTGATTAGAGATAGGTTTGTTGCTTCTTTCTTTCAAAACCCGTAACTTCGTAGAGCTATCAATATTTCTAGGAAAACTTCTTTGAAGTGAAATTTCTTAGAGAAGATAAATTTTTTTTTAGCTTTATAGAAAGATATCAACTTCTGAATTTGAAAACAAATTGCAAATTTTATGAGTTGAAAAGTAAAGGAGGGTATGATGTCTTCTTATTTCGTGTAGAATGTGATTATGATGAGTGTAGAGTTGAGTTTCTTCTCAATTTTTGAAGACTTGAAGACTGGAAGTTTGAAGATTGAAGACTCGTGTGCTATAGCTTGTGGTTTTATTATTCACAGCCGGTTTTGGAGGCTCGTTGTCTTTTTATTGTTATTCCTAGCTGATTTTGGAGGCTTGTTATTTTCATGTTTAAGAGCATTGTAAACAGTGTTGCAAGTTATGTGATTATTCATTACTAGCCCCATTTTTTTATGTTTGTGGCGACGAAGTGGAGTTGATCATCCACATGGTCGATCTTCTATATTGTTCCCATTGGTGAGGCACGATTGTTGGTCACCGTGGGTTTGAAGTGTAAGAGCCAATCTTTCGTAAGTTGATCGGTGAAGACTGAAGATCAAAGATTGCAAAATTTCACAAAACTCCATACTAGACTTTAAAAAGTCGCAGCCAGACACCTTGCGTATTCTCAAAGCGTGCTCTTCTCTACCCGATAACGTCATCAAGACCACCAATACTTCTGATATAAAACTAGACTACACTTGTTTAATTTAGACTATATAGACATTATATGGATAAATAGTTTAAAAAATTATAATATAATATTGATAAATTCATATTGGTTTTTTTAATATTTATAAAAATTTAAATACTCATAAATATATTTTTTAGAAAAATAAGCCTTTTCTTAACAAAATTATAAAAGAAATCATAGTTGAGGCATAAAAAATGATGATGATTCTACATTTTATGCAATCAATGCAAAATTTACCATGACATGCAAAAGGTGCTATATAAACTTTAAAAGCAATAATTAATATTTCACTTTAAGTATATTTTTATATTATATACATAATGGCACCATAAGTACATGTGCTTTGTGGTGGCCTAGGCGATCAAATTAAAAAAACTAGTTGCTACTATGTCAAAACAATAAAAGTCTGTATTTCATATATATATTGGAGTCGCTTGTTGGTACAAATCTTTTCCTCCTAACAATCACTTTATGATGTAATGCGAGCGATTACCTATTATGTAGAGAACATATTAATCTATATGCTTAATGTTCTATATAATTTAATAACAAAATACTTTGAAAATTTGGTCAAAAACATTTTTTAAGTATAAAATTGAAGTTGTAAAACCATTGCGTAATTTTAGTTTTATTTTCTAGATACAACCTCTTTATATAATAAAAGGGGTAGGAATTGAGCCTAATGATGACACGCGTAGGTACTCAACATGGACTTAATTGGGACTCAACCATGGATTACATTTCATGCTTTACTTTTAATATTTTACTTTATTCTTCACTTTGAAACTTAAATTTTTTAATTTGATATCACTTTTAAGGTTGATGAGATTTTTTAGCCTGCAAGAATCTACAAGTGTTTTAGATTATGCACAATAACATCTACGCACAAAGTACATTTCATCACAACCTCCATTCACGGAAATCATTGTCTCTTACGGATGCTTACACCGATTTTTGTGGAGATTGTCTCAATAGATGTCCATCTTCCTCCACCTCTTTTTCATAGTGTAAGTCTTCTATGGAGGTGGCATGTAGTAGTTGCTATCAAGATTATTGTGCCAAAACAACCCAAAATGGGTCCCTCGTCCTTAACTCGTAAACGCCGGAGAGGCCCAAAATGGGCCTTTGCAGCACTGTCTCCAGGAATCCCGCGGCGTTAAAGGATTAAAGGGTTAAAATAAAAGTGATATCTATATATTTCTTTTGGCCTGTCAGGAACAAAGGTGGTTCTACTTGTTGAATTGATAATTTCTAAATGCAAAACTCTTTGGAATCACTCCAAAGTGGCCACTACTGTAGATGGCACAAGTAATGTTAGTCTAAAATGAAAATGCAGTTGAACATTAGATGACATCGGTTTAGGTGCAGTGACGGGATTGAAGCTTCGAAAGCGTTCCACTCTACATACAAAGCCGTCACCGTACCCAAAACCGACATTTGTGAGAAGTTTCCTAGACCCAGAACTTGAAATATCTTCCTGTCGCTTAGACGACGTGCGTTTAGGGTACAGACGGAATTTAAGAATCCGAACTCAATGAGAAGGCCTTCCAAGCTCATTGAGTGAGCCCGGTAACGCAAGGAAACAACACAAACGATCGAATGCTTCCGCCATCGCCAAGGACCTCGCAGGAGCGACGTCCCCATCGCCACAATTCCGCCCCTGCGCGCTCGCCGCCTCGCAATCTTCTCGTAAGTGCTCGCGCTCTTCCTTTCGAGCTAATTCTCGCGCTCTGCCGTTCTGTCTTCCTCCGGTGCAGGGCGGTTAGGGTTTGACTTCCTCTTTTTGCTCCAAGGCCACGGTTTGGTGCTTTCGTTTTTCTAAGGGAGGGACAGGCGTTTCGTTACGGTTGTAGTTGGGTTTTTGAGCGTCTCCGGTTGAATTCCGCGATTTTTACTTTTTTTTGTTTTTGTTTTGGTTTGTGTGGCGGTGGTTCTTGATTCGTGGAATATATCGTGTGTACGATGATTTTGGAATTGGATGTTTGCAGCAGAGGCTGCGAGGGAAGCCGGGGGAGTGGAGCGTTTGTTAGCGTTTTTTTGCGGATTTGGAAGAGATGAATCTCGGCGGGGCGTCCAATGTTGATCTTACGGAGGCGGCGCGGTTGCTGAAGCAGAGCGCTGTTGGTGCGGGTGCGGGGGTTCAGAACCAGCAAGTGCCGCCTCCTATGATGCTGATGCAACAGGCGGTTGCTATGCAGCAGTTTCAATTTCAGCAGGCGTTGCTGATGCAGCAGGTTTGACACGGATCCTCTTGAGTTGATATGTAAATTCGGGAGAGATTTGAGACTCTGAAGTTTACTCCTTAAAGGCTAGCTGTTACTTTGGCTGAAGTTACTTTGAAGATGCTGATTAGATCATAGAAGTTATGGATAGGCCCTATTTGTGTGATTTAAGTCTACACGGATTACGAGTTTTGGAATGTTTGGAGTAGGAACTGGGTGATGGTTGCTAAAGATTGCTCTGTTGAGTTCTTGATATCATTCTAGTAACCCTTGCCGCTCACATTTTCTTTGTTTCTAGCTCCTCGCAGACACATAAGTACATTTTTGAGATCTTTTTGTAACGTTATGTTTACGTACACATGTGTTAGTTTCACTAAATGTGTTGGTCATGAAGTATTTGGTGAATTTTCTTGTAGTGCAATTAGATATTTGATTGTTAACCACGGTCGTCCTTGATGTCATCTATAATGCAGGTGATGGCTACCCAGCAAGCTGCAGCACGCGCAGCCACTGTAAAATCTGCTCAGGAGATGGCAGCTGCTCGGGCTGCGGAAATCAGCAAACTACTCAAGGGAAACGAACCCGAGGTGGAAGAGGAGAAGAAAAGCCCAGGAAGGTAATGGCTTAGGGTAATCTGTAAGCTTTCGGTTTAATTGCCCTGACGGGCATTTTGATTCATGTGTTGCTTACTGACATGGGAGGGGGATTTGTTGCCTGTCTTTAATCGGTCTTTTTGTTATGCTCCTGATTATTGGTCGTATTTGAAGACCTTGTATGAAATATTGCTGACATTGAGCAGGTAGAACGCATTTGTGGTGTTTTGGATTTTTTAATGTCGGTTTAGAAGTTTTGTGTCAAATGCAGTACTTCCCTAACCATTAGAGTTTTACCTTGAACTTATTAAATGTTATTGATAAGGGCTGACGGTCATTGGAGTAAACATTCCCACCGCATTATGCACGATGCTGATATGAAGTGGTCGAAACGTCAACAATGACAGGTGTTGAGGTTTCTGGGTGTTTTTCAGAAAGGTCAATCCTGTGTGTTGTTTTCAAGAAAGGGGTTTTTTTCGTCATGTAGAAGTTTGCAGTGACGTAGCTATATATGTTGGAGTGTATTTTACCTTCAGGAATATCTGGAGAGGGCTTCTGTGGTGGTTTTTGGAGTGTGAATATACGAGGGAAGTGCAAACTGTCTTTTGTGCGGTAGAGAAAATATATTCTCTTTTTTTTCGTTTAAAGTTTTATCTAAAGATATGCTGTGAAGCAGGTCTATGTCTCGGACGCCCTCACGGTCACGGTCACGGTCACTTTCACGATCATTTTCAAGATCTAAGTCTCGATCTCCCCTTCGCTATCGCAGAGACCGGTCAGCTTCACGGTCTCCTATTCGATATAGGCGTGATTCGCGCCCATCACCAGTCTCAAGGGAATATTTTGGGTACCGTGGTCGAAGCAGACGGGGTTATTACAGGGGGCGCGGGGAGTATGCTTGGAATCCTTCATATCGACGTGATTGGGAACGGGAGAGAGACCATTATTCCTCGCGCTCACGCCGCAGCAGGAGTCGCAGCAGAAGTCGAGTGCGTCGCAGGTCTCACAGTAGATCTCGTTCTCCTCGTCCTCGACGTGATAGAAGTGGTACTCCTCTGAGGTATCGTCATGAGGAGCGCAGGTCAGGACGTGGCTCTCGACGCTCAAGATCTGTTGAAGGGAGACCTACGCCATCACGCAGCAGTCGCAGCCGTAGCCGCAGTCGGAGTCGGAGTGAGAGTTTACACCCGGAACGTGGTAGTCAAAGTCCCGTCAGAAGGTCTGGAGATACAAGAAGTGGTGGAGGTCCAAGTACAGGTGAGAAAGTGAGCCCTGTGCGTGCATTGATGAGCAGTCCTGATACGAAAGGTAGCAAAGAGAAGAACTATTCAGATGATATTACTGATGATAAAGAGGAGACATTGGAACATTCTCGACCTAAAGTCGGAGATCAGCAATCTATCTCTCCTGCAAGGTCGCTTTCTGTTTCTCTTTCGCCTCCAAGGAGGAAAAACGTAGGGACATTGGAGGGAGCGCTCAAACCAAATGATTGGAAGAAGGCTATGCTGAGAGAGGTCCTTGTTCAGAGAATCGACGAAGTCGTCACTTTGGCTGCACAACCTCAAAGTAACAGGGCACCCTCGGCAATGGGTATTAACGGTGGCGAGGGCAGTCCAGCCGCTTTGCTTGAACAGGAGATTGACACCAAAGGTGCTTTCAAAAGCAAAGGGGGAGATTTTGTCGCAAGAGGACGACACGCTAGAAAAGAATCTGGTAGAATGGAATTCTCCTCGGATGAGAGTGATGGGAACAAGGCAGTTGATGATTGGCGTGATGATATTAAAGTTAATGAGTTGGAGAAGGTCAAGCGCATGGAGTCTAAGCGTGAGATGGAAAGAAGAGAAGAAGAGAGAAAAGCCCTTCCTGTTCAGGTTGTAGTGCCGGAAGAAGTTAAAGGACATGGGATGACATTGCTTGAACATTTAGGTAGAGGTACTGGAAAGCTAAGTGTTGAGTCACCATTTACTCCCGAAGTTCAAGGAGACATAGTTGCAGTTTTTAAGGCAAAGAAGGGCATATCAAGTAACGACCTTGTGCCTGTGGAGCCTAATTATTCAGAAGCTCGCGTAAATGGTAGTATGGGTTTATCCGTTAAAGAGGAGATTCTAGACAGGGTGTCTACTGGCAATGGAGAAGGTGATGCGGATATGGATGAAGAGGCTGGAGATGTCACACATGAGAAAAGTATTGGATCTGCGGATGTGAGTGACAGGGAGGAGTCCGATGTTGTTTTTGAAGGTCCTTTGCCACCACAGGAAGAAGACCTTGATTTGGAGGTTGGTAAGAGGAGTCCAGATAGTTCAAAAGGCGAAGAGAGTGCAGAAGAGATTGGGGTTGAAGAACCACCATCAGTAGCAGAGGAGGAGATTATTGGACACTTTAAGGGAAAGGATAAATCAAAAAGTAGAGAAGAAGAGGGTGTGCGTGGGCTCCGGGGAGGTAAAGACAATTCAAAGCTGAAGGAGGACGATGAGTCATATGAACACCGCAAATCGAAAGCGAAGTCACGATCAAGGGAGAGAAGTAGAAGTAAAAGACATGAAGACGAGACTGATCATGAAAGGCGGAAGGATAAGCATCGCAAGCACAAAAGGAGGCGTCGGTAAGTGTAATTTGACTTCTGACAACTACTGTAGTTTGTTGGATTAATCAATCGCTGCTTTTACTAAGTATCATTTACATTTGGAAGTTGGTCACAGACCAGTCAGCTCACTTACAGAAGTAATGGTGCACAAGAGCTCTTTCATTCTGAGAATGCCAGGGCTACATTGGATTATCATTACAATGCTGGCCATTCCATTGTTGTTGTCCTTTTTTTTAAACGTTTCATTTCTTTTCTGGCTCCTCTTAGTACTGGATGATATTAGTGACTTCATTGCCTGAAGGCTTAGGAATTGTTTTAGTGCATTCATTAGTGATCAGAACGTTTCTTATCAGTAGGTGCTCTCTTCATAAGAATTAGATTGGTTTATTGGAGATGTGTGAGTATCTTGCTGACTCCGTGGATGCTGTTTCGATACGAAGGCGAGATGAAGAGACTGAGAAAGAGGAAGATGACGATGATGAAAAGAGAGATGTGGATAGCAGTAAGGAGAAGGAGGAGCGTCGCCATCGTCGTAGCAAAAAGCACCGTAGTGGCCGGGACCACAAAGATTACAAGCGTGAGAAGAAGAGGCGCAGGCATAAGCATCGAGGAAAGTCGCCGTCGGAGTCCCCAGATGAGGAATCATTAGTGCTTGAGGCGGAAGGTGAAGATGTGGATCAAGCTGGTGGTCGAGTTCATAAGAAACAATCGAGCGGCCGTGAAAATAGAAGAAAGGAAGCTTCGAAGTCCCCTGCTCATGCCAGTGAGAGCGGCAGTGACTAGTGCAGAAGGACTGATTCTTTTTCTGGGGAGGGCGCTACGTTAGGAACTTTCCTTTTGCTGCAGTGGTTGGTGTGGTTTCTAAGCTGACAATTTGTCGCTATAACTAGTCGTATCCATTTCCTGGGTGCTCGTGCAGACGCGTCGATGGAGAGATGGAGCATTTGAAGATTGTAGGCTTACTCTGAATCTCACCTGTGGCTGAGAGGGTGCTAGGTGGGAGGGTCATGGTTGGGATTGGAAGGGTTTGTCAGGTTTGGTTGCTCAGGCTTTTGGGCGGGGGAGGGATGATGCAGGTTTATTTTGAGAGACCAGAATTGGTCCAAAAGCTAAGGCTCGTCATCTCCCATCCTGGACTTTCCTTCTATGTGTAGGTAGCTGCTGGACTGTGTTACTGACGGTGTTGCACACAGTATCTTAACGACTGGATCTGTATCTTTTTTGTGGAAAAAATCGAATTTTGCAGTGATGATTAGATCCTCAGAAGATGGCTTCACCATGTTGATGTCAATTTGCTGGTGTTTGATATTGAGTGTAAGACATGTATCTCACTTGTGGAGCTAGATTTTCATCTTGTCATCTAGTCTTTGGAAATTTGGGTGCTGGGCCTTAGTGATTGACGTGATAGACATGTGCACCCAACCTTAACCTGCCTTGTATGTGTGGCTGGTCGCCTGGCGGTGGGCTGGTTGTTGGGAATAGGTCTTTGGAATGCACGGCAGAACTTGTAAGCAACTGTGAGCACATCGTGCACGAGTCGAAAGTCACGGATGTGTGGTAAGTTGTCTCGCAGGCTCCGATATTCAGACTCCCGAGTTTGAAGTCAGCCTGTGAGTCGTTCTCGGCTATTATTGTATATTTACTTTGCTTGGTGTCTGTCCTTCAGTAAGTGTGCCTGCCCCATTGGTTTGACACTATTGCAGTGCGGGGGTTGACAGACCTGCATTGGACACTGAGAATTTTGCAGTTTTCACTTTGGGTGTCCATGCAGGCTGGCTGGGAGTGACATTGGTTGTGGTTGCTTCTACATGTAGTAGATTCTACAATTTGGAGGTGGCTCCCACTTTCTGTTTTATGTGTTTTGATTTCTCTGTTTTGCTTGTGAATTCAGTTCTGAATATTTCATTCTAAGAGTAGGCTGGAGCTGGTTGATTCGGTGGTCTTCTAGTTTCACAGGTCAGTGCTGCCGGTGAAGTTTCAAGGAGCCACTCCATTTGGAGGTTTGGGAACCCCTACCTGCCGGAATTTTGTGCTTTTATTGAGCTTGATCAGTCCTGGGAGCTCTATTGTGTCTCCCGCTTAATAGTGATGTCTCTACTCTTTTCAGCTTCTTTGTGTAGCTGCCTGCCAGTTTATGCATGTTTTTTCCCTTGCAACTATGTCTTGAGATGTATGGTGCGATAGCCTTCCTTTTCAGTGCCTTGGTGTGAGCCTTGTGAACTATTGTTTAATATGAATATCAAATCTAGGCTGCCTATGAGAATGTGCAGTTCACTATGGCAAAGCATTTTGTTAAAACAATGTAGAGGTTAATGTTTTGTTATGATCTTTCTGCTTATGCTGGTCTTCAGATTGCCTTGTAGAAGTCATATTTGCTGAATATTAGATTCAAAAGTTGTTTGCACATCTTGCAAGTTAAAACTACTTTCGCTTCACATAAAATAGAAATTGCCATAATTACAACATAGGAATTCACCCCAATTGTAAACTACATGGGTCTAGGGTTAGGGATTTAGAGATTTTGTTTACAAGACATCCATATTATATTTTCATACAAAATGAGTTGAGTTGCCTACCTATTCAAAGTGTAGGATGTTTTTTGGTTCACTTCTTATGTTACAAACAATTGTCACATCTAATGCGTATTATTTCAAATCTCCACGCTAGGACCAATTATCACTAGTTTCCATTTCCGTGGGAATTACTATATTTATAAGCATCTAAAGTATTTTGGTGTATAATTTTAGTTGTGCAATAGTCTTTTTTGTATATGTAGATTTTTCAATGATTATTTCTTGTGTCCACATCCAAGTTGATATATATGTGTGTAGTGAGTTTGTATCATGATGAAAAACAAGTCACAACTATACATATGTTTATGTAATCAAAAGATTTATAAGTATCACTATTATCAAATGTGACCTACATTGCTTGTAATCTTCTAAGCATCTCATCTATCTAATTAGATTCTTGATCAACGAGGTTCTACTCTACCTATGTTGCTTTCAACAATTATTGGGTATTATGAGGTCTTTTTTTTTTTTTTTTCAAGAAATGCTTTCTAAGGCATCGTTGAATGGCCATGGTAGTTGTGTATAGGTACATTCTCTTTGTATTCTTGTGATATCAGGCCCTTGGTTCCATCCAAGGTCAAACAAATGTGATTAGGCTGAGATAAATTGCACGACATTGAAGCCAAGTCTCTATTAAAAAAAAAAGTAACATGCTCCCATCATGTCTTCATTAATGCTACCATAGAACAACTTATTTTTGCAATATATGTAAAAATCCCAACATTTGTCTTCTGTGACTTACATTAGATCTCAAATTTGTCTCATGTAGCTCCTTGTTGTCATGCATAAGGATTGTCTTCCCTATAGGACATGGATCATAAATTATAGTGGCTATGTCAATGAAACAAAACATAGCCTATTATTGAAAATTCCAACCACAATGCCTATTAACAAATTCTTTACGTGTTCCTTTTTGTCCTAGCCCTCACAAAGGTTTCAACCACGGCACCTCAAGTACATGCCATTAGTGGAAACAAACTTGCAAATGATTGAGAAAGAGAGCCAACGTCTAATTCTCTTGCAATCTCTTTCAAAGATAACCTAGGATCCTCATCTATTCTCCTTCTTACAACCCTTATAATCTTGTACAAACAACCGTTGCAATGAACATTCTCAACATCCCCACGTGAATCTTCTCTTGTCACCACCTCCTAAACTCTTGACTTTCCTACCTCCAAAACCTTTACAATCCTCCCATAGCCCCATGATATTATGTTGTAGAGGGTGTAAATCCTCTTGTTCAACTCTTCCCTTGCCTCTCCTTGCACACACTATTATACTTATTCTTCTCAAGTACAATGAAATGACATGACATGACAACTTGGAAGACTAGCAATTCAGCATCACTTAGCCTATTGCCAATAGAAGCACAACAACACACATAACCCACATTTTTAGTTGTGTCCAAATCTTAGCATGATATTGGTGGAGCTCCACCAATAAAAATAGAATATAATATAGCCATCTTAGTTGGCCAAAGAAGGTGGTGAAATGAAAATACTAAACCCTTCCTAAGGGTCTTGTGAATGGCTTCCACAGAAACACACCCTAGCATTAAGAATTGATGACATGCTAATTAAAAATCAACGATCATATCTCTACGTCGATCGACAGGAGGCAATGGTATTTACAAGTGCAAGGCTGCAACATACTAGATAAATGTTATGTAGGGTACAAACTCATGAATGAAGTCTCAATGCTGATCTTGATTGATGGCTTGTAGCACTGCAGAAACCAGCTCCTCGGAAGACGCGCTCATACCTTCCTCAAGCTGCAATTTATCCATCAGGAAGTTAAGTTGACTCACAAGAACTTCAGCTCCGAATGTAAAACCATGTGGACAATTCAAAACACCCTTCCAGTAAACAAACTACTTATCATGGCCGTACAAACAGTCATGGTAATAAGTTATCCTTAAGGTCAGGGATCTGACTGTGAACTAGGAGTTCGGTCAAATTTACAAACCTACTACACTAAAGTTTCTACAGGGCTGGCTATATCTCAATCACAAATAGGAGGAACAAGTGCATTGTGCTTGAGGGAACTTGGAGTTTGACCATGAGTTGCAAACACTTATCAAAGTTTCTTCTACTCAAAGACCATCAAAGCTATAACTGTAGATGTTGACAGTGCCTTAGATATCGTGTAATCTCAAGTTCCCAACCGAACTTCCAAGTACTTTACCTGAACGGTGATGAAGTGGATGGAGTTGTCGGCGACGGTCATGACGTTGGACTGCAGGACCTCGACTTTGCACTCTTCCAAGGCGTTCAAGACGCGCAGCACATGGCCCGGCTGCCGGCTGCACACCACCTTCACCACCGCCTGCTGGCCCAGCTGCTGCACGTCCACCTCCGCCTTCACCGGCTTCCTCGCACTCTGCGTACATTCCATCACCAACATAGGACTCCCACCTCAGCCAGAGCGATTCACCTCAATATCAGATTCAAAAACTCAAAACTTTAGGAAATTCATGTGTTGTTCTCCCACTGCAACGATCATTTTTACGATAGATTCTACAGGAAGATGAATGCAAACGTGTGGCTTGATATATTCAACGTGCTATCCAACCATTGGAATCAATATCAAAGCAGACTCCTGTGTCGTGACGAGGTTTTTTCTCATAAGCAGGGCTCCTTGCACATTGCCCAGTTCATTTCCACTTGAATAGAATCTATTATAATTGTGAACCTGCTGATGATCAAAACTTGTGGAAATCTGGGATTGTGCATCATCCGGGAAGGTTGAGAATTGGAAGTACCAGCTTGGAGTCGGCGGTGATCTGATCCGAGATGGGCGAACTGACGGCGGAGTCGCGGCCGTCGCGAAGGGGCGACGGCGACCCCGGGTCGCGCTGCAGCGTGGTCTCGGACGACGATGGCTTTGGCGAGTCCAGCGCTGCCAGCGCGCTGCCGGCGTCCTCGCGACGCTCCCCGTACGGCGACTTCCGCTTGAGCGACTTGAAGAACCCCGCCCCCGAAGTGGTTCCGGAGCCGGGCGTCACCCCCGTGGCCGTGTCCTTGCACGCCTGCAGCTGCTTCAGCCGCTTCTCCAGCTCCAGCACGTAGTCTATCGTGTCGCCCACGATCGACGCCTGCATGTCATCCAGGGATCCAACACTGAAAATATTAGTTCTACTAGCTCAGGTGCTTGATTCCAAAAGTCCCACATGACGATGTTGATAGGATTAGATCGATAGAGATATCCTTGAAGCTTACGGGTTAGGTGGCGAGGAACAGGAATTTGATCAGGGAAGAACAAACCGGGTACCACGATGAACTTACTGCAGTGAAGATTCTGCGCAGGAGTAGCTTTACTTTGCACAGGAATAATTAGGCAGCCAAACTCGGAGGCACTTTGTGGATCAATCTTTCCTATGTGCAGGAAACTGTTACGTGCGCGGCAATTAAACACCTAGTGCGTTACAACTTACTCATGATACCATTTATATTCAAAAAGTGCTCTCCTGATTGTTGGAAAACGAGTAACTGTTCAAAATGAAGAGTAACTTCGGATCGTGAGTCCATGTGTCCTGGAAATATATCATAGACTTTCTAAGGATTCTTCCTTTCCAAACGGGTTGCATGAAGTTTCATTCGATGAGTTTCATACGATTTGATTCCTAATTCAAGACATAAAATTGGAAATTTCACATGCAGAAATATTGGGCTACCACTTATGATGTGTTCGAAGGCGCTCTAATTGTTAGAAACGAAGCGTTGCAGAAAGTTAGAAGATCTTTCTCGAAGCATCTGATACCTGATCCGAAAACAGTGATAAATCACGAAGCGCAGTTCCGGATCCTGTTTGAGGGAGCAGGGAATTGACGATGGCAAGATTGAGGCGAGAGAAATGTTTCTAACCTTATCCTTCTTAGTGGCCTTGGGAATCATAGCTCGGAGGGCCGAGAACTTCTCGTTCATCTCCTCGCGCCGCTGCCGCTCGGCCAAGATATGATTCTCGCGCTGGAACTGGCTGCGGTGCGGGCTCCGCTCGGTAGCGTAGATCTCGCTGCACAGCGCGCGATAAGCCAAGCTCATGTCCTGCGCCTTGGGCGCGCCGCCCGCGACCTGGAGCCCCGCATCGACCACCCCCACGTCCTCCAGCCCCTGGTAGAACCCAACGCCCACAGGCGTCGCCGCGCGCGAGCTCACCGCCGACGAGAACGATGTCATGGCCGGCAACGCAGGCACGGCGGGCTGCACGCTCCCGGAACCATACACCATGAAGTCCCGCAGCGCCTGGATCTGGGGCGACGCCACCGCCGCGTTGGCGGACCCGTACGCGAACTGCTGGTGGTCCGGCAGCTGGTTGTAGCACGCTAGCGAGTCCGTCGTTGCGACGTTGTAGAGCTGCTGTTGCTGCTGCTGCTGCTGCTGTAGCGGCTGCGCTGCGGGTGCGCCCCACGTGTAGGAGCAGCCCATGAAGTCGCCGAGCTCGGGCTCCATCTTCGGCACCTGATCGAAGAAAAGGTTAGGGTTGACGATGCTGCTGCACGTCTTTGCGCGTGACGTCGACGACGTCGTGGTGCTGCCTTGCAGCAGCTCGTAGAGCTCCTCGCCGATCCCGAGCAGCGACGTCGAAGTCGACGACGAGGGCGTCGTGGTGATCTGGTGTGCAAGCCCAACCCGCCGCTGCTGCTCCATCCAGAACCACCGCGATCGATCACGCAACCACGACCACCTTCAATCACGCCCAATTCTCCTCAACCAGGGCTCTCCTCGTCAATCCCATCGCACCACCATCCGATCAAACCCGCTAATTCTCGTCGAACCTGTCTCGTACTCTCTCAGAGTTCACTTTCCAATCTACTCTCCATGTCGCTCTCAAACCATGCAAGCCAGATAATAATCTCGAACGTCAAACTAACCTGCAAAATACCAAGCGTTTGGTTGTTTGTTGCAAATCACACACTGCTAGCAAACCTGTCGCTTTTGACCGGAAATGTGGAGAAAGGTCACTACTTTTTTTCTCATCACAAACTTCACTCACCCTCTCCACAAATCTTCGAACAATAGCAGTGCCTTGAGTAGTCTAGTGTAGTCTCATCACACATGGGGAACACCAAACACTATTAAATGCCTAATGGAACTCTAAACAATAGCAGTGCCATCTTCATGAAGTTTGTCCCTAACCATATACATCTACAATGACGGGCATGTGACGGACTGACAGACATGTCGTCGACTACAAAAGCAGCAAATTTGGATCATGAGGTGATGGATATGATGGGGAGTTTGACATGGATGTATGTATGAGATAATATTGGCGATGACATGGAAGTTAGTAGACTTGGGGTGGGCGGGGGGCGGGGCAGGGAGTGACCTCACCCATCAACACAGAGGCCAACTAACTGATCAGTACACTAGGGGCAGCTGTGGACCTGGAAATCAGTGGTGTCCTGTGGGCACCAACTAAATCAATGGATAATATACCCATGCGCATTCATTCATACTGTTGTACTGTACCAAGGATGTCCAAAATTAATCTGAAAAAAAAAAGGGGGAAATTTTGTTTCCGTTTTTGTTTTCCTTGTATTCTAATCAGTTTTGATTTTGAGTAAAAAAGTTAGTAAAAAGCAACTAAGGTTTGTGGTACAATCTCCCTTCTGCAATTAATTTGAAATTAGAGACCGCCGAGCTCTTCTATTGGCTGAATTAAAGGATTCTAATTTAAGAGACTACCAATCAATTCTCCTAATAAGAGCTACTAAGAGTGAGGAAAACGCAGTATTAAAATCACAAGAGGTGGTATTGGATTCAAATCAACTCAATATTTGTGAATTTGTCATGTGGTCTGTGAACCTGTTATAAGTTTATGTTCTAGCAAATGATTTAAATGACAACTTGAAACACCCCACTATTGTACATCATGGTGGCCAAAGAAGGAACTCCTAGTGCAATTTATAAGATAACTAATCACATCACCCACTTGGATTGCAGACATCAACCAGGCTAATATATACAAAGTTCTATAATTTTGAAATACTGGCATTTTCACAAATATTTTTTTTAAGCCATTTGAGGTTATTTCTAGTGATATATGATGAAAAGAAACAAAAATTTGTTTGAGGGCCGGACGCTTTTTGTTTGCAAAGGTGAAACGACCCTGCTATTGTGACATGAAAATATAGACATACGCTTTCATAATTTAGTAGAGGGCTTTTCAATGGTGACTAGGCTACATTTGGAATGAGAATAGGCAGAGGTAGCAATGGAGCACATGCTTGTGGCCAGGCTGCGTGAGGCTACATAAATTAAATGGGGGCCATCGAGTGAGAGGACGGATCATCATGGCAAGTGAAGTTAGTTTTTTTGGCCTTGTAGCAAGGACGGTGCCGGGATGTGGAATGTAATGTGGATTGTAATCCGTCATCCAGGGCCTAGCCAGTTGCAGATTTAGCAAATTACAAGCCATTGTGAGGCCACGCCAGCTTTGCATACTTTTTAGGGGGCCTGGTACGAAATACAAGCATCATTATATCTAAGCTGTATGGTTGTGCATAGAGCTTCCAGGACGGGTGTGATATGGTGAGCATTCAACTTTGAGGAGTGTTGTGAATTCACAAATAACATAAACCCCCACATCCGATAAGTTAAGCAGTATGTTTAAATGGAGACAACCCTTTTTTTTTTTGGCGAAAAATAGCCGAATGGCGAAAAAAACCTCTAAAAATAGAATATTCCCCCCAAAAGTGGGAAATTTGTGATTTCACATTGCCAAAATTCCATCAATGGTCATTGCTATGTCGCCATATTGCCACTAATGAACAACGGGGACTCCATCTTGTCGCCAAAAATGATGTACAAATCTATGTTTATAGAGATGAAATCTTCGAAATGAATGTTTATGGAGAAAATTTAGTTTCATTTGGATTGAGGAGAAAGCTAGAAGTGCTATAGCTCCCTGGCCTCTGCAGCCACTATGGCGATCCCACTAATACGAAAAAAAAAGGGCTGAATGGAGACATCAAATAATAGTACTTTTTTTTTCAGTGATAGCCAATAGAATTGAAATATTGACCCAAGTGGTTTTGTATTTTTCCGATGAAATGTGAATTAGTTATGAAATCTCAAAATGTGTTGTCATGGTTAGCCAATGGCCACCAATAGGTACTTCTCATAAGTGCTGACCAAAAGTAAGGGGTCGTGACTAATAGCAAACTTCCATTCGGAGTTGATTGGGCGGGAATGGGATGGAAATGGGTTGGATATATCCCAATTTCATAGGTGTTTTGTAATGGATTTTGGTTGGTTACCAAGAGAGTTACCTTAGTAGCTGATTATTTGGACCTGATTATTTGGACCTCTATATTGGATTCACCTATATCAATGAGAGGCTAGTTTGAACGGAGCATGATGCAATGTTTGAACACCCATGATATGGATTCTACATATGCTCAAGGTTAAAAAAGATTATTTGGGTGGTTTTATAGAACCATGAGTGTATGGAAAGTAAATGCACACTAAATAGAATTTTCAATCAGTATTGAACAGTTGTAATATGATAATCCACATGAACACGACCACGCTACCTTATACTACCTTCAAAGAGAAAGTTAGTCTTCTATGGAAGACACCCCGGACAAAAGCCCCATTAGATTTTTGGATAAATACCTCAAAAACAAGATTTAATTAACAACCTAGACCTAATCTCAGAAAGTCTCCCTAACATAGACAAGTGGACGGGTAATAACAACATTGATATCAAACTCTCTTCAAACTTTTGGAAAAATCCCACGATTACGGATTCACAAAAAACATGCCTCATCAAATTTTGTACTGGACAATACATAGGAAATGCCCGCAAACACTCTTCTTTGGAATAGAACAATTCCCATCAATAACATGCCCAATATGCATCTCCATGGACCCAGACACATGGTTACACGTACTCCTCAAATGCCAAAACCATCATATACACTCCCTAATTGTCAAAAGGCACAATAAATCACTATGGGAAATCCAGAAATTAATAATATCCTCCAATAAATCACGATGCTTTTTACTTATGAACGTTGGAACCTTCAACAACAAACCACAAGAAAATACGGTCCCTTCAAGGCTACTTCCATGCATATGTGGAACTTACAAATGTCACTGTAATGCTAGATTTAAACTAGACATACTATGAGTCAAAGGACTACCATATAAAGACCCCCACCAAGACACATAAATTCAAACCTTACTATCCAATTTATTGAATTCAAATATAGTAATGATAGATTTTCCCCGAAATCAATCAAAAACAAAATTAATAAATACCAACCACTTATTAATGACATTGCAGCTCTTGGATGGAAAGTTGACCCCCTTATTGTTAGAGCTAGAGCTACTACCTTTATTCCCTCTATGAAAAATCTTGAAAAATTATTCATCATCCCTATTGATCCAATTAAAAATATATTCACAAAAATTAACACCATTGCTATCCAATATGTGATGTCCATACTCCTACACAAATGGAAAATTGAAAACAACCAACCTCTCCCAAAATTAAATGACACCTCCTAAAACCTCTCAAAAGCACACTTTTAACCTTTACATACCACTTCTTCAACCTTGAGCCTTGTGGCTCTGATTGATCCTTGATCCTTGGTAACTGGTTACGAGTATTGGTTTCGGGTTACATAGTGTCCACCCTTGAAAGGGGGGAATAGTTCCATACTACTAAACCTATGTCTGGTGGACATTAGTTTAGTAGTGGAATGAACGAACACTTTATTCACTCCAACCCCCTTTGGAGACCAAAGTTCATATCATATATATATATATATATATATATATATATATATATATATATATATACATGATAAAGAATGATGGTAAAACTTTTATCCATATCAGCACCCTCTCTCTTTTTTTGAAGTGTATTTATTTGTATAAGATCATTATTTTACTAATTCCATATGGCTTTGAGGTTTCCTTGGCACAGCACACACTGATCAGAACTAATTGTTTCACCCATACAAGCAACTATTTACTAAATGTAATATCTTTCAGCACACAATGTATTGGTATTGTCACTTGTGCTACTAATGTTAACAAACCATTCTCTACACACTTGGTAAAATATCCATCCCATGTAATAAGTTATAAAATTTTGTTATCAATTCGTGTGGGTGGCACAAAATGGGTGTCCTAGACATCTTAAAAATTTACTTCAAAGTTGCTAAGTCACTCAACAAAGTAGATTTTTGCACTACAAATACACATATTTGCATAACCAAATAGTTATCGAATAGGCACTCGAGAGATTGTTGTGTGGTCACTGAACAGAAACCAGCTGTCATGTCCAAGTTCCGGTGACTAACAAGCAAACAATACAGTTTGAAAGCTGTACGACCATTTTGTTGCAAAAAGGACCCCATCATTTGCTCAGGGTGCACCAAGAGTAGATTGCTCAAGATTTTGTTTTTCTACGCCACTGGCACAGTATTGTCATTAAAACTCTTATGCATCTAATTTAGAGTGTCCAAAGTAGCCCCGTTTTCCATTAGTGCTAATCCGTATGGGCATTTTGTGGTCTCTCAACTAGAATCTATATTAAGAGCTTCTCCACCGCGGACGAGGATCCCAACAAACCTGCCCGGTTTGGGGGGTCCGGGTGGCATGACCCCTCCACCGCGGGCCCGGGATACTGTTCACCGGAATATCATATGGCGGATTTTTCCAGATCAACGGAATAATCCCGTCATATGGCAACATCCCTCAAATTTTAACCGGTTGGGTTAACGAACAAAGAGTTGACACATGGAGATTTGACAGTGGTGACCACAACGGGACAGTTCTCGGCGCCTTGCTATGGTGATCTATAGGGTTTCAAAAAAAAATCACCGTTTTGCGGTGCATGATTGCACGGACTGCGTCACTTCGGGCCCACATTCCAGATTGTTTCGCGGCCATAATACCCAGGTTTGGAGGCCCCCGAGTGGAGATGCTCTAACCCTTTAACAACAAGGCCTTGGGAAATCTACAAATTTAATAGATGAGTTGCAAAAAAAGTAAATGCATTTATACAAAGGATACATTTCATTATTGGTTTTTTTCACAAAAATCATTACTGTTTGTTAATGCCTTAAAGGATTGGTGATCAGGAAGATGGGTTAGATGAAGGAAAGCAAAGTACATTGCGGCTCTGACTACATGCTAACCTTGAGAATATCACACCCTTCGTTTCACCAAAAAGCGTGATATAAAGAAGGTGTGATATAATTGATAATATCACATTTGGTGGATTTATGCATAATGTGGTATTATTAAATAATAGAAAAGGCAAGATTTTTTTTGAAAAGTAACAAAACTGATCACAAGAATGATTTTGCAACCTAAATCAGCCACCATTAGATGGCCATCACTCAAAAAAAATCACCATCGATCCTCAATAGGGAAGATTTTGCAGTATGCATCCATCATCATCACATGACCATCCCGTACGAAAACAGATCACCATCAATCCTATTTTACAATATGCATCCATCACCATCACATGACCATCACTCACTAAAATAGATCACCAATGACCAATACATATTATCAACAATGATCAATCTCCTTCCCTAACGAGACCATATCACCAACATCCAAGAACTTAACAAACTCTCACAAAAATTGAAGGTAAATTTCACATGATATAAGCCTCTACAGAATATACCTCACGTCAGGCAATGAAAATGTTAATAAATGGAGATGCACAAAACATAATTGGAGGGCAATGGTAGAAGACGGAAATCGTGTCTAAACTAAGACCAAAGCCTTACATTGCAAAGGCACCCCGGATGTTGTGTGATGGAAAAGCGAGGGGCTCTGACAGAACAACGGCCAAGAGACATTGGGTTCAAAGGAGGGCAAATTCGGCGATATGGATTTTCAAGACAAGACTCAGCAAGGACATGGGATTTTGGGACATGGGGGTTTGGCGGTGGACAGGGCAAGTACAACATGCGGATTTGAGATAGAGGCGAGGGCTAGCTCATGGGCCGATAGGCTATAAATAGGATTAAATCCTAAACCATCATGCAAAAGGAGCATGCGAGTGGGGCTTGCAAGAGGAGCCTGTGAGGGAAAACGCCCCTGAGAGGTAGACGAGGGCCTATTCGATTTTTAGCCACCGATTTTGTTGATTGTGCACAGTACCGTTGATTTTGTTCTGGGTGTATAGTATTGTACCAAAGTTTTGATGTTGTTATGGACCAAAGTCTTGGGTAGTGTTTGGCTAGAGTTCAAACTCAACAATCTAAGGGCGACGGGACAAGTGATCGAGATGTCATTCATCCGGCACTTATTCATCTATGCAACTTGTTATTGTCACACTTACACTACGGATTTGAAAAACAAAAGTGATATTATCAAGGGTGATAGGGATATTAACAAGGGAGTTTTGGACTAAGAAAGTTGGTTTTAAGTTTTTTGATGACAATATTAAGGTGTTCTATTTACAAGTGCAATATTATCAAGGTTAGAATGTATTGCCAAACAATCCAATGATTTAATCAACGGTGGCACCCGAAAACCGGTCTCATCAACCACTTATTGGTCCCTTTGTTGATAAAGGGTTAAGTATAAAGAAGAACTCAAGTCCCCTAAGGGAGTTGGCGTGAATAAAGTGTTTGTTTGTTCCACCACTAAATCCATGTCCACCGGACACAGGTTCAGTAGTATTGAACTACTCGTCTCTCTTGAGGGTAGACACTCTACAATAAGCAACCAATAACCAAAAACGAGGAACCAACCACAGCCGCAGAGGCTCAATTCCAAGAGATGGTAAGCAAAAGGTTTAATGTGTATTTTGAAAGGTTTTTTGAAGAAGTGTCATGTGATTCTGGAAGTGGTTGATCATTTTAAAGTTTACATTTGTATAGAAGAATAGACATTGTATGTTGAATAGCAATGGTGTTAATTTTTGTGAATGTCCTTTTAATTGGATTAATGGAGACATTAAATATTTTTCAAGGCTTTTCATTGATAGAAAAGGTGCTAGCTCTAGTGCTCGTAGCAATGACAATAAGGAGGTCAACTTTCCATCCAAGAGCTTTAATATCATTTATAAGTGGTTGTATTTAGTTATTTTGTTTTTGATTGCTTCTAGTGAAAATATGTCGTTATAGTATTTAAATTTGATAAATTGGATAGTAATGTTTGGATCTATGTGGTCAGGTGGGGGGGTCATTATTTGGGAGTCTTTTAACACATAGTATGTCCGGTTTAAATTAGGCATTGCAATGGTATCTTTGAGTTTTGCATATGCATGAGAGTAGCCACAAAGGGATCTTGTGGATTGTTGTTGAAGGTTCCGGCATTCATAAGTATAAAATAGTGGGATTTGATTGATGATACAATTAGCTTGCGTATTTCCCATACCCTCTATTGTGTCTTTTGACAATTAGGGAGTATATGTCGTGATTTTGGCATTTAAAGAGTATGTGTAGCCATGTGTTTGGGTGCGTGGTGGTGCACATTGGACATATTATGGATGGAAATCGTTCTATGACAAAGAAGAGTTGTTTGCGCGCATTTTCCATATATTGTCCAGTATAGAATTTGATAAGGCATATTTTTTGTGAATCTACAAATGTGGAATTTTTCCAAAAATTAGTAGAAAGTTCGTTATCAATGTTGTTGTTACCGGTCCATTTGTCTATGTTGAGGAACTTTCTGAGATTAAGTCAAGATTATTAATTAGATCTTGTTTTTTGAGATCTTTATCTAAAAATATGATTGGGACTTTGTTGGGGGTGTCTTCCATAGAAGACCAACTTTCTCTTTGGAAGTAGTATGGAGTAGCATGAGCATGTTTATGTGGATGTTTGGTATTTATATGGGATTTACTTAGTCCTTTCTTTGCTAAATTATCTGCTTGTTTGTTTCCTTCTATGCTAGCATGGGCTCTAACTTTGTGGAGGGTTGTAATATGTCTGCAAATTTGTAACATTTGAACAATAGATGTTAAAATGGCTTAGTTGGGATGACTCTTGTGGAGGGTGGGGTGTGTTATTTGTGTGTTTATTAGATATAGGGCTTCATACAATTTGTAAAGATATGTGCAGGTTCATTAGAATATTGTGTAGTGATAATTTGAAGGGTTTTATGGAAGGTCATTATTTTTGCTTTGAGGATATTTTGGAGTCCATGTAGTCTTTTGGATATTCTTATTTCTTTGGTGGAGTTATATATGCCATATTTGGCTTTTTCTCAATGTCAAAATGTCTTGGGCTAGCTTGTGTTGGTTCTTTGAAGGGACCATTTGTGTAATAGCAATATGCAGAGTCAAATTTTAGGAGGATGTGATATCAATATGTGGGGGGTATGTATGGAAGAATATGGTGGTCTCAAAATCCAAGTTAGAAGTAGTTTCAGCCGCTTTTGAAAAGGTAGAGGGAGAAATCATGTTGTATCATTCAGCTTAGCTATCTTTGAATTGTTTTCTTCTTTAACCCCAAAAGGACATCCTTCCCTTTGAGAGACTTTTGCCATTTCAAGTGGATCTTTATAATTTCAATTTTGATCACAAATTTTTTCAAAAAAATTGTGAAGATTTGACATTGTAGTAGCTTTATGGAAATATAATATTTTTTTCACATCAAACTTCTAGAATGAAAGTTATACAACCCTAAGTATTTTTGTTGTGAGACGATCAAGGAACTTTAGAGACTACACTCATTCCATACATTTAGAGCTACTTAGGATTAATTTTAATGATTTGACATGAGAAAAGATATCAAATCTCATGGTACAATATCTTTGCCTCATTTAGCAAATAGCTCTTGTGACTCTCTTTTCCTCAAACACTCACTCGGATAAAACTTCTCAAGTGATAAGTTAACCCTTTGGAGCACATGTCTGAGGAAGTTGGTGTGAAGAAGCAAATGTTAATAGAATATGACATGTATTTTGACTATAGAATCTTGAGAAATTTGAGATTGCATTGAATGCTAAATCAAAAGTTAAATTTACTCTAGTATTTATCTTTCCCACTTTTTTCCATCCATTTCTCGGTACATTTGGTAAAACAATCTTCATAGCTATATCTTTTTCTATGATTTATAGTAAATTGTTGAAGATGATATATGGCCATACTATACAATTGCTATCAAAATTGATAAAACTCCCTACGGGCAAATCCTAATGCATAATACTTCTCCTTCACTATTGAAAGGGTAGTAACTTAGTATCCATTTGGTACAATTCAAGGAAACTCAAAAAATCTTAGATAGATACATTTTGCATACAAAATACCATGCAATATCCAAATAGGTCAGAGATATTAACCAGAGAGTTCACATAGAAATAAAAAGTAGCAGGAGGAATAAAAAGTAACATGGACAAAAAATAGGAGCTAAGGTAGTAAAACTTTTTGAGTATACGAAATAAATGTTGCGGATGACCATATTTGGATGTGAATTGGCGGATGAATGAAAAATATGTCGTAGGGTAGATTTTCCATCCATCTATAGTGGCTAGGGTTGAAGGGGAAGTGAGGGCAAGGCGTCCTCAGGGCTGCTTCACACTTGGTGGCCAAGTTGAGTGGCTGTCGATTTCCAGCAATGAGATTGCTAGAATGGCCAAAGTCCAGACTTTGGGCCTTCACACTTGTACCCAAACTCCAGAGGCCGTCGTCTTATATGGCAGCACTTTTGGGTTGTTTTGGCCCCAAAGCGACAGCCTCTCGAGCAAAACTTGGGTCGCCCATATTAGTCGACCCAAACTACAATCGAGAGTCCGTTGATTTTTTTAATAAAATAATTAAAAACTGACAAGATCTGGATCGTTAGATGAAAGAGGCTGATTTTTATCGGCTGATTTTTTTGGACTGGTTTTTTTTGGCGTAATGATATGGGGTTTGGACTTTGGACTTGGGCTTTGGGGCTTCACACCACGACCGGCCAAACCTTCAATCTATATTATTTAATGTATTTTTTTGGCAAAAAAGTTTGGCCTCTCCCCATAGTTTGGCCACTCATTTTGACGGACGGTCACTTGACTTGGGCATAGTGTGAAGCGGCCCTCATTCCTCACATTTTCTCTTGCTTGGTGTAGGTTGTGGAGTGTGGAAAGGTGCTAGAGAGGTGTAGAATGTGTAGTAGGATTGGTTTTGGGTGATTGGCTATCTTGAGCTTGGTGGAGCCTGTTTAGGGCCGGTTGTACTTGGTTTAAGTGGAAAGAAACATACTTGATTGATTCTAATGTATTTTTGTGAGAGATCCGTGCTACAAGGCTAGATCTAGTCCATTTCAGGTGTTTTGGGGGCTTTGTGTTGAGATTATTATAGATTGGGACCAAAAAACCTCTAGGTCTAACTTAGATCTACTCGATCTACATAAAGCTTGACCATTTTGGGCGTTTTAGATTTTAGGGTTGTGAATATAGATCATTTTAGGTATTTTAATTGTTTCAAGTTATAGGTATTATAGATTGGGACCTAGCTAGTAATAATAGATCTAACTAAAATTTATCCAATTTATCTAAAATCTACCTAAAATCTAAGTTTTCTTAAATTAGAGTTTTAAGTTAGGGCTAGGTTGCTAGTCTAAGTCCAACCCACACGTTTGGGTCAAAAAAAGAGCACTAGAAGAAGTTTCAGAGGAGTTTTTTACTACAAAAAGCGACATAGAACCTCCTTTTCACAACAAATGAATACAGAATCCATGTACAATCAACCCCCTTTACAAGAGCATATATTACAACAACCAGTTTATCTCTACAATAGTCAATTCCTTCTACAAATCAATTAACCCCCTCTACAATAGGGATGTTGTAATAGATGTTGTTTTACTCTTTAACGCCAAAGTGGGCCATGAGAGCCTAGAAGAATCTACAAGTCTAATAGATTAGACTGAACATCATCTACACAATGGATACATTTTAGCACGACCCCACTTTACGAAAATCATTGTAGTTTGTTAATGTCTACATGGACTGGAGATTCATGTTTCCATTTGAAGGGTGTTCACAAGTGCTAGACACGTTGCAATTAAAAAAAAGTGCATCTAACTTACACACAACGAGCTATACGTGAAAATACACATGAATTAGTTCTATTTCGACAAGCTCGGCGCATAAGGGTTGTTGTAGAGGGAGCTGATTGTGGATAACTTTGGCGAGCTTCTTTTGTGTTATCACATGGGCACGTGTTTTTTTTTTCAAGCATCATTCATTCATTCCTTCTAATACTTCATACTTCCATTCTAAAGTACAAATCATACTATAATTTTGTAGACTTGCAGGAGGGAGTTCATCCGCTATCAGGATTTCTTTTCCACTATTTCAGGACACCTCCTAGAAGTAGAAGAAGAAGAACGCTGGTTGCCAAAGGGGCTAGCGTGAATTAAGTGTCTGTTCGTTCCACCACTAAGACAGATCATAATTCACATACACGAATAGGTGCAGTTGTCCAATTAGACTATTTTTTTGTGTACATAGTGCATCTACTCAACACTCTGATCCCAACACCTCCCATTATGCCCAGATCTGCCACTGTTTCAACAACATGACAATGACCAACGTATAGGGTTCAGGGTTTTAGGTTTTGAGTTTTAGGGTAAACCTGATTTAATGACGCTCAGCGCTTGCTTTGTGCCTCTGCTAGACCCTTGAATTGTTGGGATAGGGAGTGTGTGGCAATGAGCATGTCCTTTTAATCAGAATGATGGGGTAAATGATGGGTAAGTTACCCTTGTCTCATGATGCGAGGCATTAAATTTCTTACTCAAATAACACTCAGTACACTAAAAGTTTCATTTAGTGTAGTGGACACTAAATACGAACCCATACACTAATTGTCAACTACGCAATTAGTGTAGTGACAAAATAGTACACTAAATGTGAACTACTACACTATTTGTGAACTTTTGTAAAGATTGGAATATTAACATTTTTACTCGTGCACGTTTAGTGTATTGAAAGTAGAAGAGAATAATGTGTACAAAAAGGTGAAGAAGAGAAAAAATAAAACTCACAAAGAAAAAAATGGAAAAAACAACAATTGGGAAAAAACAACAATTAGGAAAAAACAACAATTTGGGAAAACAACAAATAGGAAAAAACAACATTTTTGCGAAAACAACAACTAGGAAAAAACAATTAGGAAAGAACAACATTTTTGAAAAAAACAAGAACTAGGGAAAAACATCAACTCGGGGAAAAAAGACAACTTACCTTTTGAAAAGGTAAACTTTTGTAAAAATAAGCTTTTCCAAATGTAAACATTTGAAAAAGTAAAGATTTGAAAAAGTAAACGTTTGAAAAGTAAACTTTTTCAAAAGTAAACCTTTTCAAATGTAAACTTTTTCAAAAGTAAACTTGGAAAAAAGTACATGTTTGAAAAAGTAAGGTCTTGAAAAAGTAAAGTTTTGAAAAAGTAAATGTTTGGAAAAGTAAAATTTGAAAAAGTAAACTTTTAAAGAAGTAATACTTGAAAAAGTAACCTCTTGAAAAAGTAAGCTTTTAAAAAACAAAAATCCATAAAGTGTACTCTGATAAAGTAATCTTTGATAAAGTAAATTTTGATTGAATAATCTTTTGAGAAAGTACACTTGTTTGCAATTAGTACACTATTTGTCAACTTGTTCGCAATTAGTGTACTAAGGTAAGTACACTATTTGTGCCATTACACTAAATGAAACTTTCAGTGTAGTATACTAGGAACAGTTGACACAATTACTATCTACTATGAATTGTTATAACTCTACAGCTGTTCAAAATTCATTCTAAAAATGAAAACAAGAAAGTTTTGGAAGTTATGTAGATTTTTATAAAGATATAAGATCAATTTTGGAATGGTTTACAACAAGGTCCTTCCCTTGTCTCCAACAAAACATGAAAGACATGATAGATGTGCCTCTCCAATTTTTGTTGGACATATTAGAAGTATGTTGCTTTATGAGTCTTCTTTGTTATGCTTAAATATCTATGACCGTGATGGGCGTAAGGCTTATTGGATAGACAGACAAGGACAAGCACATTTTTACAAAGATATATCTAGATTTTTGTGAATTTTGGATATTTTTGGAGATTCGCTTTGTCTTCGAAGATGTATGTGCACAACGCCCTAGCGCCAATGGGGTTGTTGCAGTGCATGCCAAGCCCAAGTCAAAGGCAATTTTCCATCCAAATGTCCAATGATGATGTAACTTTGTGAAGTAATTTGTTATTTTGCATTCACATACATTTCCTTCAGTGAGGATTGCCCTTACCCCATCAAGATGATGGGAATCTACACTTGTATGTATGTATGTATGTATGTATATGTATATGTATATATGTACTAGAGTGTTACCCGTGTCCTCCGGACACAACATTTTTTTGCATTGAGTCCCCACCTCCCCGTCCCCTAGCCCTTTCCCTCCAATCCATCGTCCCCCCGTCCTTGTCCCCTTGTCCCCTTGTCCCCCGTCCCCCCTCCCCTGTCCCCGTCCCCTCCTTTTATCCAAAACCCTAACTTTTAGCTTTTCATTTAATCCAAAACCCTAATTTTTAGCTTTTCATCCACGCATTCATCCATTCGACATGTTTTTCATCTATGTGTTCTTCCATTCGATGCATTATTCATCCTATATTCTTTTATAGATATAGATGTACATACATTAGAGATATATAGAACGTGAGGGGTTAAAGAGGATGACATGGAATAGAGTTTGTCACACAGTACATGATGTAGTTTTACAAGCCCTTGGCATTTAATTGGTGTGGATGTAGGGAAACATGGCTAGGTTTGGAGGAGCTCCCCTAAGACAAGCAGGTGGACTTGCATGCCATATCCTATACAAAAAATAATTAAAAGGTGGAGGAGTTGTATGTCTAGTTTCAAAAACAAATCATCAATTAGCCAAGCATATGTTTAACTCTATTGTGAACAAATTGCACAAAAATATAACCAACTTAGAAACCCACAACCGTGAAAGAGCCTATAAGAAGTGCCATTATGGAATAGGCCATGTGGATCTAGATTGATCACTTCTCACACAGTAAATTATTCCATACATGGTAAATGCACGGTTTCATATAGTACTTTGTACTGTGTACAACAGGACTACAATTGGTTGCAATTCACGTGAGCTTCTGAGAAAATTAAATGGAAATTGTCCAGGATGAGGATGCCATAGCACAACACTCATCAAATTGGAAGGGACATTCACTCTTGAGTGCAGTTAGGTTGTCCCATTCCTGTGATTGGATTATTATTTTCTCCTTCTCACCGCCCATATGGTTGGGTAGAATCCACATGCAATCACATTTCCAACAAATTCGCTAAAGGGGTTAACCTTTTTAACTCCTAAAGGACCACGGCCACTTTTGCTCTAAAACCAGTTCAAAACTGCCACTGCCAAAAAGAGACATGAAAATCACATTTTAAAGTGAATTTCGGATTTCCAACCATAAGATCTTAAAATAGACTTCTACATAAACATGCTACAAAAATTTTGGTTGCAATCCACCGCACGGATTGATAGATTTTAGTGTTTAAAGTCAAAACAATGGTTCATTTTCTTCCCTGTGTTGAGTAGACCAGTAGACTTTGACTTCGCTTTGTATCAAATTTTTGCATTGTACAAGGTCTAAATCTTTTACCATTGTCTTAATCATGATGTTATTTCCCTACACACCAATTTTTAGAGGTAAAAAAGGGGTGTAGCATATTCAAAACAAGTGTGCAAAGAGTGGAGGTTCAAAAATTGCCATTTCACGTTTTATTTTTTTGTGAACTACGTATGTATTTGAATGATAATCCAAACGGTCAATAAGAAGGTTTTCACCACATATTGTTGTTGAAAAAATAAAAAGTTAAAAATATGAAGACCTCTAGGTTTTATGTAGAAAAGATGAATTTTTTTCCCCCGTTGCCCAACAATGTGTGAAAATGTTTGACTTGGAATAAAATGCCTTTTTACACTAAAGACAAGATTTTTTTTTGAAAATTTCCAAAGAAGGAAATATTCTTTATATGTGTGAAAAATCTCAATGTCAATAGAAACTTTTGTCAAAAAATTTGGAGGTGCCCGGAGTCCCCACTTTTGGCTTTAAGTGGTACTAACTTTCAAACCACAAATCCAAAAAATAAAATAAAAATATCTCCACGAAGCTCTTATCAGAGGCAATCTAGAATAAAAATTTTAGAGAAAAAAGATTTTTTTCCGAATTTTAGGAACCTGCCCAAAATTAGAAATCCCCCTGAAGGAGATTTGGTCCTTTAGGGGTTAACATGAAGATGACATTTTCAAGTCCATTTCGCAAATGAGTTTCTCATCCGGGCCCATACATGATACATTGGATCGCCCTATCGGGGTCGAGCATGGGTCGGGCGTGAGGTGGTGTGGTGGAGCTACTGCTTCAGCCGTCGAGCTTCGCACTACTTTTGCAATCTGTGCCTGTCGCGCTCCACAATGGCAGATCCCGCCACGTCGTCACCCCGCCAGGCTCCCCGACCCGTTTGTCCGCCCCCCATTCTCATCCACCAGACTAATTGTCTCTGTCAACAACCCCACTTCAATGTCCTTGATAGGGGATTGCTCAACTACCTCTTTCTTCCATAAACTAATTTGGATTCAAAATTGGGCGCCACTAATTTGTGGACTAATGGCAAGGTTTAGGGTGATCAGGGTTTACGATTTTCTTCATGTGTTCCTCCACGTTCTTGGTATGATTTGTGAGTTTGGCCAGACACGTGTGGGCTCGCTTCATTTTCTTGGTATGTTCCTCGTGCACTTTTTTTATACGGGCATGTTGTCCTACGCATTTTAGGTTTCTATTGAATGTCCAAATGCGGTTTATGGTTGATATTATCATGGTTTAGGTATGCTAGGTATTCAAGACTATTTATTTCATCATGCTTTCTGGACATGATTAAAGGGATGTGAAATAGACAAGCTGATAAAGTAATGTGAAGTAGACATGATTTAAGGTTTCAATTTTCCATGTGGGAACTAGGTGTGCAGGGTGTTGCATAGATTATTGCTAGGATTTATGATCATTTTAGCTGTCACGCCAGGGCCTAGCTTTAGGGTCCACCTGGTTTACGCCAAGATTCACGTATTTAGTGGACGGTGGATATCATGGATAGTATAGATAGTGCCGTAGATCTTGGCGTTGATGATGACGTACACACTTGCACATACAAATGCAGCTTGGGCAAAAGTGGCGAGATCATGGCGTGCGACTATGAAGTTAACTTCATGTCATCCCCCGCCAATGTTATGGTTGGGGTGCTTGGAGACGCTCTAGCAAGCAGCCCTTTCAATGATATCGCCAGCTCCCCTGAACAAATGGTCCTGCTAGGCCACTGTGGTAGCGCAACCCTTGCCGAGACGTTGAAGAAGGAATCTTGGAGGCAAGTAGATAAAAGACTTTGTGAGGCTCTCCAAATGCCTTTACCTAGACCATTTGACTGCACTAACCTCAAATGGGATGATGAGGTTAATGAGGGAGGAGGGAAAAGGAAAACCGTGAGAAAGGCCACCATACTATGGTCAAGGCTTGACGACTTTCTAAATGGAGAGATGTCGGTCCTCTGTAGATTTATACACATTTGTTGAGGAAAGTTGCCTTCGATTTCAAAGGAAGGAAGACCGCACACAAGTTTGTGCTAAATCTGCAACCCAAGTGATCAAGTAAGTTCCACTGTCGTGCTACACTTTAATTTACATATTTACAAGTTGAAGCTCTTCAATCAATGTTCAAAATCCTATCGCGTTCGGGTATACCTACCAATACGGTCCGGAGGACTACAACAAGCAATACAAGGCAGAGATTTGGAAGGTTTTTGCACACACGTTGATGGATCGTAAAGGCTCTATAAACAAGAAGAAGACTCTTCAAGAAGCCAAAAAGACCGTCCTCCAAGCTGAGAGAGCTGTTGCTGCCGCGGCAACTAGGGCTTCCAAAAAGGCCCAAACCGAACCTGTCGCGGTAAGTGGGATTGACTGCAATCCAACTGCGGGGTCTTGGTCGACTAAGCTAGTATGAAAAACCTGCCACAAATGGTGTAGGGACAAGTCACGAGCCTTCGTTTGCTACCTAGTGCCAATGTAGGTTTGATTTTGAAATTCTTCTAATGAAATGTAGTTGCTTACTTCAATAGCAATATGAGAATCCTAAAAAATTAGAGTTCCGGCTCATGGTTTGGCCAATAGAAGTATATCTTTCATTACTACATACATGTCACAGGTATCTCAAATCAGACAAATATACATTTTTTTAGAGTTTCAGAAGGTAAAATACTTCAAATTTTTTTGGAAGACATTCATACCATAATCTGCTCCTACATTATAATTGAAAATTCTAGATCCAAAACTTAATTTGGCTTTTATTAATAAAAAAATAAGCTATTTTTTCAAGAAGCCTAAATAAGAAATTAATGTTGATTTTTGCTCCAAATTCTTATCCAACCTTCATTAGTATGCAAAAATCTATCTTGGTACATAAATTTTTTTCAAAAAAACTTTTTTCTTCCGTCATTTTCTCCAAAACCTAGTTTTTGGTGCCTTGATTCAACATATATACTGCGTAGTATATTTGGTATATTTTCAGTCTCTGCAATATGCAATGTACTCATCTCGGGAAAGGGTTAGGCCACCTTTAGAACGACATGTGTTATGACAACACAAAGTCCAAAAAACCAATACTTTCTTCAAGATATTTTTTGTTCACCTAACATTTTATTGGCCATGATTTCTTTACACCTAATCGATGGACGGTTGGCATTCAACAACAATTTAACAAAAGGCTCCAAAACAAATATACTCTGGAGTGTATATTTTTGGCCCAAAAGTGGATAACCTTAGTGGACTTCTACCCTGTGGAGCCTGTGGAGGAAGATCATGAGGAGCAAGCTCTCGTTAAAGAAGTGCATCAAAGGCTTTTGCAAGCCCAAAAGACCATTGATGCACACAAGACAACTACCTAGAAGGGACAAGTGGAGAAAATAGTTTCTGGTATGTCAATCAAGCGTGGCTGCCAATGTTCATTTGTTGCTAAGCAATTTTTGGTAGATGAAGAACTTTGCACCATACATTTTTATTGCATGGACCATGTTAACAAAGACAAGACACTTTGCCACGACACGGAATTTGCCAGACAACGGGTTGGGCTCTCCGGTAGCCTCTCGCAAGCCACGGAAAGCTGGATTTAATTGGTGCTCAAGAGTAGAAAGTCCCCCACACAGGTCATGGCCGACTATAAGTATGAGGTGATGAGATTTGCAAAGCTGAACCTGCCAGCCACCAGAAATACATTCATATTTCCTCACGATGTTGGAAATATTGCAAAGTCTTGGGCAAAGGAGTTGTGGAAAAAAGACCGCCGAGGTTCCTTTAGCGTGAGAATGTGGACCCTGGAAAATCGAGAGTCCTGGTATCACTCCAATGAGTACGGGAACATCCAACAGAACTAGCCGCCTCGAAATGATCACCCGTTCTACCAGGCAATACAGTCAGATTAGAAATTAGAGATGATGGTGTAACATGGGCATCAACGCACCCTCTCCATGGACGCCATGTTTGGCACAGACGAGCCAAAGGAAAACTTAAATGTCATTCCCTTATTTTCTACTCACCATTGATGGCAAAAACTCATGTTCTTTCATCTGTCTGTCGTGTAGTACCCACTCTATACTCTGATGGTCTTAGACGAGTGGGAACAAAGAATACCCATTGCGTTCACCATACAAAGGAAGTCACCGCAGAAAGACATTACGGCATGATTGACTAAGTTGAGAGACCTTTGCCTTGCGGTGCGGCCGGATTAGCGACCTAATGTTGTCGTGGCAGATAACTACAAGGGCATAAGTACGCTAGGGGGGGTACAAAACGGGCAAAAGTGATATACTCCATAGTATGTTAGTTTTGAAGCCCTTTGTTAAATTGATGTTGAATGCCAACCGTCCATTTTTTAGGTGGGGAGAAATCATGGCCAACAAAATGTTAGGTGAGCTGAAAATCTCTTGAATAAAGTGCTGATTTTTGGGACTTTGTGTTGTCATAACACATGTTGCTCTTTAAGTGGCCGAACCCTTTCCCGAGATGAAAATATTGCATACTACAGAGTCTGAAAATATACCAGAAATACTACGCAGCATATCAATTTTTTCAAGGCACCAAAAACTAGGTTTTGAAGAAAATGATGGAAAATAAAAATATTTTTGAAAACACTTTATATTTTAAGATAGATTATTGTATGCTAAAGAAGGTTCGATAAGAATTTGGAGCAAAAATCAACATTTAACCCCCATTTTAAGCATTTTTGATTGAAAACTCATTTTTTGCTATTAAAAGTAAATTTAGGTCTCTAATCATAATTTTTCATTTGGAATGACTGAAAAGAACATATTGTGCATGTAATCTGAAAGTTTTGTAGAATTGTGAACTTCTAATCTCCCACAAGAAGTATATTTGTATACTTCTTAAAATTGTGACAAGTATATAGTAATTTCAAATATACTTCTTCTCATTGAACTGTAGAGGGTTTTGGTGAAAATTTATGATATGTGTGATGGCATGGAAGTCAGGACTTACATTTTGGAGACCAACATCTGAAATCAAAAGCAAATTTGGCATGTGACGTGAAAGAGCAGTTGTGACATGGCAAAAAACGGTTTGTGACAGTTTATTCGTACCACCTTAGTCGACTATCACCCACAACGCCAAGGTTAATGCCATTAAATTATTCTTCACCCTGTAAATTGTCATCACCTCTAACCTTGTCATATTGTTGATACAATTCCAGATGGGATGCGTATAAACAGGTGTGACGTCCTTATAAAATGTAGTTTTCTTCTCTATAGGGAAATGTAGCCTGTCAAAAAAATGTTAAGATTTTTTTTGCCTTTGGCATGTCTGGAAGACGTGGCTAGAGAATGCGACGAAAAAAATAAAGGCGAACTCTCTTTGAACGCTGATTCTGCAAGAATGTGCCAATTTTATGTATGGATGTGGGATTTTGGAAGGTGATGCAGCTATACGAGTGTCTCTTGACACATTTGAGCACATGCAAGAAAAGTACTCTAGCGGAAAGACATTTCTAAATTACTTTCAAAAGCACTAGATCGCCAAGTTGAAGATGTGGGTTATGGGCTACCACAACATACTACACGCCAACGAAGACACCAATGTTGTTGTCGAGAGCTACCGCAACAACTTGAAGTCCATTCTTTCCACATCACGACAACTATTTGACGGGCATCGCGTTGATTGGCTCATCTATCATCTTACAAAAGGACGTACTTACATACTATTGGTACTCCGTCTAATGCAAGTTGTACGGTTGCATCAAGAATGGCAAGGCGGAAGGAATGGTAGCAAACGCCGTAATTTGAGCGCGCAACATTCCAGATGTGCACGTCTATTAGGATAGCTCAAAGAACGTGGTGCATATTGTAAACTAGACCAACTTTCCGGCGATCTGGGTTATCACCACTGCAAGCACAGATTGGGCGCACTGTTCATGTCCCTTGGGTATGGGAGGGAATATATGCAAGCATGGGGTCAAGGTGTTCAAGATGATTCATAGTCATGTCGCAGACCAGTCCATCATTCGTATTGCTGAATCGCTTTGAGGCACAATTGCAACTGGCGCGAGTCTAGCTGGCTTAGATGTTGGCATACATACGGCGCCAGAGATAGTGGAGACGTCTAAATTGCCTGTTGTGGAGAGCCCAATAGACTAGCTCGCGGATCTAGACTCACTATCGGCGGAGATGTAGGATTTGGTGTCAGATAACTCATATTTGTTGAACCATGCGTTTGCTGGCGCGCATGAGCTAAGGGTGATTGGTCCTGCAAAAGGTCCTCAAGATGAAGGCAAAGGTTGATGTTGGGGTCCTTCACCCGGCGTTGCAATCCTTGTTTGAAATAAATGAGGGTGATTGGAGCAAGCGGCGTATCAAGGCATGTAGCAAGAAAGAAGTGCGTAGGAATAAATGTTCCAGTTGTAAACCAAAATCTAAGGAAAAGTAGTACTAAGAGATCCTCCCTGGTGGTTCACTGTGGGCTAAAAGCTCGCTAGCATGGTTTTTGACCGCAAAGGTTCAATGCTAATCTCATATTCCATATATTGTCCTTCTTACTTTAACGCAATCAGGGTAGTACATGTCATGTACTACAGTGTGCAAATGAGTATATCTCTAACACCCACACATTAATCTAGAGATTGAAAGAAATATGATGAATGATATTGGATGAACAAGAAGGGAAGATATTCAAGATATAGGAAGGATACAAAAAATATTCACGTACAATAAAAAGAGAAGAACGGTGGAGGGTCTAACTTCACATAACCTTCGTTTGCAAATGAAAGTAACTTTCATTGAACTAGAACATTAAATGGGATTCACATTGGTTTAGGGTTGTTTTCAACTTTTATGTAACTTTTTTTCTACTATGGAGTAAGACACAACATACTTTCATGATCCAAAATTGTTTTTCATTTTTTTCTAATAGTGTCATGAATAAAATATAAGTAGAAACATGATAGTAACCTGTTGCGCAACACCGTAGAAAATTGCGGCCTAAATGAAAACTTTCCTACAAGTCGGTATTTATCCATCTATCTCTCGTGGTACTCTAACCATACTACTTCATTCACTTGTGCAAACAACAACCCTAAACTATTTTTTGTTGCAAAATCGCAAGATATTCATCCATAGTCACCACCATAGGTTGTGCTACCTCCGTTGCATCATCAAATTGAACGCTACCCTTGCCATCACCTACACCTGTCTTGGAGCCCGTATCAGATGTAGTTGAATATTCAATACCATCGCCAGAATCAGCTTCAGTAACAACGCTATGTACACCATCGCACCCACCAACGCTAGATGCCCCACTTGTAGCACCGACAGGACCTCCGTTGTGGCCACCATCACCAACATCACCACCACAGTCCACCACAACATGGGCCGGTGCGCCAGCACAAGCCCCATCTTCAACAAAAGCAAGGACAACCTCGTCCACTTGCAAAGTGACTATTACTCCAACCTCCCCAACAGCAGGCATATCCTCTGGCACCTCTATCACAATGCCTTGTAGTATCTCCGTCTGATCTATGAGACGTGATTGGGTGGGTGCAATGTTGTGCTCTCTTCTCTCTACCAGCCACGTGAGCATCACTTCCAGGCAGATTGGCACCACCAGCCGGTACAGCCGTCATACTAGCAGTATATGGATAAGGTCTGGGCTCAAAGTCCATAGTGAGCCGGGAATACTCAAAGCAGCTAAACTCGGATGACAAATTATTGGGGCCAATAATATCTAGCTTGGCCTAACAAGCGGCGCATCCTTCCCACTGCCACTCCCTCGCCGCGTAAAATAGTGCACCGCCATGCCTCACCCATTACCCAGTGGCCTCTAAATCGGCAAGAGCATAGCCAAGCAACATGTTCCCATGGATGAATAGAATATGCCGGAACTTAGTGGAATCTTGCTGTAAAACGTGGTTGTCGCATGTGCTCTACGGCCGCCTGCCATCTCCCACCATCCACATGCGCTACAGCTCTCCGACAAGACCTTTATGAACCATGTCGCAGCATGCATGGACATAAGGCACTTGCCCGCCAAACCATGAACTAGTCCACTAAATTAGAAAGACATAAGTCAGAATCCAAAGCAAAACAGAACTGGGCAAATTTGGTCATGCTAGTGTCCATCGTAGAAAAAAATATACGCCTTAGATGAGCAAGTATTTGCATAGCAAAAGTAATTTGCAACCCACGATTTTCCAATGTCTTGTCGCGCAAATCTTTCAACGGTCACACCATGGGTACATCACATCCATAATAAAATAGTGAAGAGCTTCAGCGCCCGAGTAAAAGGCGACGGCGTCGTCTTCCAGGCACCTCAGCATTGCTCATCTAACATCTAGGAGATCAAAGTGTTGAACTCCTCGTAAGTATGCTCGAAAAGACGCTCCACACATGTTGGCAGGGAGAATTGGTGCATAGATATGAACAACTAAGACCACGACAAGGCCTCTTCCTCCGCAACATTGCGCTGAATGACATCGTATTTTTGCATCTCCATCTTCAAATGCGCCTTGCGAGACTCCGCGACAGCAGCCACTACGTTCTCATAGTCTTGGAGGCGCGACATGTAAATGAAGACAAGGGTGTGGTGGGCTGCAAAAGCGCCAATTTCCTCTTAGACCCTCCCTTCATTCCTTGTGGTGAAAATGTCCTTGCACTTCGTGGTCGCCTCAAGGTCTCGTGCTGTGAGGGTATTCTGGCATGTTTGAAAAAACAATAAAAAAACAAAGTATGTTCCATGGACTAAATCTTGAAATGGGAAATGACAAATGTAAAGAATGCCACAACAATATGTAACTTTAAGTAAGAGAGTAGAAGCTCAAAGTGCTAAGAAAGATGTCCCTAAGGGCCGGACTCCTACCTTGAGTTTCGACGTGCACTGAACAGCTCCCCACGCACAAAAGACCCGACGTTAGAGCTGCAAGCCCATCTCAAACGCTCGCAGCTCTATAACTGCCTTGTTGCGGTGCAGAAGAGAGTTCTTTGTTACAATCCCGTACATCGTCACCAACAAGTAGTCTAGGGGCAACGGACGGAAGCGTTGGCAACAACGCCATGCCCACGTCAGGAAACATCTCAGCAGCCTCTGCCATGGCCCTAGCGTGCACTAGCTTCCTTGGATCTAAGAAATCCATAGCGGCGGCTGCCACTGAAGTCACTTTGACCTTCTTGGATGTGGTATTGGGAAGTACTGGCACTAGGGGTTGAGAGATACGGAGTGACTCTGATGCGAGAAGTTGGGGACCCTGTCGTGGCAACTTTCCACACACCATCGTAGCTGTAGAAGGGGCCATGATTCGCCGCAGAGGACGTGCTTCTTCACGCCGGGAAGGAGGCTTCAACTGTAATACAAGGGATGGAAAAGACTCAAGCATAGTCTAGGAGGATTGTGGAACATGTGAAAAGGTGCAGCAGCCTCAACAATAGGCCGTAAAGCCGTCAATGTCGTCGTGGAAATTCCGGGAGGGGCCGAAGATGCCACAACATGAGATTGCGGAGGAGCACATCCACTTGCTGCATGCGCGGTGGTGGAAATGCATGGCTGCTTCTGCGCAAACCCCGACTTGCCTCTGCCTTTGCCACACCTAAGGATCCTTTACACTTGCTTATGTCCCCCTTCCACTCCCGGCAAATGTCTCCCGCCCGTCCCCCAAGATCTCCAAACTTGCAACAATATGTAGCCGGCGCAGCTCATGAGGTTGACCCAACTGTCATGTCACAAGTTGGAGGTCTCACCACCAACTTCTTACGCCAAACAAAGTTGTAGGACGCCTTCCTCCTCACTAGTGACCTGCATGATCGGGCTCCATACACAAATGGCGTACAACTTCGAGCTCTTGGTTGAACTGCCCTTTTGTCCTAGTGTCCCACGGAGTGCATCTCTGAGATTGATGTTATACTTTGCAAACACAACTCTCACCGCATTGTTTCCCTTCGTACTGTGCGACGGGAAATTTTTCAAGTCCCCGGGCAGTGCCACATAATTTTGTGCCAGACACTTCCGATGTCGCCAATGATAGCCAAGTTCCAACTTGTCCTGGAAGTCCACATTGTAGTATATGCAAAAAAATGGAACCTTTGCTCGCTTGCCGGGTGGCCCGCCCTTCTTCTCTTGAGGCCGCAAGTGGCACTTCTCGTCAACCAGCATCCACTCATACTCGCTAATCATGTGCGTAGTGCTGCTCGTGTTGCATAGAGCGGCTCTCGCATACAATGGCATCTTCCAATCCAAACTTGTGCTGCAATCGCAGCTGCATAGCAAATGGAAGAACAAACATAAAAAAAAATAATATTGACTTGTATAAGGAAGGTAAAGAAAGAACACAAGTCCCATTGATAAATCCTACGGCACTCGTCTGTATATGAAGCTGATCTTTGTTGGGGAGAGAGTTGACATCAAGTATAGTTGCTTTGTCGTGCAACACGGATAGTGCTTCCACATACAATCATTTTCCTAGGTCCGACAGGACTCGGGACTCCACCTTGAAGATGAGAATAGAGAGAAATAATCAAACAGGGTCTCGGTCGACTAGACTAGTATGAAAAACCTGACACAAAGGGTTTTGCATGGAGGATACAAGCCGTCTCTTGCACTCCACTGCCAACTCCACCTTGATTTTTATAATATATTTATGGAATAAGATTACTGACTTCTTCAACATGATAAGAAAACAAAGTTATCTCCAATCCGCCTTATGGTGCAATCAGAAGAAGTATATCTCTCATTCATACATACGTGTCACATGTATTTCAAATCGGACAAATATACCTCTTTTGGGAGGTTCATGAGGCTAAATACTTTGAAATTTTGGCGATACATTCATACTAGAGTGTGCTCATATATTATGCTTTAAAATTCCTCATCGAGAACCTAATTTATCTTTTATTGGCAAAAAACACGTTTTTTTTTCAACCATCCTAAATTAGGGATTACTGTTGGTTTTTCCTCCAAATTCTTATCCAAATAAGTATAGCATACGTACATGTATCTTGTCACATGAGGTGTTTTCAAAAAATCAATTTTTGTTTAGGGTTTCTTTCAGAAACAAGTTTTTGGAGTCTACTTGCATCATATATACTACTCAGTATATTTGGTATATTTTCATATTGTGCAGTATGCAATATTCTCCTCCTCCCGTCAAATTTCGGCCACTTATAGAATGACATGTTTCAGTTCAGACTTATCCTAAGAGCTGTCAGGGCATCTCCAGTGAATCAGGAGTTCAACTACTTCTTAACCATCGTCATTGATGTCAATGAAGCGCCAACGTTGGGAGTAGCATGGCCAACTTTGCTTTATTACTCTATTGTCCACTATCAATGTAGCGCACCTTAGAGCGTCTCCATGTCGACAGTGGCTCAAGCACACGCCCACTATCACCATGTCGACACGTTCAGGTGAAGATTCTTGACGTTCGTCTGGACACCAAGCGCCAACAACAGGAACAGGTGAGTGTCGTTTACATCCGTTATAGTTATCCAATTCTTGACGTTGAGAAGCACCGCTAGAACTTGAAGTTGACCGGTTTAGGGTTTCTTGTTGTGTCGACACTTGTTTCATTAACAACCTCTACATCGCAGTACAATGTCGATTTTAACTTCAATGATGTTTTTGACGTTGCAAGTCGGGGCAAAGTTTTGGTAATCTCGATAGTCACAACATACTGTGGTGACAAATCATTGTAGAGGTTATGATAAGATGTGTACCTGCACTGTCCTGTCTTTTAATCAACTTCCAGGGTTTGTGTCCAGAAAATAGCTCTAGTGACTTGGTAAATGAAGTGACAAATCTAGGTTCAACAAGTACACCATCGGTTCACATGATGCATATGTGAACCTTAAATCGTTAACGTAATAACTTTAGCCCAATGGTGGCCTTCCCAATCATGAAAATTTGTGCTCACTGTCAATGACATGGTTGACTGCAGACTTTCAACTTTGGCGTGCACATACACACCACGGAGTCAAGCCAGTCCAGATGTTACCGACACTATTGGTGACAATATACGAATATCTGGTCAGCAATCACATGATTCTACCAAGACAGTAAGTATTCTCTGATCATCAGGTAACTAGCCTATGATTCAGTGAATGTAAAATGCCGCCCATGTCACGATCCATCATGATTCTACAGACATTGTATTGTACACGTACACTGTACTTTCTATAGGAGTGTTCGTGTAGTTTCATTACATCGCCTTTATATTCTCATGTCGATGTGGCGAACAATATTGTTATCATGTTATGCAAGTGAGGGCACGTAGATTATACCTCTGAATCGTACTCTACATTACTGCAGGGTATGGGAGAAGTCGGTTATGGGAGGGGTAACGAGGTGCATTATGCCATGATGAAATAGCTTGCTGATTTTAAGTATGATTGGAACAAAGACGAGGAGCTTGTCACAATGTGTCGTGTCTTTCGTAGAATTTTCTCTGTTGACATGGACAGTGTGAAGTTCTTGCGAACCTGGGTGTCAAACGAGTCACACAAAGTAAACGTTGGAGAGAGTAGTGAGATGACTCTATTGTATTGCAAGATGGCTCTGTTTGATCAAGTTGGATGAGCCGCATTCAGGTGAAGATTCTTTACCATCTAGTAGTAAATCACACCTGAAATATTGAGTATTGTGACCTGAGAAATATACTTGTTTCATAGGCTACGACGTACTTATAAAGAAGTTTTCTATAATGTTGACATCATAGCATTCTCATATTATATCATGTACGCTACTATACATGCATGGTTTGGTGGCCAATGGCCATGCTTTCGTCATTGAGTACTGTGTATAGTACTGCGTGCATAGTATTGGTGGTTGTACTTTTGTAATTTAATATACAATACAGTGTTCCATACGTAGATATGGTGTCTATACTTCAATTACTTATTTTGATGAGGTCTTTCCTACTTCATGCATTCTAGTACTCATAGTGGTATTTTGGCTTCTAGTAATGGTTACTACTAGGTCTGGAGATCAACAGAGGGGTGTGGGTTGCTCTACACCAACTGTAGGAACGTCCGTACATGAAGACAATGCTACGCTGGCTCGAGAGAATGCGGCTGAGAGACAACGACGTTCAAGAGCAAGAAGACGGGAACTGGAGGACAGGTCGTTTCAACTAGCGTCGGTAGCTACGAATCCAGGTCAGGACTTATTTGACCGTAGAGATGTGCACAGGGTCTCATCACGCATTTCCAATTTCATTTCTAAAGGAACTTGTGAATGCTGGAGAGGGTTCTAGGTTTAGCCAGGCTGTATTGGAATCAATATTTTCTAACAAGAATGTAGCCTTGCATTTGCTTGAGTGTTACCGTAGTCACTCCGAAGTTCAAGCTAGCCATGCATTTCTGGAATTGCATAGAAATGAATTGCGGCTATTGAAAAACTCGTGCTCTAAGGAAAAACTTGTAAGGAAGAAGGCCTTGTTGGAGGCTGCGGTGAGTACTGATGTGTCGGGCGTACGAGCGTTGTCGAAGGTTCTAGGTGCAAATTCTAAGTGCATTGTTGCAGCAGTGCAACGTCGCCATAGTCTACAGTCAAGTGGGTCCTCCATTTTCATGTTGGCTGAGCAAAAGAAGAGGCCTGGTATGTCCGCGATTGCAAAGGACCTAGTTATAGCCTGGTGGTGTTCAGAAACATGTGTGAGTCCTAACAAGAAGGACGTAAGGAGAAGGCGTTTAGGGCCACATGTATACGAGACGCATGCGACCCACCTCCTCCTCGAGAGCCAGGTACTTCTAAGCACCTTCTCAAGTCTGAAATTAAACTTTGTGTAGGGAGAATACTGTACTGGTCCATTAGTGATACATTCTTTGTTTCAGTGTGTTGTATACTTAATAAGTCCTAAGTAATACTCCTGCATTGTATTCACCTATCTTTTTGGTCATTTGTCATATACCAATATTTTTCTACACACTTGAATGGTGTGAATCTAGTCATTATGTCTAGACTTGAACACGTTGTATACGTCGATAAGTAACACCTATATGGTCAATTGGCGTGCTTGTGACATCCACACCCAGGTTTTGCGTACACAGTCCTTTTGTTTTCATATACTCTACAGGGGTCTTTGCCATACTTTAGATCTTCTCCTTGAAGTATGTCATCCACAGGATATAGACTCATATAAACATTGACAATGTATATACTGAGGAGTCTTTCAGAGGGTACATTCTTGAATATTCTTTATCTGGATATTTATACGTAATCCATCCTCAAACACGAGGGATCTTCTTGAAATTTAGTTGTATACTTGGTCACACTATTCCTGTGTGTATGTAAATGGTTTGTACAAAACCTAGGATGTCCAGTACACAGTCCTTGTATGTTGACATACTTGGTGGAGGTCTACTGCATACTTCAGAAGTCCTTCTTAGGTATGTCCTCCCCATGTGGGTCTGTAGTTATATACACTTTGAGGGAGTTCATATTCATTGTCCAACAGATGGGTATATACTCATTGTCCAACATATGGGTATATACTCATTGTCCAACAGATGGGTATATACTCATATATACTTTGTCTGGATACAGTTGTATATAGTCCACCCTTTGACATGAGGGGTCCAATGTCCAACGGTTGTATACTTGTGGATGTCCTTTGCATATTTCAGAAGTCCTTCTTAAGGTATGTCCTCAACAAGATATATAATAACATACACTTTAAGGAAGTACATACTCATGAATCACTCACTCGTTGTTAACTAATGTATACTTTGTGAGGGTATGAACACATAGTCCATCGTCATATCTTTATTGAACATAGAGGTCAATATTTGAATGTTATTATTGTGTGAAGCTGTCATGTCATCTTGGGACCATGCATGCTTTGTACTTCGAAGATAGGCACATGGTATGTCTAGAACAGTGGTTATAGACATATACACTTTGATTGGGAATGTTGTACACATTAATGATGGTGACATGCGTGGTACCTCGTGTAGGCTTCTTTTTACGACCGATTTTGGGTTGCGCATCCAGATGAGCCATCTCCATGCGCGCATTTGAAAGACTGAGGCTGTACTTCGTAAAAAAATGCAACGACAGGAATGTCTGTTGCTGTAGGTACCTCGTGGAGCTTGACACATTGCGTCAAGCCCTACAGTCGGTCAGAGACTCAAGTAGAGGTTTCCACGCTGGATATTCTTGCCAATGTAGATGCATAGTATGTTCTAGTGAGAATGGAGTCCCATGTTCGGCACATTTGAAGAGCTTCGATGGAGTCACTAAAATGTGGGAGCTAGTTGTATGTCAAAAGGAGGAGAATGATGAATTTCACCAGCTCAAGTGTTTGATGGCAGAGTGTGGAAGATGTGGAGGACATACGCTGCCAATTTGCCGGCTGGAGACCTCAATGACAGAGTTTCGATTGAAGTGGCGCCGATTCAATATGCATGTGGTGGGAGTTGGTGACGACGGGAGACCTAAGAAGATAATAGGGGAAGTGTACATGGAGACCTCCCTCAGCGATTTGTTTGACTATCTGCGGCCAAAACTGCACAAATTTATTACTCACAATTTTGTAGCAAGATGGCAAGACGTGCAATGTAGAGTCAACATGGAGGAGCTGCGGCGGGATGTTATACTATCGCATGTGGATTTTGTAGAGAATTATACGTTTGAGATTCAAAATGAGATCCAAAGCATGCATTGGCAGTCGACCCAGATTACTATACTAGTCCACATTTTGTATCGATATGTTCATGATTGTGAGAGTATGGTGAAAGAGTCTCACTTTTATGTTTCAGACAATAGGACCCACGATACACTCTTTGTGCGGTATTGTTTCATCAAGCATTGGGAGTGGCTGACTCAACGTGGTAATCGGGTCGATGGGTCCAACGCCATTGGGTGTAGAGCGACGGCTGCGCAGGTCAGTATAGCCTCGACTATTGTATTATATAAACACATCTTAGGTTATGTTGACGCAGGGTTGTCAGGACGCTCGATGTCTCTGACGTGCGGACGGAAGACGGAGGACGTCCTCGGGCCTATTAGGACGTCCGGTGACATAATGAGTTTTGTCAGTTTACCCGGGGGTAAATAGCCATCCGCAGCCCCGGCCGCCGCCCATTCCGTCCGCTAGGGCCGACTGCACGGCCATCCGCTTCAGGCGACCGGCGTCCATCGTCCGCCCTCCGGGTGGCCGTCCGCCATTGCCGACCGCTGGGCCGACCGCCGTGGCAGACGGCCTTCTCACAACAACTCCCCCGTCCCCAATTAGATTGACAATGAATCGTCTTCCAACGGTCAGAATCACCGTGAGTATAAAGAAAACAGCACATGGAGCCTCACTTACTTTTCTGAACTTTTGTTTCCCAAGAGCTTTGAGCTACATTATGTATCTATTGCTTGGTAATCATCAAGTTCGGAAGTCTTGAATATCAGAGTTTCTTTCGGAACTCCTGATATTTCTTCCACATACTACCTATCACGTTTGTTCATTTCTCGATACTACACCCATCAGAATGGCCACCAAACCTTGGTCTCCTTGGTATATCAAAATCACTGAAGTACAAGGCAGGAAGACGGAGTCCGTCCAATGCAATCTTTGTCACCGCATTTTTGCTAGAAGGCTAGAACGATAGCTAAGTCATCTCAGGTACGAAGAACTCCTTGGCAAGCGCAATAGCGATGTTGGCCTCTGCACCAAATTGACACCCCACATACAGACTTTGTTTAAAAATTGTCGTGGCCACTACCCGAAACACAATGAAGAACTTTTCTCCGAACATTGCCCCACCCCACCATTGAAATCTGCGCCTGCCTCAGGATATAGCACGCCCAAGTCCACCGGTGAAGATTCTTGTATAGGATCCACTCAAGCCCCCCCCGTGATTTTACCATCAACCATGGTTGAACCGACTCCACCTTCCATGACTTCACCAAACAAGGAAGTGTAGGTGCTAAGTTCCCCAGATTAGTGAGGCAATCCGTGCTCAAAGAGGGCTTTCAAGAAGTGGAGCCGCGGGAGCTAGACAAACTGTGGGCAATGTTTTTCTACGAAGCAAACGTGCCGTTTGCTATAGCACGGAATGTTGCATTCAAGGAAGCCGTGATGAAGACTACCTCTTTCAAAAAACCATATGTCCCACCCTCTTACCATGACATTCATATAAGGTTGTTGGGACAAGCGAAGGCCGATTTGGAAGCACAACTCAATAAAAGACTGTTTGAGAGAATTCGGAAGTTTGGAGGTACTCTAGCCATAGATGGGTGGACATCTGTGACCAGTCGCCCTTTGTGCAATGCAATGCTCGTGGCTCCCGCTGGAGAGCTCTTCTTGGGAGCTGTAGATACTACGGGCAAAGAAAAGAACGTTGCGTACCTGGCATCCATCATTTTCAAGTTCATTGAACAAGTTGGCCCCCACAACATTGTTCAGGTGTGTACTGACAATGCTCCACTCATGCTCAATGCCTCAGCATTGGTCGTCAAGAAATATCCACACATATACATTCAAGGATGTGCCGCGCATGCCATGGACTTATTGTTGGAGGACTGAGGGAAGGCTACATGGATAAAAGAAACTCTTGAGAAGGCCAAGTTCTTGATTATGTTTGTCAAGAATCGGCAAATGCCCCTCGCCGTGTTTCGTAAATACGAGGCGAAGTTTAGCCTATTGCTCCCCGGGCAAACAAGATTTGCATGTAATTTCACAATGATAGATCGCCTGCTGAAGGTCAAAGAATCATTGGAGCAAACCGTCGTTGATCCTGAATGGCGGGCATACGCCTCCAAGAAGTCACTCTCGGCTAGAGATAAAGTAGTCATTTCTCGAGCCATCAAAAGAGTGGTTCTAGATGAGCGTTTCTGGGAGCGGTGCACAAACTTCTAAGAGATGGTAGCCCCTGTAGTGTATGCGCTTCGGAAATTCGATGCCAAGGAACCTTGCATGCCCAAGGTTTTGCACATCCTTCGCGACCTCGAGAAGCATGTCCTAGCATTGCGTAATGAACCATTTTGTCTCGATAGCGATTTAGCGTTCATTGCTGAGGACGAGTTCTACGCACGGAAACGGATGATGACCACGGATTTACATTCCGCCGGAGCACTTCTCAATCCTTATTTACTCCATGACGATGAGTTGGCCGATGATCCGGATGTCATCACGGCATGGAAACAAGTACTACAAAAGCTATGTGATTTTAAGATTTATCCGGACGTGGTGAACGAGTTCCTCGCATTTCAAAACAAGGATGTACCATTCCATGACATGTTGGATCCTAAGGACCAAAAATGTTCTCTGTATGCTTGGTGGGATTTTGAAGGTGCTTGTGGAAAGCTCCTTGCACCAATTGCAAAGAGAATACTAGCACAGACAGTGTCATCTTCTTCTTGCGAACACAATTGGAGTAGCTACTCTTTCGTCCATGACAAGAAACGGAATTGGTTATTACCGGGAAGGGCTGATGACTTGGTCTTTGTGTATACGAACTCGAAGTTGCTTGCGAATGCAAAGTTGACGGATGAGAAGAGGTCGTACGCGGAGAACTTGGATTTAGAGGATCGACAACCACGTGAGTCGGATGACCCGAACTACTCTGATGATTCAAGCACCGGTGCCCTTGCCAATACGATGCAGAGCATCTAGACGATGACATCGACATCAGCCCTTCTCAATGTATGGATCATACTCACGACGCCCCAATCATCCAGTATGATTTTGTCGATGACGACGTTCTTGCAGAGAAAGAAGATGACTTGTTGCCCATAGCGCGGTACTTGAATGGAGACGGCATGGTCAATAGCAATAATATCCTTCGTCGTGGACCGACTCCGCTTCCCGAAGACACGAAGGACAAGGGAGGAGAAGATTTATCATCCTCACGTGCAATGGCACTACACGGGCAACAAACGCAAGGGCCTTCAGAGAAGAGTGTTGAGGAAGGCGTCCACGGTCTCGCACTTGCGGAGAACCGCGAGCAAACAACGAAAGAGCCATTCCTAGA